>JARHVA010004998.1:580000-1120000 GCA_037957365.1 Torreya grandis
TAATACCCTAAATAAGCATACCTTGTCATGTTTTTGAGTGATTAAATCCCTTACATAGATGAATTTGGGAAATTTATGTGGTTTATAGACTTATATTTCATCTTGTGCTATATATTTCATTAAATCCTAGTTTAGGCACAAAAATGGCCAAAATTGAGTGTCTACAATTTGCCCTTGTGTATGAGGGAATTGCGATATATAGGGACAAAAACCTATTTTTAAAGAATACAATTTTTTTCTAAAATGAGTGGTTGATGCCAAAAAGTGTGGTTGATTATCCCTTGATGCCCCCTCAAGGGAATGGTCAGAAAAATAGAGTCATCAAATGTTCCCTAAAAATGAAGAAAATAACATGGTCTAATGGTAACAAGGGTGAAATTATTGAATTTACCAAATTAGATTATAACCAATAATGGTAGTAGAGTCATTAATTTTCCCAAAGGTGATTATAATAAGTAAAAAAAGGGTGTGAAACTAGTTTGCCCAAATTTGGTTATAATTAGTTTCATAGGTATTTATCCATGTAGGGTAGTGGGATGAAATTTATTTTCCCAAGGTAGTTATAATCATTGATAGAATGTAGAACATAAATTTGACCATAGGTGGTTATAATCAGTGATGTAGGCATTTACCTTGATAGGGTGGGTGAAGGGGGAAAATAATGATTTCAGCTAAAGGAGTTATAATCATTAGGATGGGATGCAAAAATAATGATTTACCCAAAGGTGGTTATAATCATTAAATTCATTGAAAAAGAATTATTTTCCCAAAGGTGGTTATAATCATTCACATGTTTAAATCATATTATTTAAAATGTATTTTCCCTAGAAAGGGATAATATACCATTGACTAATCAAAAAAAAATTTCCACACCATGGTAAATTAACAAGGGTAGTTAATGCAAAAAATCCATAAAATGGATTTACAATGAATTGGAAAAGAATAACAACACATTTTTAGCCTAAATGTGATTTCAAAGATACAGATTCAAAAAAGCATGGGGTATAGTTAAAAAAATAGTGTTGTTAAATGCATCTCAAGAGAGGCCCAAAAAGATGGTCTAGTTATAGTATAACTAAAAAATAAGGTGTGTAGGATTAAATGGCATGAAAAATAGATCATAAATGTGAAAAATACACTTCTTAGAGCATAATAAATGAGCTATAGGCCCTAAAGGTGTAAAAATTCAAAATTTTGGCTATATATTCACACCTAGGGTGAAAAAAAACATTTTTACCCTAACTTATTAGATTTTCTAAGCTCTAGTTTTCTATGTAGTGAGTTGATAAAAATGGTCCATATAAGAGCTCACCATCACATTTAAATATGCATAAGAGAGAACATGTGGCCACCCCATGATTGACCATTGCTAAGTAAATTCAACTTGGTCATTAGTGCTATTTTTCATGCATGTAATGCTAGTTTTAGGTTAGAAAATGGTAAAATCACCATTTGTGTTTTAGGCCAAACAATGGCTTCACCAAGGAAAATGATGGCTTTGTGTGAAGTCACCAAGCTTAAAAATGGTGGAATCACCAAAATTGGGTGGAAATCATTAAAATGGTGATTTTTCCCATTTTTAGGCAAAGTCATCATTTTTGTGAAAATGAAAATGGTGATATCACCTAAAAATGTGCAAAATCACCTAAATGATGACTTCACCATTTAGGAAAATGGTGCATTTTCCATGGAAGCCAAAAATAGTCTATTTAGGGATTGACATTCATCTAACCTATTGGAGAGGGTCAAATAGGCTTATTAGGCTAGGGTTAGGCTCATGTGACAATATAGAGCTAGGCTTATGCTTACTTTTTTATGTTTGTATGAATGACTAGCTATGTTGACATGCTCAGAGTGATGTTCACACTATCTACAAACCCCTCAGATCTGGATAAAGGGTATGGTTGGTTTTCTTATAGGCACTAGACCTTTATGATGTGGTATTAATTCTAGTCATCTAACTTGACTAGTCATACTTGAGTATATTGGCTAGGCAATAGCATAGTGAGATGTTTACGTTCCATCTACGTACTAGATAAGTGATTGTGACACTTGAGGATACCTAAAAAATCCTCAAGTTGTCAATACATAGATAAGGAATATTTTGGAAACCAATAACACACCATTAGGCTATTTAATATGATTTGGTTAGTTACTAAGGTATCCCCATGTTTCATGGGAAGGTCAATATAGACTTGATAGAGACATATACGTACATTCAACAAGATTATTTACCTGATGGAGATCCATCACCACCAATTCTTATTAATAAGGAGGTCATTATGCTCATGGCTATTTTAATGACATATTGATGCCTAACAAGAGATATTGGTAGTTTCATATGGGCCTTCGAGGTGTAGTGTAAAGTATGCTTGATGATTTTACATGCTTTACTTCGGCCTAGTTGTTTTGGTATAGCTTTACCAAGATATCCATATGATAGCATATCATGGTACATGCAGTATTGGGGCTTCTACACTTTTAATGGTCTAGGGATGGGAGTACATATATATTGAGAGACTAGTATGGTAGTGATAAGTATGGGACATGGAAGAGTAATTGGCATATTTTTTGGCTTAGACATGAGTAAGTAAGCATAGGTATAGGGGTGATATTCCTTTATGTCATCAGATGTTTGATGATATTACACCACAATTTTTCATTTGTAGGCCTTACCTCACATACCAACTAAAATGGTTTAAATATGGATGGTACATGGCCTATATGATGACCAAATGTTTTCTAACTAGGAGAAAATCCTAAAATATTAAATATTACTACCCTGACCAAGTACTTTAGTAGTTTGGGTTCACATAGGATATACCTAATGAACCTAGATAGTTTGCACATGTGATATGGGAGATCAGTAAATATACTCCTATTATCTATAAGGGTGAGGTTATAATGAGCCACCTTAGTTCTCTATGGGTTACTTGGGAATAAGTAGGAGGAGATAAAGATGTACATGTCACTCTAGCCTATATACATTAATGGGTACAAGTATGCACTCTAATGTTATTATTTCTGTGATAGGTAGGGGGATAAAGGCTCATGCAAATTGATGAGATAGAGGCGAAGATATAAAATAGAAGAAAAACTACTTAGAAGAGTAATAAAGGTAAGGAGGGTGATGATGATGATGGCTTTGATGGAGATGAAAGGGGAGATGGAGATGTATATGTAGAGAATAGAGGAGACTATGGAGGAGATGATGAACTAGCTATGATGGTTCTTGATCTGATCATGGTATAGATTATAAGTAGACAGGTTGATCTAAGATAAGTGCGGAATTTTAGCACATCTAAAGTATTTAGAGACACAAGTATGTTAGAGGTAGTGATCACTACTTGGATAGGGCATATTTTAGGCTTAAAGTGGTAGTTAGCTAATTTTTAGATCAACATAGACATGAGGGATTATGACATGACTCATATTCAATTATATATCACTCTACTAAAGGCTAAGATAGATATGATGGTACAAATACAAGGATATATCAATACAGAGAGGGATCAGGCCAATAGTGATAGAGACTAGGTATTGGCCACTATTGATAGGCTTTGACGAGAGTGGGATGCAACTCAAGGAGCCAATACATAGGATGGATTTTCACATATGATTCTAGAGATCCTTTGAGCTAAGAATGTGGCCTCTTCTTATCATCAATCATATGAGATAATTGTGCTCAAGGACAAACATGTTTCTTCTTTTGAGGTATGAGATGCACAAAAAGAAGTTAGCAAATCTAGTTGGTCTCACACCAAGATGCATGTTATAGGTGCCTCATATCGCTCCATCCATCAGCCATGACCACCAAAACTAGGACCTTTAGGGACAGCAAGGACACCTCTAGCCATAGGTCCCATGAAAACATAGAGCTAGAGTTGATTGTAGGGATCTTGGTATTTTTGCATAGTTATGGTTTTGGTTTGACATATAGATTTGTACTTGTTATATCAACATATTGATGTATTTTGAGACAACATTGTGATATGTATCTATCATCTATGTATTATGACATTTCAGACACATTAACATTTAGTTTTGGGTTCTTTGAGGCCGATGTACATGTATATGATATTATTTTGATATATATATATATATATATATATATGATGTAATTCTTTTTATCTTATTTATATCATGTTTAGCATTAATTATCATTGATTATAAATATGGATGTTTAACATTACTAATCTTTATGTTGATGTATTCTCTATTTATTTATTTCTTATGACATGTTTATGAGATGCTCTATTGGTTATCATATGATTATGTTGTATGACTCATATATATGATTATTCAGAGATGCATGTCTATATAAACATATAATAAATAATGTTTACTCTTGTTTATTAATCATGTATTTAGGCATGTGTTTAGGTATTTTGTTGGTTTTGATATATTAGATAAGTACTATCATTTCATTGATATGATAGTCTCTTTATGTCTAGTTTTTACTATAGCTTCTGATATGATGCATTTAGTTATGAATAACTAAAATGACAATATATACCCTAATCATGGAAAACTTAGTTTAAATGTAACTATAAACAACCTAGGAATAAGATATGAATAATCAAATCCCATATGTAAATATAAAAAATAAACTAATTATAAGACTAAATACAAACATTCAAAACCTAAGTATAAGATATGGATAATCAAAAATTAAGTGTAAATGAAATATACTAATATTATGGTAACCAAGGAAAAAAGAGGCAAAATATAAAATAAAAACAAAACAAATAAATAATAATGAAAGAAAAAAGCACAAACAATTAAACAAATAAACTATATACATGTAATATTTTCAAACATTATCAATTACTGATGCTTTCTATCTTATGAAATCTCATTGAGTCTTAATCCCTCTATGTGAAGGCCTTAAGTGGTACACTAGGAAAGGTTTGGGTACACCATTTGTGCTTTGTAGGATTGTTGTCCCTATACCACCACTTGTCATCACTCTAACCATATTCTAAAACTAATGCCCTAAGCTTTGCCTCCTCTTTTCCACCTTCCTCTAGTAATTTTCTACCTTCATTAGACCTTCCATATCCTAAAATCCTTTTTATAATTTATAATACAATTTCAGCCCCATCGACCCTATACTCTAATTGATAAAACTCATTTAGGGTCTCATTTAGTCTCTGTCTAACTTAGATGAAGACTTAATTTGTTTTTTCCAATAATGATGTACATTAGATTATGCCAACCCAAATGGCTGAAATTTTGAAAAGGAATAGGGTTGGATTCAATTATAAAAACATAGTCATTTTACCATTCTTAGAGATATAACAAGAGTTAATTATTCATTTATGCTTCTTTATAATCTCATCTTCCACATTGTATTTGAGGAGTGTTAGCTTAGGGTTTATACTTAGAAAACAATCTTGTATTGTTTAAAAATATTGGATGTTTTGGCCTTTCTTAGTGATCCTTACAAACCAAAACAGTCTCTTATGAAGCACCTTTGGTCAAGGGAGAGATTTAGTCTCGATAGGTCTATCTTCAAGGCAAGTATCTCTAACATTGCTCCTCTCTTTTAGTGGATATAAGTAACATAAGTAATGGATTTTGAATATATTTTTGTCTCCACACATTAGTTTTTTAACTATACATAACTTAAATATGATTCTCTTATACATGTTTACTTTGATGCTTACTAACCCCCACTTTATGACAAAATCTTTGGCGAGCACTAGATTAGGGTTATTGCATAGTTTTGTTTAATCAAAGTCTTTGTAACCCTCCCTAGTAATATTACTATGGTAAGAGATCCCTTGACTAGGTGTAGTAGATCCATCTTGGTCATGACCTTAAATATATAATGTATCAACAATCATAAGTGTAAGTAGGATTTATCTTTTCTGAGCTAGGATTGATTTATAGATTAATTGTATTTCCATTTACATGCATTCTAATGAAGCTAACATGAATCTAACCCTTGTAGGTTTTATTTCATGCCATCATTTTTATCATAATTTATATTTTTATATATTTTTAGAACTTTATCAAACTAGTTGGTATAGTCCTAGTTTTTTGTGTGTAATTTTAACACAAAATCACTTCAAAATGACTCTATTTTGTCTATGTAGGTCTTCATCAATTACAAGTTATTAGATCGAGTAGTTTTGACATAGTATTCTTATTTAGTTCCATATTAGCATACACTATCAAATAGGTTAACTCTATTTTCTATTTTATTTTGTCAACATACATGTCAACAAACACTATCAAAAAATTTGACATAGTTCATTATTTATTCTTTAGTACGTAGGGTTTTGCAAACTTGGTCAAACTAGGTGACGTAATTGGTAAATTTTAAAAGCATAAATTAAGCACCAAAGGATACAAATTTTCAATATAAATCATCTTAAATCCCACCAAGGTTCCTTTATTTTGCATCACTTCCATTTTAGTTCTTCCTTCAATACTATTTTTCATAAGTTTGTAGTCTACAAAACTGTAACCCTATAACTAACTAGATCAACCTAGGTAATTTATTTTTATAGTCCATCTTCTATCTAAGAGACATAGTCAACATATTTGGCTTTATTCTTAAATACATTGCTTCCATAAAAAAATAATGACTCATTTGACTCTATTAGATATTATTTTCATATAGTGTCACTTGAACTAACTCTATACTATTTTCAATCAAGAAATTAACATCTATTTACTAGTAATTAATTCACATTTTTTGTCAGTTGTTTTCATGCTTGGATTAACTCACATATTCTAAATAGGTGGTTTTTCAAATTACCATTTTAGTTACACTATTTTACTCTTTTTCATACACTACCAAACCATTTTACATTTAAAAAAATAAATATTTGTCTTCCCAAGGACTACCTACTTGGATTTCATCACCAAATGGGAATCCAAATTAGTTTTTTGGCCAATTATAAACATGTATTTAATGGTATATATTGAAAAATCATCTAACACCCTTATTGATATGAGATTATGAAGTGAGGGTGTAGACCCCAATACCATTACCAATATAAATCCATTTTATCCCAAACATTTTGAAACCCTATCACATTAAAATTAAAATTTATTGTAACTTAATAAAACTTAAGATGACCAACTAGTTAGCATTTAATTTTTAGTTACTACTTATTATTTTATAATTATGTGTTGTATTCCAAAAATTGTATTTGGAAATGTTGGTGCAAGGTTTATATTATGTGTTAAAATTAGATTAATAATATTTATCCAATTATTTGTGTGCTTACTTCCATTATTTCTTCAAAATATCTTTTAAAAAATTTCCTATTTTTAGTAAATTGTCATCTTACTCGATACAATCTCTTAAAGACTAGTTTTCACTTTCCTATCTATATTACATAGTTTACTTACATGACCATGTATTCCTCTCTCTATTTTATCCCCTATCTATTAGTACGTAGTCAATTTATATGATTATGTATTCTTTTTATATTGTATCTTAGTAGTACCCTAATGACCTAGTCAATTCTATACCTATTGATCGACTCTATTCTTTACCCAGATGACTATATTCTCTATTTGGCTGACTCTATCCCAAATTTTCACTCTGGTTTCTTCATTTATGTTTATTTCATCAAAAATAATAGAATAACCTATCAAAATCTTCTTGGACAACCTGAACACATTTAGACACTATATGGGGTGCTCTTCTCATCTTATATTTTCTTCCTACTTTCAACCTTTAGATCATCTTGCAATGCCCGCACACATATAATTTCATACCTTGGGGAATATTTCAATGTCCATAACTATATCCAATTACCCATTGGCTCATCTTATGATTCCCACTCATATTTTACATTGCATCACACCAAAAAAATTCAATTTCAAAAAACCTTCTAAGATACATAATCTTTTATCTCACATGCTCATCCTTGATATAAACATTAGCTCAGATCTTTCCCTTCTTATCATGATTTGTATATGATTTACTTATAACACATTTTATAAAATACTTATATGTGTTTCACCCTTTTCAATAGTTCTTCTCTCCACAAAGCTTAGTTCTTTATTTTAGTCCTTTGGTTTGTTTTTTTGCTCATGAGTTACATTATAAAATCACAAATAGGACCTAGTCTTCCTCATGACTTTCTTTTGTATTTTTTTTACTTGTTTATTTGAAATAATTTTTTCACCCCTTGGGTTTTTATTTTGTGAGTTGTAGTGTAATACCATGGATAGGACATGGTCTTCCTCATAAATACCATGTTTTTTATTTACTTTTCACAAGATTTATTCACCCTCTTAGGTTTCTCTTTTATGAGTTTCAGTTTAAGAGCATCAATAGGATTATGACTTCCT
This sequence comes from Torreya grandis, assembly GCA_037957365.1. Lineage (NCBI taxonomy): Eukaryota > Viridiplantae > Streptophyta > Pinopsida > Cupressales > Taxaceae > Torreya > Torreya grandis. The sequence goes on from JARHVA010004998.1 coordinate 588,320, forward strand.
AATAAAATCACAATTTTTAAATTAGTGTTCCTTTTATATAATGTGTGTACAATGGTTACAAGTTTTTGGTCCATTTTTTATAGATTTAACTTTTGCTTCTTTTGTATATAAAATTTTCACAACAATAAGGTGTTAGGATATTTTATTGCACTTCCCTCATTATTATGATAAGGAATCACACTTCACTATCATTTTAACCCTTTATCATAAGTTTTTTGATTTGAAGTAATTGAAATTATTTCATGTTTCATTCCTCTTGATTTCCTTTCATTTCATATTGGAAAAACTAAGGTCAAAGTAAAGAAAGCACTTTTATTTCACCTAAATTGATGAGACTCTTAGACACCATGTTGTCTAGGTTCTCTTTCTTATCAACCAAGTCCACAATATTCAAATGATAGTCATTTTCAGTACCCATGTTTGATTTTATAAATTTGTATGGAGGAGGAATTAAAAAATCCATAAAAAGTTAAAATTCAAATTATTTGCAAAAAAATGAAATGATACAAAAGGAAACATACAACATTAAAATTCAAAATCACACTAAAAGACATGATTAATAACACATCTCCTATCTCTAATTGAAGCTCAAATTCCATAGTTGGTCTCATGATAGAGCCAAGGTTCATTGGGTTATAATAGGCTAGTATATTAGAATAGGAGAATTTGACAAAATATATGGTGGTACCTACTATTTTGACATTAATGTGTACCTTTGGAGAGGGTTTTTTAGGCTCTCTCACATTAATTCACAATATTGGGACAACCCTAGGCTATGGGTAACCTATGTTGGGGCTGAACCTCTGGAGTAAATCAGCTTCCTCTTGATTCTCACCTAAACTAATGTTAAGCTAATGCCTCATGAGGAAAAGGGTTAGAAAGGGGATAATGGATCTTAATAAAGTTCACCAAGTTATGCACCAAACTTAAAATGGAAAATACCATTAGCTTGAACCCACACTAGATTAATAAAAGATAATGCTAGCTCACATAACCTCAAGATCAAGCTACTTGCATAAGTATTTCATATAAGAGGTTTAGAGTCAAACACTAATATATATCTATAAGTATCATTTAAAACTCCCTAAAAAAGGTTATAAATAAGGACAATAGATAGATAATATTCTCTTTCACATAATGCCATCATACACAACTCACCAAACATAAACTCAAGGAAAGAGATAGGTATAGAAAGTCCTTATTGCATCAATAGGTAGTTATTAAAAATTCTTGATAGGGTCAATCCGAATCAAGAGGAGCATACTTTACATTATCTCAAAGAGTATCCCTATCTGATAGAAAGATGATAAGTCTAAAATCTAAGAACCTTTTCAAAGGAGAAGAGAATGAGATAATATAGGATTAGGGGAGAAGAGAGAAGGGATGAGGGAACACACATTAGAAAAAGAACAATTTGTCTTGGGTCATTAATTAAAATTGAGATACCACATTTTTATCCTTATAAAATGGAAGCCTTGCCACCATTTTGTTCAATTAGGACACTACCCATGTCTTATTGAGTGAGAAAGTCCCCAAAGGTTCTAACAGTACATTGAATGTTCTTAGCTATAGTTCCCAACACTAGCCCTTTTCTTTGATCTTTCATGCCATCTCTTACTTGAAGATAAAACTTCATTCTTATGGATCTAATAAAATCATGGAATTATGTATTTTAGGTGGATTTTTGACAAAATCATGACCCATGACACTTCATTAATTATACATAAATGATTTTACATTAAAACCTAGACCTATATTAACTATAGACAAAAACCAATCGAAGGTTATTGATTTTTCCATAGTCCATATAGATATGACATTCTGATCAATGCCTAGTCCCATTTAGCCACCAAATTGTTGAAATTTGATCTATGTTAGGTCTAAAAGACTTAATCTATGCTATGTAGCTAGGGATATGATAAATTAATGTATATGGGTTGATGGAGATGCCGACATGTGGCACACATCCCCTTAGTTAGTTATATGTGTACAATATATTAAGATAATGGAATAACATGTGAAATTAGTAAATTAGGTAATGTTTAGCCTACATAGGGATTAGGAGGTCACCCATTCATTGGTTAGACAGATGTCTATATAAAGGAGATGATTATCATGGTAAAGATATCAAGTAAGCATTGAGTCTTCTATTGTAAAAGGATATTGGAGGTTGTCCCCTTAAAGAGAAATTATGGAGTTATTCCTTTGTAAAGGATTATTATATGGTGTTACCCTACCTTAAGGGTATTTCTACATATATTAAATATTTATATCACATCAAGATCATATCAAGTGGTATTATATCTTCAATTTAGGCAATTTGTGTGGAGCAAAACCCAAATTTTTTTTAATCATCAATATATTTTGATTGGTTTTTGAATTTTTCCACAATTTTTTTACTGAATATGGAGAAGAAAATAATGATGATAAAGAAGAAGAAGAAGATGATGATGAAGAAGAAGATTAAGAATAATAAGAAGAAGAGAAGGGTTCGAATAATTTGGCTCCAAAGAAATTAGAGTCAATTTTTCAATTTCATGGATGCATTCAAAATAAGAAGGTGGTTGTGTCCATAAACCCTACCAGCAAGTAGAACTTCATTAATCTAAATGTGGCCAAGAATATACATGTTCAATAAAATAATATAAAGGAGGTTCAATTAGATGGTAATAATATTTCAATGTTTGAAGATTTGAAGCTCATTATGGAAAAATATGTTTTTCATTCATATTTTTATGCTTTGGATATGGATGATATGGATATAGTTCATGGATATCCATGGTTAGAGACTTTGGGAAAAATGAATATTAATGTTCAAAAAAAGTTCATGAAGTTTTTGTATAGGAAAAAGAAGATCAATTTACAAGATATCATAGTGAAAAAGACACCCACATAATCATGAGAGGAAACAATCATGGAACCAGGTGAGAAAGTGTCATAACAACAATCATTTTGTCTATATAGGAAATAAAATTTCAAATCATTATGTATATGTATGGAATCCAAATAAAAAATATTATGGCACATGGAATGAATGCAGAAATCACTATGATTATGCATGAAAGAATACCTACTATGGTCATGGTTGGAATCAGAGTAGTGCAGTAGACTATGGTACATGGAATAAAAAGAGGAATAATTATGCTTGGACACCAAAGTAGTATAATTATGATCATGAAAAAAATCAAAGGAGCATAATGGAATTTGGAAACAATCTTGGAGAGCTATCATCTACCAAGATCACATATGGATAGCTAGATGATTGAGATTGGAGACAAGTGTGCAATAATTTAAAGCACACTCATTATTTGGTTTCTTCCTATATTTTGAGGACAAAACATGTCAAGGATGGAAGTAATGCTATGCACCTAGGGATATGATATATTAATGTATATGGGTTGATGGAGATGCCAACATGTGGCACACATTTGCTTAGTTAGTTATATGGGTGCAATATATTAAGATAATGGAGTAATTTGTGGAATTAGTACATTGGGTAATGGTTGGCCTACATTAGGATTAGAAGGTTACCCATCCATTGGTTAGATAGATGTTTGTATAAAGGATATGATTATCATGTTGAAGATATCAAGTAAGCATTGAGTCTTTTATTGTAAGAGGATATTGGAGGTTTTCCCCTTGAAGAGACATTATGGAGTTATTCCTTCCTAAAGGAGTATTATATGGTGTTTCCCTACCTTAAGGGTATTTTTTCATATATTGAATATTTTAATCATATCAATATCATATCAATCTATCTCTTTAGAGCTCTAATGGTAATTCTTGGTACTTATTATTTATCCTAGTTCAACTCAAGTCGATCTCAAGCTTAGTTTAATGTATTGTAATAGCTTGAGTCAATTAATTTGCTTTGCTTGAGTCAAACTAATCCATCAACCTTAGTTTAAAATGTCCCATCTTGGTCTTTTATTCATTGGTTATCAAAAAATTGACTCATGCTCCATTCACCTTGACCCTTGTGCACACCATCAGATCTCCTTTGATAGGTCAAACATATGTCATTATATCTTCTACATAAGCTAACACACTATTAACACTTGGAACCCATGAATTTGGTCCTTAGATTTGCTTGGTCCCACTTATGCCATCCTTTCCCTTGCTCTATTATAATTACCAATTATGAATGAAAGTGAGCCCTTAGATCTATCTTTGAATTTCCAACTCTATCCTTTCTTGTACCACTTAGAAATTTTGCATTGATCTTTAGGATCTTATCATTCTAAAAATTTATGAGCATAAAATTGACATCTTCACTCCCATAAAATTATGTCCACATGATTGTATTTGACATTCCACAAACTATCAATTTAAAACTTGTATGATCTTTAGCCTGATAATTATTTTGATGTCTATGTGACTGTTATTGATGTCCCATAGACTATAAAACTTTAAACACCAATGGAATTTTTCTTGAGCTTCAATTTGACACTTGCATGATTGTCCTTTTGGAGATTTATAACTTGAGATATAAAACTCTCAAGTTATGAAATTTACAGAGGACCATCTTGGCATGAAGAAATTCATGCTCATGTAAACTTTTGGCCTACAAGGCTTCTTGAGAAATATTATAAAATGCATAAGTGAAACAATTATATTTATTTTTGCATGACATCTTGGAGATGGTCTAGTTCACTTATAACTATCCCATGAGCTTTGCTTGGTTTTTTGAAGTCTTGAATGGTTCCTGAGGTTTGTGAAAGATCACTCATGACCCTGAATGTTATTACCATCATGTGAACTTGCTTGGATCCTCCATTCATAAACCTAGACCCATTTTAAACCTTAGATCCACAAATTCTAAATAAACTCTACTTATCTCTTTAAATCTTGGTATGTGGGCCAAAAAAATTGCCAACATCTTTGGTGATTCATAAGAGTTACATGCATGTCTATGCAAAATAACCCATACCATGTGCCTATCCAATCCATTGGGCATGTAGTCTCTACTTAGGTCCAACACATTGAATTGAAGATAAAAATAAGGTTGTACCTCTCTAAAACTTCTCCTTAAAGCAAAAGGGACAACAAGAAAACAATAAATAAAGGCAAATTCACATAGGCACTTAGAAAAAACAAAAATAGCTAACATATTCAACAAATGTGCACAAAGTCACTTAGAGAAAAGCATGAACCTACTCTTAATATATATAGGGTTGTAATTGACAAATACCCATCTCTTGGATCAAATGGAAAACTATAAATACCATTCACTTGTAACAAACCAAGATGAAAAATACCTTACTTTGGAGGTACTAAAATTGGTGAACCAAATAACTTTATGGCCAATCCTTTTGATGTGCTCTCCAATAGATGGAATGGAATAACCATGTCTCTAATGTAGACATATTGTCCCATGTCCTCCAAGCTTGGATCATGTTGGAATATAGGGGCTCTTACAACCTCCTCATTTTATGGCTTGATTTTTTGCTATGAGTTAGGCACAACATGTGATGGCTCCTTTGAACTAGTGCTTGATTGATTGTCTAGGCTTAGGCAGAAAATCTCTAAATCATCCCAAAAGGTAGATTCCTCTTGGTCATCCAAGACAATGTCAACATCAACACCATCCTTGTTTTTCTTCATCTGAATAGAGCCATATGGTATCTCATCAATCCATCTAAGGCCTAAAATGTCATGTTCTTCTTGTTCTTAGTCTAACCATTATCTTTCATTCTTGAAGACATCAGTACTATCTTCAAGGGAAAATTCATCTTGGGAATGGTTAGATTCTATATCCTAATTTATTATTCCCATGAAATCATGGTATAGTTTCTACTATACTTCATCTTGATCCTCATTTTATTCTTCTTGCTCATTCATGACTTCCCCAATATGGTCAACTAATTGATTGACTATATCAATCTATACATCTTGATCATCTTCATCTTCAACCATACTAAAAGGAAGCTCTTGGTACCAAACAAACTCCTCTTTACTCTTATATGCATCCTCTCTATCTTTATCATTTAATGTGAAGAAATTAGTACTACCTTTAGGCTCTAACACATCAAAGTCATGCGAATAAGTCTAATCAAAATTTGCCTTGTCCTCTCGAGCATGAAGGGGACTACCCATTATGATTTCTTCATCATAGACACTAGCTTTGTCCTTTTGAAGCTCGAATTTGATTGCAAACTTCTCCTCTAATATTTGTAAAATAGGCTCTTTTTCAAAGATGGAGATGGTGGGAGGGTGAAAAAGTTCATCTTACTTGCAGCTTAAGAGGGCATCCTTCCAACTAGGGACCTTGAAGGCTCTTTCAAGTGGTTTTTGGGGAAAGTAGAGAGAGAGTCATGGATATATTTTATGGAAAGATCATTGAGCTAAGCTAACATTTCATTTTCTTGGAATGGCTCTTGGAATATCTTAGCTAGCACTTCCTCTCCCTTTTTTATGTCTTTCTTGATTGATTTCCATGAGGGGAAAGTGCAAGAAGTAGCTACCTTCCTTTGATTTTGACTCTACTCATCTTTATTCATCTTTATATCTAGTTATTTGATTTTTCTACCAATATTTTCTTGGAAAGTCCCTTCTTAGATATGGTTAGGGGATTCAAGAAGAAGATAAGTGGAATCTTGAGTCTGAACAATAGACTGCTCCATAATAGTCTTTTTTTTTTTAAGGTTTCCTTAGACTGAATTCCAATAAGGTAAGGTCTAACACTTTTCTATTTTTTCCTTTTCATCAATGAATATGTGAGAGGATGGTTTCACAAGAGAGGGCATGACATAGTTATGGTCATTTACATAAGAGAAGATCCATGATTAGATGAACTGATATTATTTAGTTGAAAGGTTTTTTGTGGCTTGTTTGGCTCTTGATGAAGATGAGACTTGAAAATATGGGTTAGGGGTTTGGAACTAAGTGTGTATAAGAGTAGGAGAGGGTATTTTAGGTCTATGATTAGTTTTTATCTATCCCAAGAATAATTGACAGTGATTTTCCCTCTTGGCTTGGTCTTGCCTAATCGAGCACTCTTTTTAAAACCTCAACTTCTACTCCGAAACATGATCTTGGTGTTCAAGATTCTATTGTTACTTATATTAATCTTCCTCCCTATCAACCTCTCTTCACCTCCTTTCATGATCAACTATAATCTCTTTATAGCTCAATTTTGGTTGATTAGAGAGAGGCAAAATTTGACAAGGCTGATACATTGAATCTTGCTAACTTGACATGAAGGATAAAGAATAAAAGAACAAGAATTTTAATAAAATAAGTGATGATACATACCAAATAAATCTTATTAGTCACTTGGGATACTTATACTAGATGATGAATACTTGGATTCACCATTGATGTTTGTTTAATTCCTCACAAGGTTGATATATAGAAGAACAACACCAAAAATCCTTTCACTAATTTGTACCTTAGTCCCACTGAGAATGAAAAAAATTATGACATTAATGTGCACCATTTTAGAGGGTTATTCAATATATCTCCAATTTATTCACAATATTGGGACAACCTAAGCTATGGGTAACCTATGTTGGGGATAAACCTCTATATTAGGTCAGATTCCTCTTTGATGCACACCTAAACTAGTGCTAAGCTATTGTTTCATGGGGAAAAAGGTTATAAAGGGGATATAAGGTCCTAGGAAATTTAACTATATGATTAACCAAACCTAAAAGGGAAACTCCCATTAGCTTGAACCCACACTAGATTAGTAGAAGACAATACTAGCTCACATAACCTCAAGATAAAGCTACTTGCATAAGTATTTCATAGAAGAGGCTCAGAGTAGAACACTAATCTAGACTTGCAAGTAGCATTTAAAACTCCCTAAAAATTTTTGATAAGGAGGAAAATGGATTAGAAAGATTTTCCTTTACACAATTCCATCATACACAACTCACCAAACACATACTCAATGCAAGAAATAGTTAAAGAAAGTCCTTATTACATCAAGAGGTAGTTCTTACAAATGCTTGATAGGGTTGAGACTAATCAAGAAGATAATACTTTACAATATCTCAAAGATTATCCATGTCTCCCAAAAAGATAAAAATTCTAAACTATAAGAACCTTTTCAAAGGATAAGAGAATGGGATAATATAAGAAAAGGGGAGAAGAGAGAAGAGATGAGGGAACATACCATCAAAAAAAGTTCACATTGTCTTAAGTCATTAATTAAACCTAAGATGCCACATTTTAATCCTTATAAAATGAAAGAATTTCCACTTTTTTAATTAATTAGGACACTTTTCATGGATTGTTGAGTGAAAAAGTCTTCAAAGGTTTTGAGGGTACATTAAATTCTCCTAGCCACGATTTCTAACACTAGACCCTTTTCTTAGATCCTTCACACCATCTCTTACTTGAAGACAAAAATACATGCTCATGGATCTGATAGAATCAATGATTTATGTATTTTAGGTTTATTATTATTTAATCATGGCACAAGATGCATTTGGGACCAACATACCACCATTTTTGAAAATTGTGACCTTAAAAAAACCCTAAATTTTGAACACAAAAAATTAGCATGTTAATATCATTTATAGAATTTGAAGATCATCCACTTTATTAAAGGTAGACTTGCATAATTTTTTTTGGATTTAATTTGGACTAACATCACTAATGAATGGTCTTTATTGCTCTAGTTGTAGGTTATATGGAATTTGTCCCTAGGAATTTGATGTTTTAAAACCCTAGCCAAAGTCCTCAATTTATATTTGAATGTTGGCAAGAACCAAACTAGTGGGAATATTTTGAAAGTTCATTTTGGACCTAAGAATAAAATTCATGTTCTAAGTTTAATCATGTTTATTAACATAAATAAACTTAGTGTAAAGTTCTTAGTCCCATTTATTACTTTTCCCTTTAAAATTTCACTGTATACCTAACCTTTGTTCTATAAGGTCCTTTTATTGTCTCCTAACATAGCCTAAGATTTTAACCCTAAGGCCCTGATGTATTTTTTTAATACTAACGGGACCTTCGTTTTAATGTCTTAGCCTAATTTTTAGTTTCTCACATCCACATTTATGTTAACTCAACCCCTTGCTTATACCTTAGCCTAAGGTTTTAATTCTAAGAACCTGATGTATTTATTAATATAATTAGGACCTTAGTCTTAAAACCTTAACCTAAGTCTTTATATCTGTGGCCCCAACTTAACTTCCATGCATATTTTAGGATTCAATTACCTTCAATTTATCATATACTTTGATCCAATAGAGTGAGAAGAACCCAAACTTTGGCTTAAATAGTGTGTACTTCAGATGATCTAATGATTCATTCTTCTTATGGCCCTTTGATTAGACAATGTGAGGAAAACTGATAGAATATCACATATATCCCATTGGACCAATCACATTCAAGCCCTTAGATTGTGATCAACACTTCTTACTTGCTCACAAAGACTACAATGGTGTGAGGCACAATTAAAAAGTTAAAAGACTACAAAAGGCTCAAATGATAAACATGCAGTACCCTTGCATTTGATGACCAAAAATAAATGGGTCCCCCCAATAAAGAGACCAATCACAAGAAAACTCTTAGATCATGATCCTATGGCTGGTGCTTCATCATTGATTAAGATCCAATAGAGTGAATTAAGTCCAAGAACTTGGGAAGCCATGTTGACGTGCCAAGTGGCATTCTCACATTGGGTCATAATAATTTGATGAACTTAAAATTGAGGTTTGTATGACTATCATTTGACATCTACAAGGATGTATTTGATGTATATTAGACCATTAAATTTAAGATAATTAATTATTATTCTTAGGGTCAAAATTCACTCCAAAATATTTTTGGAAGGCTCAAAAATAGCTTTACAGGCTAAGGGAAGTGCTTGAAAAATGCTCAAATACTAGAGTTCTTCAAATTGCAAAATATGGAAATGGTTGTATAATTTAAGTATTCAAAATAAACCTAGTCTAAGTCTATAATTTAAGGTCACCATGACATTTTATTTAAAACATCATGAACCTTAAATTATAGACTTATACTAAGTCTTATTTTGAAAAGAAAGTCCTTATAGCATAAAATTTAAACCAAATACATCTAGATAAAGGTTTTAATCTATTTGATCAATATATTAAAATCCTATGTGTTATTAGACCATTGTGTCATGTTGGTCCTTTTGAGCATATTTTATAAGCCTTGGCATAAATATTAAAGACCAATGTTTACATTAAGTTTTTTAAACATGGCATAAACATTGGCCTAGAATATTCAGGCCATGGCCCCCTTGCATATAAATCTAAAAGCTTAGGCATAAATCCCTTAACCTAGGGTTTATTTCATGCTTAATAAATGAAACAAACCTTATCCTAAGGGAATTCCTAAGTTGTGGTTGTAATAATATGATAAATTAATGTTTGGGAATCTTTTTAGATCAACAACACATGCTTTGTCATTGGGTTTTGACCCAATGACGAAAAAGCACCCAAAGACTTTTCAATGAGGCCTTGAGAGCCAACAAACTCAATGCATGGTGAAACTTCATTTTAGGTAGAGTTGACAAGATGAATCGATGGTTCACACTTTTCCATTTTATTTTTATCTATGGCATGAAGGGACTCATGACTTTTCAAAGGCCTGTGAACTCACCATATGGCCAATGCTCATTCAAAAAAGGATTGACATAGGATTAGAAGCATGAGAAAGGTACCCAAAGATGCTAAGTATCAATACCATGTGGTTTTCAATAAAAGGAGCCAATCATAGGTATATTTCTAGATTAAAATCAATTGCTCACACTAATCTTAGATTTCGATCCAATAGAGCAAAATGAAAGAGGCATTTTACATACCAACAACTAGTGCTCAAAAGGCATTTATGAAAATTGTTGTGAAAAGGACCAAACCAATGCTACATAGGTGTTATGCAAGTATAAAATGACAAAATAAAATATCTTTTGGGATGAAAAATGTAAAGGTATAAAGGCAAAGGTCTAAATCAAATACAAGGCATGTATAAGCCAAATCCTAGATATATTCCACCATTAAATCTCTAAAACCCTAAACCCTACATAAAAATGACCCAAATGGACTCAATTGGTTATAATTTGATCCAATGAGAACTTAACTATATTTATGAGCATAAGAGAGCTTTTATAGAGATCATTTTCAATCTAGTGTGAGAAATTTATAGGAATAAAGACAATGGTAGCTCATAGATAATAATTAAAGTAAGAGATCAAGCTCTATTTGTCAATAGACAATGAAGGATAGATATTCAAAGACAATGAATTAGACCTTGTACTCCTAAATATCTTATGGATTAGGAACTAGTCAAAACTCTTCTTCATGATCAAGGAATTGAAACCCATAAAAAAATAGGAGCAAAGAATTACCATAATAAGCTAGAGGCACTATGACCTAGTCTCTATTGAGATGTCTAGCCTTTATAACACTATGGCAAAACCTAAGGTACTATACTATATAGATATCCTTGCACCTAGCTTTGTTGATTGTATAACTGATAATGAATGGATCATCAGGGAGGTAAAAACCAAGGAAGTATTATATATTTCTCTTATTTAATTTGAGAAATATTATAATCTCCCTCTTCCCCATGTGGATTTATCCAAGATCAAGGAGTGGACAAGAAACCATGACCTAGACTCTATCCTTAGACCTTGGCTACACCAAGGCCCTCATATCTTCAAGGACTTTGAAGTAAAAATACCAATATTCTAATTTAGGGAAGGCATTATGGTTATAATGACCCTATTGAAATAAGCCTTTGGATCCCCCTCAACCACCTATGTAAATAAAATATGGGTCTCATTTATCCATTTCATGGTGGAACAAAAGCTTACCCCTCCAAATGGAGATATAATCATTGTATTCCTTGACAAGCTATTCACTACCATAAAAATGAAGAGCTCTAAGTATTTTTATATGATTTCATACCTACTAGATGCCTTGCTTGCCTCAATCAACTTCTTGGGTATTAGGAATTAGTTTCCAAATGGTAAAACCACCATTTCACACCATTATTTTAAATTACATATTTTAAGTACAAGAAACACATGCAATTTATTTGTGACTACATTTATCCAACCATAGTTGAGGCCATCATAGGTGTTTCTATTCCTAGGGTCCACCCCCTCATCAAAAAGTATGTGGATATGATAGGTTATATATGGTACTACCCTAACTACATAGTCATCAAGATTAAGGGCATCATATCCCAATCTTTTAGGTTACCAGTGTATGTTCCTAGTATTCTAGTTGAATAAGAAATTGGTTCCTATTTCTTGCATAGAATTGATGACACTTGTAAAGAAAAGAATAAAGGAATTTTCCACCCCTTCCCTCTGATCATTGGAAGGATCATACTCGAAGATTGGAAATAGGCTGAGACTATGTCAAGACACCAAGATTGATTTGGTTTTTAAATTGATGAACTTAAGATGTGGGATCTTAAAGGTATAGTGGCTAGCCACTTAAAAGACAAGAAGCTCCCAAGTATTAAATATTTACATTAACTCGATGTCCATGACACCATATATATTAAGGATAATAATTATGAAGAAGTATTGGCCAAGATCTAAGGCCACAACATCAAGCTAGAACATAGGATGACCAAGGATGACAAGCCCTTAAGAGAGACATGGAAAATGCATCATTTGCAGTATCATTTGGTACCTAGTCCATATGGGATTACCTGAGATCAATCTTAGGTAAAACAACCACAACCACAACCTCAGGAACACATTATGCAAAAATAGGATGAATAAGGGAAGGGCAAGGAGAAAGTAGAAGTGAGATTGGAAGAGAGACCTAGGGAGGGCTCCTCACCTTCAACACTTTCCCAAAGGCCACCTTACCCAATCTAATATATTGATATGATAGGCTTATAGCTAGAAGAAACATTTAAGGGTGCCCTTAAGGAACATCCAAAGGCCTATGAATTAGATAAGAAAGAGGAGCTTAAAGAAGATAAAGATAAAGATCTTTTCTCTATGGCATCCTAAGAAAAGAGAAAGGCAATGTTGGCATTGGTCCCCATTAGACCAAGGAGGATATAAAGATTAACTTTCACGCACTGTATTAGTGAAATAAATCTCTTCAAATATGAATTCCCAATTTATAGACCAGTCATTCCTGACTGGTTCATTTATGGAAGGTTATAAAAGATTCCTTCTCATTACTATTCATTCACCATTATAAAGGTTATTGCCATTGAGATACAAGATAACATAAAGCCATGGATTAGTGTTATGGTGAAGGATCAAGAGGAAAAGAGGATTGTGGTCACCCAAGGACTAGAAATTAAAAGGATGGATACCTTAGAAGCATTAATTAGATTAGGTGTGGAGGTCTCAGAACCTCCAAAATTAAAAAATCCAATCACTACCATCCAGTTCAACCTTGAAACTACTAGATTGGAAAGGATTACAACAAGGATAGTTGTGGTTAAAATAGAAGAATTGACCTTTCAAAAGGTGGATCCCTTTATGGGATTAACTATAGTGGGGGGCCAATAGTTTGGTGAAGATACAATTCATGAAGAGGATGTGAAAATATTGATTGAGGCCCAATCAACATAGGCCAAAGTTGGAGTCCACGTTTTGAAGTAGAGGATCTTAAATTTGGAAAGAGAAAAGAAAAACTTGTAGACATAGGTAGTTCTATCAGTTCTTGAGGCAATGACCAAAATGTTTGATGAGTCATTTTATGACATGTTCAAGGTAATCAAATCAATGAAACTAAGGTAGATTGCATTAGATGGGTAGTGTGCATTGGTCAAGAGCCTAGTCACCCAATGGGAAGCCTTAGAAGATAAAATATCCCAACATCTCAACATTAAAATAAGGAAATAGATCCTAGGTTTCAAAACCATCAATTTGTGACACTTGAGCATAATTTTTGGAATTGTGATTGAAAAGTTTCAAAGTTTGAGTGATGCACATAATAATTTGAAAAGACTCCTAAAAGATGATAAAAAACTAATTGTAAGAATTGAGAAACTTCTTAGGACTGATGATAAATTAGCCTTCAGATTGCTAAATGTTGGGTATAAGGATGTAGCTTATAGGTTATTCCCCTTTACATTTAAATATGTTCCTTATGAATGGTTTTTAAACTTGCGTAATAATTACATCATAAATTGGGATGATTTTAATAATGCATTCATAGATTAATTTGGTAATATTATTAGTCCTTATGTTATTTACCATCAATTCACCACCATTAAAAGAGATGCAAATAATGTTAAGCATGGAATATTCTGAGAGGGTGGGGTGAATTAGTATATTATATATCTTATAAAACTTTCCCTTTATCAAATTCCACTTAATCAAACATTCAAGATATGCAATAAAACTCAAAAAATAAACATCCACACAAGATAAAGAGAGACACCATATATAACATGGAAACCCAATGTGGGAAAAACCATAGAGAATCAATCTCAAATATATTCATGAGAAAAAACCCGCAGGAGCACCATACCCCTTTGCCAAGTATAAACCTTAGCTAAAATTCGTGAGCACCAACCCACAGGAGCTTCAAACACCTTTGTCAAGCACCAACCCAACACCAATTCATGAGCACCAACCCATAGGAGCACCAAACCCTTTGCCAAGCACCAACCTAGCTCCAATTTGTGAGCACTAACCCACAAGAGCACCAACCCCTTTGCTGAGCACCAACCCAACAACAATTCATGAGCACCAACCCACAACAGCACCAACCCCTTTGTGTATACCACAGACGTATCTCTTAATGTTGCTATCTCAACAAATGATAGATCAATACAACATCTCGTTCCTTTCTCTCTCACCTTTGCTCTTCTCAGCTAGATATAACAAATACAAATCATATTCATCTCTCACAATTGCTCTTCTAAGCTAGATATTACAATATCAAATCAACCTCTATCCCTCATATTACAAATGGCTACTTAAGCCTTTATTTATAGCTTTCCAAATGACCTTTGGCCTTCCCCCTTTGTAACATTTCAATCCTCATGGAAAATGGTGCCAATCTTGGATGACCCTTCATATCCAAGCATTTGAAAAGTCATGTGGTGACCCTTCATGACCAAAAATGTCTTTCCCACTTTTGTCCTTATCTTTGGTGAGTTTTAGTATTCCTCAAAGTGTCCCTTCATGAGAAATTTTCCCTTTACTCTTTTGTCTTCACTTGGTGACTCTTGGTATTCCCCAAAATGACTCTTCATGGGAAAATTCATCCCATCCTTCTTTTGTCTTTATCCCATGGCTCTTCAACTTCTCCATGGGCCCTTATTTTGTCTCATATGCAACCAAAAATATATTCTTTAATATTAAATAACTATTAACTCATATTAGCCAAGATAAACAACATTAAATGCTATGGGGCCTTTATCACCAATAATACTAAACCTTTGACATCAATGACAATATTTCCAACAATCTCCCCCTTTGTCATTGATGGCAACCTCAATCTTGAAACTGCCACATTCTGTCACCTGCACATACCATCATCTAAAAACATATAGTAACTCCCCCTTATTGTAGTAACCTATACATGTTCCCTATACCTATTTTTTACACCTGTACCTATACCTATTATTCTCCCCCTTTGACATCAATGGAAAAGGGCCTACTTGGAGCTAACAATTAGCTCCCCCTCAACTGATGTTGAACACCCATGGCAAGAAGTAACAAAAATTACTCCTAACTCCTCTTGCTGATCTTTGAATGTATCCTTTGATCATGCCTTTGAGAAGATATCTGAAAATACATACACATTGTTCCCTATCCTTTGAGCATCTGAAATCAACTCATTTGAATCTTTTCTTCTAATTTCACAACCTTCAACATGAAACCTTAATGTGTATCCTTGATCACAAATTTGACTAACACTTAACAGATTATGCTTAAGACCTTTTACATATAAAACATTTTTAGTCTTAGTTCTACCTTAATCCAAACTCAAAGTACCTTTTTTGACTATCCTAGCAGTGGTTTTATCTCTAAATCTCACTGTACCACCATTTATCTTCTTTAGAGAAATTAACTTACTTTTATCACCTATCATATGCCTCAAACATCCACTATCAATTAACCATGGCTGCTCTTTACCTCTCACATGCAGAGCTGTCTACACCATCATAGAATCTTCAGGTTGTTTCTTCTACCATGAACATGTCTGAACCTTCTCCTTGATGAATGGAGCTTTGAAACTTTGATCCTTCTTCTTGATGAATGGAGCTTTAAACCTTTGATCCTTCTTGATTGACTCGAACACGCTTCTGCCATACCAAGCTATGTGTCTAAAATTGTCACACTTGTAGCATACTATGGTCTCTTCATCAAATCTTGATAGAGGAGAAAAAGAGTTGTGGCTTTTGCTTGACTCTACTTGAATTTCCTTTTTCTTATTTCTGAAATTGTTAGCTCTTTTTCTATATTCTAATTTATTGTGACCATATCCATTACAATAAAAATAATAGCCATAGAAATAAGACATGCCTATATATCTCTGACCTAATTTCCTTTTGTAGCTTTGTTCCTTCTAACCTTCTCTATTTGGAATGTCCTCTATATTCTTCACTTCTCCCCTTTTTGTTTCCTCTTGTGTAAGAGCTTTAGCATAGCTCTTTTTATTTTCAAAATTGATCCCTGTCTTATTTGACTATGCTCTTTGACTTTACCATATCTTATTCAACATGTTAGTGCTATCTTCAAATTTTGAATCACTGACTACTTTATCATTGATTGCTTTCTTAATATCTTCTTTTAAAGAGGCAATTTCAATAACATACCTTTCAAAATCTTTTCTTTCTATTTCCAACTGTGTTGTGAGATCTTCTTCATTCTTCTTGGCTTCTTCAAAGTGTGCTTATAGATCTTCAATCATTTTCTTTGACTCTTGTTCATTTTTCTTGATCTAGAGCTTTAACCTTCGATTCTTCTTTTGAATAACTTCTAACTCTTCTAGGGCACAATTGATTTCTCCTTCCATCACCTTTGTAAATATTCTCAAGTTTTACCCAAGTTTCATGAGTAGATTTACATTGCATAACTTTAACAAATTCAGATTCACATAAATCACATAAACTAGCATTTAAAGCTTTAGCATTACATTCACTTGCCTTCTTTTTTGCTGGAGTAATTATAGATGTCTGTGGCTGTTCATATTCCTCCACCACTACTTTCCATATGTCAAATCCAAGGGACATAAAATAAACCTTCATTCACATGCTCTAAAAATTAGAATTCATCCCATCAAACAAAGGTGCCTTATTTATAGAAAATCCTTCTTGTGACCCAGCCATCATGCTTTCCCAATCTACCTTCAAGCTGTAAAACTTTTCAACAAGGAACCTGCTCTGATACCAATTGTTAAGCATATAATATACTAAGAGGGGGGGTGAATCAGTATATTATATATCTTATAAAACTTTCCCCTTATCAAATTCCAATTAATCAAACATTCAAGATATGCAATAAAACTCAAACAATAAACATCCACACAAGATAGAGAGAGACAACATATATAATGTGGAAACCCAATGTGGAAAAAACCATGGAGAATCAATCTCAAAAATATTCATGAGAACAGACCCATAAGAGCACCATACCCCTTTGCCAAGTACAAACCTCAACTACAATTCATGAGCACCAACCCATAGGAGCTTCAAACCCCTTTGATGAGCACCAACCCAGCACCAATTCATGAACACCAACCCACAAGATCACCAACCCCTTTTTTGAGCACCAACCCAGCACTAATTCATGAGCACCAACCCACAAGAACACCAACCCCTTTACCAAGCACTAACCCAACAATAATTCATGAGCACCAACCCACAGGAGCACCAACCCTTTTGTGTATACCACACACCTATCTCTCAATGTTGTTATCTCAACAAATTATAGATCAATACATCTCCTTCCTCTCTCTCTCACCTTTGCTCTTCTAAGCTAGATATAATAAATACAAATCATATTCATCTCTCATAATTGCTCTTCTAAGCTAGATATTACAATATCAAATCAACCTCTATCTCTCATATTACAAATGGCTACTAAGCCTTTATTTATAGCTTTCCAAATGACCTTTGGCCTTCCCCCTTTGTGACCTTTCAATCCTCATGGAAAATGGCACCAATCTTGGATGACCCTTCATATCCAAGCATTTGAAAAGTCATGTGGTGACCCTTCATGACCAAAAATGTCTTTCCCACTTTTGTCCTTATCTTTGGTGGCTTTTTGTATTCCTCAAAGGGTCCCTTCATGAGAAATTCACCCTTTACTCTTTTGTCTTCACTTGGTGAATCTTGGTATTCCCCAAAATGACTCTTCATGGGGGAATGTGTCCCATCCTTCTTTTGTCTTTATCTCGTGGCTCTTTGACTTCTCCATGGGCCCTTATTTTGTGTCATATGTAACCGAAAATATATTCATTTATATTAAATTAATATTAACTCATATTAGCCAAGATAAACAACATTAAATGCAATGGGGCCTTTATCACCAATAATACTAAACCTTTGACATCAATGACAATATTTTCAACAAATAATCCTATTAGGTCTTCCAATGCTAGATTTTAAAAAAAATAGTAGATTAATTGGCCCTTATAAGCTTGATGATGTCTTAACTCTAGAGATTTACAAATATGTTATAGATCCCATAACCTCTATGTTTTTTAAGAGATCCATGCTAGCCATAACTTCATTAGCTAGAGGCTATGTAGAAGTAGTAAGATTCAATGATCAAATGTAGTCCTAAGGAAAAATGGCATATTTTGTGCCAAACATCAACCCATAAATACCTATGATGAAATTATTCCCAAATAATTACCAAAATATCCTAACATTAAACTATCTCCCAAACCTAACTCAGCTGCCATTGAGTCATGCAGCTCCTAATCAAAATGTAAGATTCTTAAATCATCCTAGTAATGGCTTCAATCTAAATGATCAAATGGATCTAGTAACATCTGCTAACAATAACTAGGTACATAATTTTGAAACTCCTTAAAATGATAATGAATCTATCTTTAAAATGGTCCAAAATTTGAGCACTGATTTTTCTATAGTTGCAAAAACAAGTTTGAAATACTGGTAAAAGTTTAGGTATAAACTTCTCATTTCAAAGGTATAATAGGCCAAATAATATATTTTAGAATGATAGTTTTCATAATGATAGTAATAATGAGACATTTTATGAAAATAATACTATGGGCATTAACCTCATTGATATTGCATTACTTGATTATTGTAGGGTACATTGCATAATGAAGCATGGGGAAATTGATTGTATAGAATTTTGTAAAGCCTTTGAAGGTTTCCAAGATGAGGTATATAAATTTTAATTTGTCCCTAATAAGGATATTGTGTAGGTACCTCTATATCTAAGTCATCTAATCAAGCCTTCATGGTGGAAACCTTTGATTTCCCCTTTCAAGAGGAAAATAAACTAATGAGATCCCTAAGGAGATCCAAGCCTTTCAATAGTTTTTGAAGAAAACCTATCCATTGAGGAATAGAGAATAGAGGCAACCTTTGACTACCTCAATGCCTCCAAATAATTTTGGAATTCTTCTAGACATTTCTTCAAGCAACAATCCTGAGCCACCTAAAGGGAGTACTTCTAAACTTGACCTTGAAATTCCTAGTTATTCTAATAATAGTTATAACATAATTGAAGACATGAAAAATATAAAGGATAATATAAATTTACATGAAATTACATAGATTATAGAGCAAATGGACCTTTTTATAGAATATTTTTCAAAAGGGTCCAATAATCTACCATAGACTGATCATGCCAATGTGACTGTGCATAAGGACAAGGTTGAATCTCATCCTTTCTTGCTCACTATCAAGATGTTTGGTAAAAGCTTACATAATTGATTATTATATTTAGGATCATCTACCAATATCATGTTTATAGGTATATGCAAACAACTTGGCTTGATTTTTATTAAGTCTGATAGGGTTGTTACATAATTAGACAAATCTAGAGCTAGGTTAATTAGGGAGATTTTAACTATTCACATGCAACTACCTTATGAGCCTAAGGTTTAAAAACTTATTGATATTCAAGTTGTGGATATACATAATGTTTATGGAATCTTATTTAGTAGGGAATGGACCATGGATTTTAATGGTTATATGTCTATAGATTACTCACATATGTGGTTACCTTGGAAGGGAGTTCTTAATCAGATTAGGGTTGAGAGAGAACTAAGGATGAAACATATGATACAGAGTATAATGCAATGAATGAGAGGGGAAACATAATAGACTCAAACATAGGGGTTTTCACCTTGTGATTTATAAGGTATGTGATCCCAAAGGTGCTCATGTTATTCCTAGACTATGGAAGTTGCATTTTGATGGTGTTAGGTGTAATGTTGAATTAGGTGTTGGTATTGTTTTAACTAACCCAAATAATAAAAAGTATCCTACTTCTTACAGGCTCCAATTCCCTTGTGCTAATAATCTCTGAGTACAAATCCCTTATCCTATGCTTACAATTTGTTGTAAAGAATAAGGTCAAAGAAATACTAGTTTATGGGGATTCAAAACTAGTGGTCAACCAAGTAAGAAGCAAATACAAATGTAAAATCTCTTACCTAAAAAGGTATAAGTTCAGAGTTTTGGAATTGATTGAATAATTTGATGCCTTTGGCATAATTTCCATCCCAAAAGGATAAAACTAAGCTACTAACGATTTGGAATAAAATGCATCCAACCTCATGCCCAAGAAAGACTCCCTTAATTTTAGCATTGAGCTAATTCCTTATCCTTCAGTGCCTAATAAAATTAACCATTTTCAAGTCTTAAATGATGATTAGTAGATATTGGACTTCATGACCAATTTTGGAGAATTTGACTCTCATATTATTGATGAGACTGATGAAAGTACATCTAAGGAGGATAAATTTGATGGTAAATCCATTCAGTTAAATGATGAAAAGATTTCCAAGGGGATGATTACTTTAGAAAGACTATTTTATTAGGATAAATTGATTGAGGTTTCTAAAGTTCCTAATATAAGTGTGAAATATTATAATGCTATTAATATGGGTCTCCAAGATCAACCCTAGATGGTAAATATTGGAAAGGCCTACATAAACAGTAAAAACAAGAAATACAAAGAGATCCTTACCCAATACAAGGATGTCATAGCTTGGTCCTATGATGACATGAAGATATTTTATCTAAGGGTCATTACCTATAATATACCCCTTAAGGAGAGTTACGAACCATTCAAGTAGAAATAGAGGCTTGTAAACCCTATCCTAGAGGCCATGATCTTCAAGGAGGTCAAAATATTATTAGATGCTAGGATAGTCTTCCCCATAAAGAATTCTACTTGGGTGGCTAATTTGGTGTTAGTCAAGAAGAAGAATGGTGAGATTTGAATTTTTATTGAATTAAAAAAATTAAACAAAGCATCAAAAAAGGATAACCATCCCCTTCCTTCCTCAGACTAAGTAATTCAAGTTATTTTAGGTTCAACTATGATGTCTTTACTTCATGGATTTTTAGGTTACAACCAAGTGTTGGTTATTAGAGAAGAAGGTTGAAGACAACTTTTACCACCAAGTGGGGGATATTTTATTATAAGAGAATGCCATTTTGGCTAATAAATGTAGGATCTACCTACTAAAGAGCTATGTACCATGACTTCCAAGGTTTGATAGGTAAGTGCATCATTATTTATATGGATAATCTAATAGTTTTTTCTAAAATTAGGGAAGATCACTTCATCCATTTGTAACAATTTTTTGAAAGATGTAGAAGGTATGGCATTTCCTTGAACCCTAAGAAGAGTATATTGTGTGTGCCCGAGGGTAAATTATTGGGTCATGTTATAACCAAATATGATATCTCTATAGATCCTATAAGAGTGGAAGCCATATCTAGAATAAAACCTCCAAATAGTAAGAAAGAGCTAAATTCATACTTTGGTAAGATAAATCTTGTAAGAAAGTTTATTTTTGGTTTTACAAAAAAATTTAAGCCACTAAATGACATGATAAAGAAGGATGCCAAGTTCACATGGAATGACAATTCTATAAAGGCATTCAATGATATCAAGGAGGCCATTAGCTAGGCTCCAATCCTTATAAGTTCTAACTTCTCAAGGGATTTATACCTCTATTCCTTTACATCTAACCACACTATGGCTAGAATGTTAAATTAGAAAATTGAAGGGTGTGACCACCCAATTGCTTTTATGAGCACTAATTTTAAGAATTATGAGTTAAATTATTTATTGATTGATAAGTATGTATATGCATTAGTTAAGGTAGTTAATAAATTCAAACATTACATCCTTAGAAATAAGTTACATGCTATCTTACTTGACCCAACCACCAAACTCATGTTAAGTCAGAATGAATTAGGAGAAGTAGAGGTAAATAGATGTTAGTTTTATAAGAATATGACTAGGAAATGAAAACATCAAAATTGGTAAGATGCCAAGGTCTAATCAAAATTATTACTAATACTAACCCTGGGCTAAGTATTATTAAAGTGGATCAATAAAATTTTTAAGCTAGTGAGTGGTATGATTCAATCATACATTTAATAATCAATGACACTTATCCTGTAAGTCCATCTAGGGAGCAAAAGAGGGCCATAAGATTGAAATATATTCACTAGTTAATCAATAATGGGATCTTTTATAGGATAAAATTTTAAGGTATTTATTTAAGATGTGTCTCACAAGAATAATCCACCCAAATTATGAACACCTTTTATGAAAATTTGGGTAGTAGACATCCAAAAATATGTTGCTAATAAACCCAAGACTTGGCATAAGCTCCTTATATTTGCACTTTAGGCTAATTGGATAATAATAAAGAAAGTCTTAAGAGCCTCAAAATTTATATTGGTTTACAGATAGGAACCTATTTTTCCTATCACTCTCAAGTTTCCCACATAAATTTATACAGGAATACATGGAAGAGAGCCAAGAACTTGCCATTTCTAGATTGTTAGACATAATTCAGATGGAAGATGCAAGGGAAAAAGCCTTTGCTTATTTTATTAGGAATCAAACACAATTAAGAGATGGTTTAATAAAATGTCCAAGATCAAGGAGTTTAGATAAGGAGACCTAGTTCTCCTTTGGGACAAAGCATTTAATCATAAGGGCAAACATGGTAAATTCACACCATTATATATTGGCCCATAATAGATTTCAAGAACATTGGGGAATAACACCTTCAAGCTCAAAGACATACAAGGAGTAGAGTTTACATTTCCCACCAATTGGTAATACCACAACATTATTTCTCTACTACTCCTCAAGAGGTTGTCATGGATTAAATTGTAAGATGGTTAGATTTAGAGTAGGTAGGCTAGTTAGTTTCATTCCATTCCATTGTTTGTGCATAAGAATGTATATATTTATTTATTTTTATTTGTTGTCTTTCTTTCTTACTTTCTTTTGCATGTTTATTTCTTATTGATTCTTTCCTTGGTTCCAATAAATCCTCTTAGTCAATCTTGAATTTAAGGTTATGAGGTTTGCTTGGAAATTCCCAAATTTTAGAAATGTAGGTGGTAACCCCATGCATATGATGACCATAGCCCTAAAATGTAAAGCACAATTTTTTAGTTTATATAAATTAGTAAAGGCCAATGAAATAAGTCAACTATTTCATGGGAACTTAAGAATTATTCTAGCCTCGAATTGGTTTTAAGAAGACTTGCACTTGTAGGATGAAAATCCAAAATCTCATGGTATAGTCATACTATAACTTATTAAACATCATTACCTAGGATAAAGGTTACAGCCATAGATGATTTTCCAAAGACCAAACATCTGACCAAATCCTAAAGGCTTGCTATTATAGCTCCCAACATTGCTAAAAGCATAAAAGCCTCAAGAAAATACAAAAAAAGAACTCAATTAAAAATCAAAATAATTATAAGCATAGGTGATTATGGTAATCTCCACTAGGGCTATGGATGCCTAGATAGTAGTGGAGCAAGGATTTGAGTAGATCTAAAGGCATCTCTGTCAGGACTATGGATGTTTGGTTAGTAGTAGAGCAATGCCCAAGCCTTCCCTAAGCTAAAATAATGGTTCTTAATGAGTATCTTAACATGCTATAAGTCAGTTTTAGTGACTAAGGACATGAATTATTGAATTTATTTATTAAACCCCATGGAAAATAGTAAGTGGAATCAAAACACACACACACACAGAGTATGGCTATGTCTTGGTGTTTGGCTCTAACTCTGCAAATGTAAAGTTTGTTTCAACCATAATTTTATCTAGATGATGATATTTATCAAATGAATGAATGACCTAATTATTTATCTAAACTAGATTCTATATGTTTTAACATATTTCTATGTTTCCCCCTTGAGTCACCATTTGTTGGGACCAACATACCACCATTTTTGAAAATTAGGACCCTGGAGAAACCCTAAAGTTTGAACATGAAGATTTAACATTATAAGGTCATTTATAGAATTTGAAGATCATCCCCTCTATTAAAAGTATGACTAATTGGTTATGTTTTCTATTTAATTTTTATCCCAAACCTAGAAGTTTTGATTGACAAATATTTCAAGAACATGAAAATAAAATAGTAACAATGATTTCTCTAAGAAGAGATGTTTTATTACTCAAGATTGAAAATACAAAACATATGCTTATCTCTTAAAAGAGATGTCTAATTTCAATTTTAGGTTACATATTCATTTATACACATTTTGAAGGTATGAGGACGATGTGTAAGGTCACAAATATCGAGGTAGATTAAGTGGTTTGACTTCCACAATTTACAACAATACACAATTTGAGGAATTACCATTTTTAGAAACTTAGTATTTTTAGACTACACTAATAAAATTAAAATTTGGGGCACTTCCATTGGGTTTTTAGGGTTCAAAAACCATTGAAAAGAGCTTGTTACATCTCACCATGTTCTCCTCATTTTTATGTTTCCAATGGTTTAAATAGGGATTCAATCAAAGTTATGGTGCAAAAGTTATTACTCATAGAAGTTCCATCATCAATTGGGGTAGAACCATCACCTGAATTGTCACCTAAATGATTACCCAGATCATTCCTCCCTCCTTGAGAAGCAATGGTCCCCATTGAATCAATATTCCTCATCAAGTGTGGTATTTGTCTTAATTTGATTCTCTATGAGCCACTCACCTTGGTAGCTAAGTTGGCCCCTTTTGACCCCCTAATAAAGTAGAATGGAGCATCCTCTTGTTATCTTCATCTAGGTGTCCACAATTTGATCATCCTCCACTAGAGAGAAATTGTATGGACCAATCTCATCAATGTCTAGTTATTTTCCTATGATTTAAGTATCCAATAAAGGTGGATGATATGGTTTGAGGATCTCCATATTAAATATTAGATGCAGACTAAGGTAGGTTGGTAGTTTCAACTAAAAAGCATTTTCTCCAACTTTTTTAGTGATGGTGTAGGGACCATATCATAGAGGCCAATTTTTTTTGTGAGCCTGTAATTTTTTCATTTTGAAGCCACAACCAAACCTTATCACCCACATTAAAATGGTGTGTTATCTTATGTTTGTCATGACATTGCTTATACTTATGATTCATATTCTCCAAAATTATGACTGTAGGGTGTGTATGAGGTAGAGCAGTAGATGTCAAGTATTGTGACTCAAAAATTAGTGAATTGATGGCTCAAAATTCTTCTTTGGAGTGAGTTCTAGTTTTTGGCAATCACACCATTTTATAGTCTTCCCCTTCTAGGGTTTCCAATCTTGGAACTCATTTTGCTTCTAATTTGGCCTCCTATTTGATGTTCCTTATCATTTTTCCTTTTCTAAGGCTAACTCTTCAAATTCTTTCTTCCATGTTTATGATCAATCTTCATTGTGAACTTATATGCCTCATTAAGAGTTTCCAAATTGAAGATTTCCATTTCCTCCTGTATGTAACATTGTAGTCCACCATGATATGTCAGAGTCTTATGTTTCTCACTTTCTTGGATGCCCAATCTCATAGACAGAGAATGAAAAATCTCAGTGTAATCTTGAATAGATTGGTCCTTACCTTGGTGAAGTTTTTGCCACTATATATATAGATCTTTTTTAGAGAATGATGAGATAAAAATGTAGATTCAAGAATTTATTCAAAAGGGTCACATCAAGCTAATTTATTCATTGTGTGGTAGCTTGATTATCTTGGCACCAAAGAAAGATGGAACATGGAGGCCTTGCATTAACTATTGAGCCTTGAATAAAATCACTATGAAGAATTGCTACCCCCTCCCTAGGATTGAAGACCTATTGGACCAACTCCATGCTGTGAAGTTATTCACCAAAATTGATTTCAAATCTGGCTATCACCAAATTCCCATCGATCCCACCAATGTCTAAAAGACTACATTCAAATCTAAGGAGGGGATATTTGAATGGTTGGTTATGCCTGTTGGCTTGACTAACACACCCACAACCTTCATGAGGATGATGGATGACATATTGTGATCTTTCACCAAATCATTCATGGTTTTCTACCTAGATGACATACTCATCTATATCAGAACATGGGAGAAACATCTGTAACATGTTCATAAGGTAATTGAAAATCTTTAAGAGCATAAGTTATATGTAAATCTTGACAAATGCACATTCAGGATGAAAACAATTTAATACCTAGGGTACATTGTGAATGAGTAAGGGGTCCATGTAAATCCAGAGAAGATTCAAGCTATTTGAGAATGGCATACACCAAGTACCCTCACAAAACTTTATAGCTTCTTGGGTCTTGAAAATTTCTATCATAGGTTTTTTCTTGGATTCTCACATTTTGCTTGGTTACTAGCCCAAGAGACTAAAGGAGGAGCTAAAGATATATTTTAGTGGGGTAAAATACAACAAAGGGCATTTGAGAATTTGAATAATAGACTTTTCTCAACCCCTATTCTTACCTTTTGAAACTTGCATTAACCTTTTGAGTTGATGATAGATGCATCTAAATATTCCATGGGAGCTATCATCATACAACATGGCCATCTTGTATCATATCATAGTGAAAATTTCAATGATATAGTTAGGAAATAATTGACATATGGGAAGGAACTCTATGCCATTGTGTATGCCTAAAAATAATGGAAACACTACATCTTGGGGAAAGAGACGGTCAACCACACTGAGTGTAGACCATTGGAATTCATCTAGACACAGAGCAAACTATGAAATGAGAGGCACCAAAAGTGGGCCACATACTTGTAGTAATTCCATCATCAATTGGGGTAGAAACATTACCTAAATTATCACCTAAATTGTTTCCCAAATAAAATTTGGATTAAAATCACTAATGAATGGTCTTTATTTCTTTAGTTGTAGGTTCCATGGTGTTTTTCCCTAGGAATTTCATGTTTCAAAACCCTGGCCAAAGCCCTCCATTTAAAATTGAATTTTGGTGGGAACCAAACCAGTAGAAGTCTTTTGAATGTTAATTTTGGACCTAACCATAAAATTCATGTTCTAAGTTTAATCATGTTTATTAACATAACTAAACCTAGTCTAAAGTCCTTGGTCCCATTTATTACTTTTCCCTTTAAAAGTTCCTTGTATACATAAACTTCATTTTTTAGGGTCCTTTTAATGTATCCTAACATACCCTAAGATTCTAAACCTAAGGCTCCAATGTATTTTTTAAATACTAATAGGACCTTAGTCTTAATTTCTTAGCCTAAATTTTGGTTTCGTGAGTCTACTTTTATGTTAACCTAGTCCCTTGTTTATACCTTAGCCTAAGGTTTTAATTATAAGGCCCTGACGTATTTATTAATACAATTAGGGCCTTAGTCTTAACACCTTAACCTAAGTCTTTATCTTTATGGACCTAACTTAACTTCCTTGCATCTTGTAGGATCTAATGACCTTCACTTTATCACAAACTTTAATCTAATGGATCAAGAAAATCTAAAACTTTGGATTGAACAACATGCACCTTGAATGATCTAATGGTTTACACTTCCCATAGGCCTTTGATCAGAAAGCATAAGGAAAACTGATAGAATACCACATATAAACCATTATACCAATCACATTAAATCCATCATATTATGATCATTGATTCTCACTTTCTTGTAAAAACTCAATTAGACAGTGTAAGGCACAATTGAAAAGTCAAAAGACTATAGAAGGCCTGAATGATTGACATGTGACACGCTTGCATTCGATGACCAAAAACAAATGGGTCCCACTAAAAAAGTGACTAATCACAAGCAAACTCCTAGATCATGATCCTATATCTAACACTTCATCACTTATTAAGATCCCATGAAGTAAATTAAGTCCAAGATTGTGAGAAGCCCTACGGATGTGCCAAATGGCATTCTCACATTAGGTCATGATAATTTGATGATCTTAAAATTGACATTTACAAGGAAGTATCTGACATTTATGAGGCTATCAAATTTAAACTAATGAATTATTATGCTTAAGGTCAAAATGCACTCCAAAATCATTTTGTAAAGCTTAGAAATGGCTTTATAAGGTAAGGGAAGTGCTTGAAAAATGGTCAAACACTAAAGGTCTTCAAATTGAAAAATGTGTAAATGGTCTTATAATCTAAGTATGTAGAATAAAAATAGTCTAAGTCTATACTTCAAGACCCCCATGACATTTTATTCAAATGTCATGAACCTTAAATTATAGACTTATACTAAGTCTTATTTTTAAAAGAGAGTCCTTATACTATAAAATTTAGACCAAATACATCTAGCTAAAGGTTTTAATGTGTTTTATCAATACAATAAAATCTTATGTGTTATTGGACCATTATGTCATGCTGATCTTTTTGAGAATATTTTATAAGCCTTGACATAAATATTATAGACCATTGTTTACATTGTGTTTATTGAGCATGACATAAACATTGGCATAGAATATTTAGGCTATGATCTCCTTGCATATAAATTTGAAAGCTTAGGCATAAACACTTTAGCTTAGGGTTTATTTTGTGTTTAGTAAATTAAAAAAAAAAAAAAACTTAGCATAAAGGACTTAAGCCTAAGTCATAATCATAATAATGTGATAACTTAATGTTCAAGCATATTTTTAGATCAATGAATAGAAATTTATCACTGCATTTTAACCTAACAATGCAAAGGCACCCAAACACTTTTCAACAAGGCCCTAAGAGTTTGTGAACTTGATGTGTGGTGAAAGCACATTAGAGGTAGAACTGATGGGATGATCTAATGGTCCACACTTTGTCGCTAGATTTCAATCCAATGGAATAAATTCACTCATGAATTTTCAAAGGCTCATGATCTCACCACATGGCTAATGCTCATTTGATAAAGGATTGACATAGGATTCAAAGCATGAGGAAGGCACCCAAAGATGCCAAGTGTCACTATCATGGGGTTTACATCAAAAGGAGCAATCATAGGTAAGGGCCTAGATTATAATAAATGGCTCACGCTAATCTTAGATTTTGATCTAATGGATAGAAATGAAAGAGGCATTTTACATACCAATAACTGGTGCTCAAAAGTTATTTATGAAAAATGCCATGAAAAGGCCCAAACCAATGCCACATAGGTGCCATGCAAGCAAAAAAAGATAAAATACAAGATCTTGTGGTCTTAAAAATGTAAAGGTATAAAGGCAAAGTTCCAAATCAAATCCAAGGAACATATAAGCCAAATCTTGGATATATTCTATAATTAAAGCTCTAAAACCCTAAACCTTGCATAAAAGCAACCCGAATGGACTCAATTGGTTACAATTTGATCCAAGGAAAAATTAATTGTGTTTCTGAGTGTGAGAGAGATTTCATAGAGATCATTGGCAATCTAGTGTGATTAATTTATAAGAATAGAGACAATGGTAGTTCCCAAACAATAATTAAAGGAATAAATCAAGATTTACTTATCAATAAATAATGAAGGTTGGACCTTCAAAGACATTAAATTAGACCTTATAGCCCTAAATATCTTAGAGATTAGGAACTAGTTTGAACTCTTCTTCATGATCAAGGAAATGAAACCCATCATAAAAGAGGAACAAATAATTACCATAGTAAGCTAGAGGCACTATGACTTGGTCACTATCTAGATGACTGGTCTTCACTATGTTGTGACAAAACCTAGGGTACTGCATTATATATATATCCTTGCTCCCATCTTTATTGACTATATAATTAATAATGAATGGATCATCAGGGAGGGAAATGCCAAAGAAGTAGCATATATTTATCCTATAGCATTTGAGAAATATTATAAGATCCCTCTTCCCCATGTGGATTTATTCAAACTCAAGGAATGGACAAGTAACCATAACCTGGACTCTATCCTTAGACCATGGCTGTACCAAGGCCCTTATATCTTCAAGGAAATTGAAGAAAAAATCCTGGTAGTCTAATTTGGGGATGGCATTAGGGTTATAATGACCCTATTGAATTGAGCCTTTGGAGCCCCCTCAACCACCTATGTAAATAAAATCTAGGTTCTATTTGTCCATTTCATCTAGAACAAAAGCTTACCCCTTTAATTAGATATTTAATCAGTGTCTTTCTCACCAAGAAATTCATTACCATAAAAAGGAAGACCTCTAAGTAGTTTTATATGATGGCATACCTGTTAGATGCCCTACTTGCCTCAATAAACTTCCTAAGTATTAAGAATTGGTCCCCAAATGGAAAAACCAACATTTCACATCACTATTCTAAATTACATATCTTTAATTAAAATAACTACATGTAGTTTATTTGTGAATACATTTATCCATCCATATTTGAGGCAATCATAAGTGTTTATATGCCTAAGGTCAACCCCCTCATCAAGAAGTATGTGGAGATTATAGGTGATATATGGTACCACCCTAACTGCATAATCATTAAGATTAAGGGCATCATGTCAGTTACCATTATATGTTCATAACAAGCTAGCTAAATAAGAAATTACTTCTTAGTTCTTACATGGCATTGATGCCACTTTTAAATAAAATAAGAAAGGACTTCTCCACCCCTTCCCTTTGATCATTGGAAGGACCATACTCTAGGACTAGAAATAGGTTGAGACTATGGCCAAACATCAAAATTCTTTTGGTTCTCAACTTGATGAATTTAATATGTTGGATCCTAAATGTATAATGGCCAGCCACTTAAAGGATAAGAGCTCCCAAAGCCTAAATATGTACATCAACTTAGTGTCGATGATACCATATATATTAAAAATAAGAATTATGAAGTAATAACCAGGATCCAAGGCCAAAACATCAAGATGGAACATAGGTTGACCAAGGATAACACACCCTTCAAAGAGACATGGAAAATGCATCCTTTATAGTATCACTTATTACTTGGTCCATATGGGATGGTTATCCCAAGAAAAATCCCAAGTAGAACAACCACAGCCAGATTTTTAAGAATAAATTATAGAAAAATAAGATGAACAAGGCAAGGGCAAGGAGAAAGTAGGAGAAGTGAGATTGGAAGAGAGATTAGGGGAGGGATCCTTACCTTTAACACTTCCCTAAGGACCCCTTACCAAACATAAAATATTTATATGATAGCCTTGGAGATAGAATAAAAACTTGAGGGTAACCTTAATTAACTTTTAGAGGCCTATGACTTAGACAAGAAAGAGGAACTCAAAGAAGATAAAACAAAAGAGCTTGTCTCCATGGCATCCCAAGAAGAGAGGAATGTAGAGCTAGCATTAGTCCCCATTGGACTAAGGAAGAGACCAAGATTGACTTTAACTGACCCTACCCATGAAATCAATCTCTTCAATGATGAATTCCCAATTCATAGATGAGTCATTCTTAACTAGTTCATTTATGGAAGGTTACAAAAGATTCCTTCTCTTTCTCATTCAGGGGCCATGGCAAGGATTACTAATGTTGAGATACAAGATGACATAAATCCATGTATTATAGATATGGTGAAAGAGCAAGAGGAAAGGAGGATTGTGGTCACCCAAGGACAAAAAATTAAAATGATGGATGCCCTTAAGGCATCAAGTAGTTTATGTATGGAGGTCCCAAAACCTCCCAAATTCAAAAATCTAGTCACTATCATCTAATTAAACCTTGAAATAACTAGATTGGAAATGATTACAAAAAGGATATTTATGGTTGGAATAGAGAAATTCACATTTCAAAAGGTGAATCCCTTTATGGGATTAACCCCAATGGGGGGCCAATAGCTTGGTGAAGCAGTAATTCATGAAGAGGATGTGGAAAGATTGATTGAGGTCCAATTAACATAGGCCAAAGCTAGAGTCTAGGGGATGAAGTATAGGATATTAAATTTGGAAAGAGAAAAGGAAAACTTATAGACATAAATATTTTTATAAGTGCTTGAGGCAATGACCAAAATGCTCAATGAGTCATTTTATGACATGTTAAGGCACTTAATAATGAAAATAAGGAAGAGTGTATTAAATGGGTAGTGTGCATTATCCAAGAGCTTGGTCACTTAATGGTAAGCCTTAGAAGATAAAGTACCCCAATTTCTCAACATTTAGGCAAGGAAATAGATCCCAGGTTTCAAAACCATTAGTTTGGGACACTTGAGCATAATTCTATGAATTGTGATTAAAAAGGTTAAATTTTTGAGTGCTTGGCATAGTAATGTGGAAATACTCCTAAAGGATGATAAATATATAATTTCAAGAATTGAGAAACTTCATGGGACTATGCTCATAGTTCCTACACAGCCCACTGTCCTTGGAATAATAAGTGATGAAGAATTTAAACATAAGGATACTTTGGTAACCCAAAAAATCAAAGAAAAAAGCCAAGGAAAATCTGGGGCTAATAACAATAAAATCATAAACATGATATTTAATGTACAAGAAAGGATAAACAAATCTATGAGAATTAAATAAGCCATGACTAGGAATGACAGGGAGTTGGATGACTTGGCAGATCAAGAGGAGTGCATCATGAAGCATTCTATTGTTTTCAAGCTAGTTGATGAGAAACATGTTAAAGATTAGAGTATTCTCCATCAATGACAATCAAAGGCCCACCAAAAAATTAAGAAATATTCTATGAAATATTCCATTGTAAAGACATATGCTAGTTTGTTAGCATATTTTCCTCTAGGTTATTATGATTGTGAAAAACATGTGTATTTTAGAACTTGTAAGGATAGATATCATTATCTTTGTACACCTATATTTTCTAACTAACTGGTATATTACCTAATCTTCCTATAAACTAATGTATTACCATTTGAAAAGGGGAGATATTTTCTTACAACTTTGTACACTTGAAGCAATTAATATAATCAAGGAATTATGGAAAGATTGTCCATATTTGATATGTCAATTGGCAATATAGATTTTCTCTCAATTACTCATATATGTCTTGAATTTTAATGGTGTCTTTGAATTATAATTTGTATTTTCTAATCATAAGGTTTATAATTTGTGCATATGCTAGATTAGTTGGAAGATCTTATTTTTTGCTTCATTTCATTTTGCTTGGTATTAAGATGTGCAAATGCTATTTGATTATAGTAGTAAATCCTTATAGTAGACCTAGTTCTTACTTATGACTCTTTACATTGTCCTTTGAAGTTTTCTTGATATATAGTGGGATTTGAGCTTAGGATATATTGCATTTTATATTGGTTGAATGCATACTCAGTTGAAATTGATGCTTTGTCATAATGTTTGAGACTAAAATTAGAAATCACTCATTTCCTTTCTACCTTACCCTTGTCTTTTCTCTCTTTTTATTGGATCACTTTAATTTTAGCTTCATTATAAATACCTATCTAGATTAGTCTGTAGCTTAAATCTGGATATAATTCACTAAGTATTAACATAGATTCTATAAAATTCACAAAGAATGGATCAAGGTGGCTCCCAAAAACCAAATCATATAAATATTATGGAATAGTTTATCTTGATCTACTATTATTTCACCATAGGCAACTAGATTGTCAAAACCTACAACTCATGCTCTAAATTTCTAAATTCTAAAATGAGAAGTGTTCTTTAAACACTAAGAGCACCTATGGTTCATTTAGAAGCATAAACAAATGCTTCTTCATTAATTGCACATATCTGCTCTTGCATTGAAACTTGGACCTAGATTAACTATAGATGAAAATCAATCTAAGACTATTGGCTTTCCTATAGTCCATATAGATATGATATTATACTCAATTCCTAGTCCTATAGTCCATATCAAGTCTAAAATACCTAATCTATCTCTACAAAACCCTAATGGTAGTGCTTAGTCCTTATTTTTTATCCTGATTCAACTCAGGTCAAGCTCAAGCTTAGTTCCATGTATTCCACTAGCTTATGTCAATTCATTTAATTTACCCAAGTCAAACTGATCTATTGGCATTAGTCAAAAATGTCTTAGCCAAGTCCTTTGTTCATTGGTTGTCAAAAAATCAACTTGGGCTCTATTAACCTTGACCCTTTCTCATACCATCAGATTTCCTCTGAAAAGTTGAATGTGTGCAATTAGATATTTTTCCCAAGATAATTCATTGTTGACACATAGCACCCATGTGTTTGGTCATATATTTACTTGGTCCCACTTACACCATCTTTGTCCTCACTCTATTATATTTTCTAGGTATGAATGAATGTGAGCCCTTAGATCTGTTGATGATGGAAATTCTACTACCAATAAATCAATCCTTTTTCCTATCATGAAGGTGAAGGTTGAATCATACTAGTCTAATCGTTGGGTTCTAAATGTTTAATTACAATCCTAAATATGTGACAATTTTTTTATAAGTTCTAGGAAATAATCAATAAGTTATCAAATGCAACATATTCCATTATAACAATAAGAAATCCACTTTATCATATCATGAATTATTTAATATAAGAATCTATAGTCTATTCTATTTGATAGAAAAAACCTATGATTTACATCATCTCTTGAGGAATAGAAATATGATTCAATAAATATTTATATATTCAAATAATATCTTGCTTTGTTATGAATATTATCCAAGTTAACCTCAAAAGATAACCAAAAACATAAACAAATAGATATAAGAAAAGATAAAAGATAATATATTCAAGCACATAACAAATAAAAGAGAGACATAATGACAAATAAATAAACTAAAGACAAGCAAACAAATAAACTAAGAAAAGGAAAATAAACTATTTTAAATCAAATAAATCTAAACTATAATAACTTAGTCTAATCAAAAGACAATCCTAAAATGAGGTAAAAACTAAGGAATAAAAAGATCAAATAATCTAAGGCTAAATAGAAACAAAAAAAAATCTAATAAACTATGAAACAACTATCAAATGACAACTATAAATTAAACTAAAAAGACTATTAATTGGAAACTTAAACAAATTTGGAAATTAAGTAAGATTAAGATTAAACACTAAATAACTTAAACACTAAAATATAACTAAAAGAAATAACTAATTAATAAGGTCTATTGCTATTTAATCATAAAAAAACTAAGGAACTAATAAACTCTAAACAAAAATGAAACTAAAAAACAATCTAGAAAATAAATTAAAAAATAGAGATAAAACCTTGATTAAATAAAACTTGAAGATAAAATTAAATTAAAGTTAGAGTCAAAATAGATAACAATCAAGCATACGAGTCTCAAAGGAGAGTCATATTAGTATAGAAAGATAATTTTATTGAGAAAACCAACATTCTTTCTTTATAATAACTTGAGTGACAATTTTACAATTAAAATAGATCAATGAAGTGTTGCAAAATAGTGAAGTGTTCATCATTTTTTAGGTTAAATACTTGGAATCTGTGCATTGGACTATAAATAACAATCATTAAAAGATGTTAAGCTTAGAAAATATTAGATAATCAATATTAAATGATAATAAAATTTGGATATACTTGTGTTGCATAAGTAATTACTCAACCATTAGATAAAGTACCATTGGGTCTATCTTATACAGTTGTAATATCTTAGAGAAGTTGCACATAAAGAAGAAAAATGAATGATTGACTTAAAAAAATGTTTAAGTCTTCAATACTTGTTTTTTTTAATCTTCAAATGAGTCCTTGATCTCATTTAATACCTTCAAACTTAGTTTCAAATAATTTATAACTAACTTTAGTTAGTTATTAATTTATGCAAACTAATTGACTTTTAAAAAAGTCAATTAATTGTAATAATTATTGGTTAAGGACATGTTTAATTAAAACTTAAAAATCTTAATTGATCAATTTATTTAAATATAGACTGGCGGTACTAATCTTAATGGGTGAGACTCTCATCAATTAATAATATAATAGTACACATATTTTAACCATAAAATAGATAAGTCAAAGATCAACAAATTCTATTTATATTAAACCATAATTCACATCAAAAATAAATTAAGAATATATATTTATATCAAAATTATATCCACTTCATCTCCAAAATATTACCATCAAAACTATCAAAAATCTAAAGTTAAGTATCAAAATGAAAATAAATTTCTACCATGAAATAGCTCAACTGTAAACAAAGTTTATCTAGTGGTAGTGGACATCCAATAATCCTTTGAGTCTTAAAGTAATTCAATCATAGGCTTATCTTATAAATTAAGGTACACATTATATTCCATCTTAGTAGTAGGAAACTAGACCAACTTCATACTAGAATCACTTGTGTTATCATCAACTTCTAATTTCATTCTTTTCAACATTCTAACTTCCATAGGTTCATCAATCTCAAACTGACTTTCAACTATTTTCTAAAGTTCTCTTCTATGTAGTTGGAAGTGGAAGATACATTGTCTTTCTCCTACCAACATGTCCATGTATTCCAAAATTTAACATTTTAGATCCCAAGATAGGCCCACTATGGGCAGCTGATAAACTTAACCTTTTATATTTCATAATAGCCTCTTTACAAGAAGGAGAAGGTTCATCCAAAGGAATGGCTATATATATAAAGTTTTTAGCATAGACAATATTAATTTCAAACTATGTGGCCTGATTATTAGTATTAGGTTCAATAGCCAACTGCACTCTTTTAGGAGAGTGAATGTGAAGATGTTGTGGGTTATTCTCTAAGTGAAGAGATCAACTTCTCTATGAGTGAGATCTTGCTCCAAACTTATGGCCGTAAAAACCTCTATTTCCCCTATGACCTCTATTAACTAGATTAAAAATTAAGCTATTAATTATATTCTAGAATTTTGGATTGGAAGCATCAAAATGTATAGACATCCTAGTTCCCCTATTAAACCTAGGACCAAAACATATTACATAGAAACCACCTCTAGGAAAGTTCCTATTAAGATTAGATTGATTCACATCACTACAAGAATTATTTCCCTAACCTCTATCATCACCACTTATAACTAATTAAATATGGTCCCACCTATACATTATGAATAATCTAGAATATAACAATTTCAAGACTGAGAATCGACAAATTACTCAAAAAGAAGTCATACTGAATATCCATAAACTACCATTTCTCAACAAACTAAAATTGAACTAAAAATCATCCAACTATATCAAATTTCACTCTGAATCTTCAATTACTATTATAATTTACTTCAAAAATTATGATATATCTTTAATGAAATTCCAACTTAGATCAAATATCTATTATTTATTAAAATTGACATCATTTTACTTAACAAATTCTTGATATTTCATGAATTTTTATTAAACCAACTAGAAATTGAACCATTCTAAAAATGAAAAAAAAAAAATCTTGGTGTAATATTTTCAAATGGAATTCATCAAATAATTTTGAAATATACTTATTTACCCAACATATTCCTCATATAAATTCAATTTAGAATCAATTGACTCATCAAAATATTACAACTTCAATATCCAAATTTAAATCAAGACCCATGACCTTGATTCTGAGATGCAAACTTAGTAGAAAACTCATATCTTTAAAAATTGAATATAATGATTAACACTATCAATTGAGGTTCGAGAACACACACACACACACACACACACACACACACACACACACACACACACACACACACACACACACACACACACACACACACACACACACACACACACACACACACACACACACACACATTGCAACTTTGATATATTTCCAAAAAATAGCCAATTGGATTATTCAAAACTTATACATAATCATTCCACATTTTATAAACTATCAACCAAAAACTATTTATATAAAATAAAAAATCCTTAGACTTTTTTGAAATTATCTTGATTTACCAAATCTGCAAACATAACCAAATCAAAACCAATTCTTATAATAAGAAAGTTCTATAACTTCTCAATTTTCACAATATACATGCACCATAATTTTAAAATATATAGACCAAAAATCAACACATGTTTTTCATCAAAAAGCTGATAACATTCTTATGTATGTAAATTCCTAGAAACTAAACTGAGATGCATGCATCATAAAAAAAATTTATATGTCTTATCAAAACCTTTGTTCATAAAAGGCACCAACAAAAACCCCTTTCAAATCCAATATCAAAATTACAAGCATACACATAGAAACAAACCAAATTTGAAACCCTAAAATTTATCTGAACCATTAACCAGATGCTTTGAAAAAGAGAATCCCAAAATATGCTTCAAGAGTGAGAGCTCAGAGAAAAATGAAAACCAAATATTCAAAGAAAAAATGTCCCTAATTTCTTTCATGAAAATAACCTTGATAAACAAAGCTTTGAAATAAATATAGATTAGACCATTAATGTCATGAATTAAAAACAAGTCCATACTCCTATATTCTTTCATAGACCAAAATATCTCAAAAACTAGGATTGCTTATTATTTATATTAATGCATGAAAGAATCTCTAAGTCTACTAATATCACTCATATTTTTAGACATTTATGTATAAAAAATTACCACAACATCAATATTCCAACCACACAAGTGATAATCTATCCAGAAAAATGCATCAAAAACTCATAACTTTCTCATGCAGATAAATTTGTAAATAACTTTCTCATGAAAACCATATTTTGACATGAAATTACTCAAAAATAACCCATAATTTTATGAATGCCATGTAGACTAAAACTTATTCTTTTTCACATAATTAGGGAATGATTTATTTCAAAATAATGTAAAATCCATTAAAAAACACCACATATATCATCAAGTTTGATCAAAACTATAAGAATCATACTTGGAAATGCACCCAAAAATATTCTTGCTCAAGATTTCAAACAAAATATCCTCTAAAACTCAAAAGATATCTAACCAAAGCTTCACTTCTGCATCTGAGCTTGCCAAGAATGAACCAAAAAATAATAAAATGAAAAATTATATCTTCCATCTCCCTACCATAACCAACTCAACAAGGTGCTTGATTCTAATTGGTTTGTATTTACCAAAGATGTACTTAGTGATCCTGTCAACTTTGTTATCCACATAAACAAATTGAGCTATTACTATTCATTCACACTAAACCATAACTAAACTCCACAATTTAAAGATTACGTGAATCACATTAAATTCCCATTACCATGATATCACCATGACAATCTCTAAGCATTAGAGATATTCTTTTATTAAATGCTGATGCCAACTCACCTTGCCATAATGGATCGTGGTGCCAACCAAAGAACAATTCATCATACCAATGAAAAAAATGAATATACTTTGTAGTCAACTAAGCACTTTAGGCTTAGGTAAATAAATATTTTCCACAATAAACCTTTCTACCTTTATAAATACTTAGGTCTTAATACCATGACTTGAAGGGTCTTAATAATGTCATGCATATTATGATAGCCCTTAAGAATTATCTTGAGAATCTTAAGATAATCAAACTAAGACTTTGCAAAATGTATGTGAAGATTACCTTAACTTCAAATAACACCTTATGATATTTAAAATTATTTCATGAAATAATTCTAAGGTTAATAAACTAACCCATTTTATAAGTTTTATGCCCAATGAGACAAATAAATTCCATCGCTGCCTTGAAACCTATGTTTTTTTAAAACAAACTTGGAATAGTTATTATAATCTTGAAATTGGTAAGGGCTTAAATATAGAATATCAAATAGAACCTTAGAACTTATGAAACATAAGAATGATAGTCTTATGACATGCCACATAGAAATTGAATTTTGACAACATCACCAAATCACCTAAAGCACATCAATATTTCAAATGTCCACTATACCAGACATAGAAAATATGAATGAGTGATGAATCTAGTCTTTACCTTATAATAACACTTCTAATAATAGATGTATTAAATTTCAAAATATAGTGTTTTCAAATGTGATAATCATCCATATTATCCATCATCTATTTTGAATCATAATTCATATCATATCATCCATGAAAATCAAGTAATCATCATAATCTACTCAACTATAAAAAATTGAAAGTCCATTACTAACTGAAATACTATCTCAAAACTATTTTGACTAAAAAAAATAAGATAACTAATCATATTCAAAAATGTATATGTGCATTTTATTCATTAATCCATCATGATTTTTGAAACCACTTTGAAAAATAAATATGAATTAATCAACTAATTATTATCATTTCATAATTGAAAACATGCATTTAAAATATTATTAATTAATTGGGTCTCTAAAATAGTTTTAGATTTCATGATTGGGTCATCTCTATGATGGAAAGTATTGATTTTCTTAAAAAATTTAGGGGGTGTAGAAACTAGGCATAACACTAGTGACCTTTCTAGTCAATTTTGTGAAATGAAGCTGTTAGTAATAAATTTCCTATTAATAATAATATAATCCTCTTGAGAGTGTGATCTAGGAAAATTATTTCTCAAGTAGCTAATCACGAATCTTTTTAAATAATGATTTTTTAAGAAGGGATGAATTATTCATCTAATGCAACACAAAGAAAGGGAATGATATAATAGGGAAGTTCAGGTTAGATGCACAATCAAACATAGATGCCTTAAGTACAAATCTAAAAATGAAGTTACACTTTAACAACCAAATATAACTCAGTATGTATTTTTCATTTATTACAAAAAACTAAATTTGTAAGAGTAACTTTTGAGAATGAATGATACTTACAAAAAAATTGCATCTTCATTGTGTTCTTTCTTCACAATGTAACATTTATCTATTTAAAAACTTTATTGATCACTTCAAAGTAAAGAACAACAAAAACAAACAACAAATTCAAATAGAAACAACAACAAATGAAAGGCACATAACCAAAAAATAGACAAAAAGAAAATAGAAAATGAAACAAACCAAAAAGAAAATGAAAAACAAAGTAGAGAACAAACTGAAAGATAACTAATTATGGAATGGTTTCAAGTGATGACCATTAACTGAGTAACACAACTAATTTTTTTCAAGATCTTTAAGATGAAATACATTGTTTCCAAAAACTATGACAATTTTATAAGGTCTAAACCATAATGAATCAAACTTATGATGATTTTCAAGATCTTTATGAGTTTTATCCCAATATAAGACTAAATTAC
Organism: Torreya grandis; assembly: GCA_037957365.1. Classification (NCBI taxonomy): domain Eukaryota; kingdom Viridiplantae; phylum Streptophyta; class Pinopsida; order Cupressales; family Taxaceae; genus Torreya; species Torreya grandis. Next base: position 629,657 of record JARHVA010004998.1, read on the forward strand.
CAACATTAAACTCTTTGTTATAAATGTTTTTATCAATTTTTTTTTTAAATTTTGTTTAGCTCTTTCTAATTTTTACAATGTTGTCACTTCAGATTTGACAAGAGCTACTAAATCATGCAATCTTTATATAATTAAATTCATATCTTCAACTACATAGTATAAAGTAGCCCTAGTAGAAGAAATCTAAATTTTTATTGGTAAGGTAGCCTCAAACCCATATGCTAACATAAAAGGTGAATAACCAATTGCTACTTTAAAAATAGTCCTATCATCCCATAAATCTTAAATTTTTTTGAGATTCCAAAGTACTTTTTTTAATCACAAATGAAATTATTCATAATAGAAATCAATTTTCTATTCATGGACTTAGCTTGTTCATTTTCTTGAAGATAATATTTAGATGAATTATTACAAATAATAGCATATTCTGCTAAGAATTAGATAAATTAATTTGAAACAAACTGAGGTCCATTTTCTAAAATAATCTCATAAGGAAATCCAAATCTAGAAAATATTTTATTTTCTAAGAAAGAGATTACTTCACCTAATACTAAACTCTTAAGTGCCTTGTCTTTAGGCCAATTAGTGAAATAATATGTGGTTGTAAAAATATATCTATGACTTGGAAATAAAGGTGGGTGAATATCTAAAATAAATTCAATACCTCATTTTGTAAAAGGTTGTTAAAAAATAACATGATTTAAAAGAATTATAGGTAGTTTCTCTCTTCCAAAAAATAATTGACAAAGCATGCAAGAATGAACCAATTTATAAGCATATTGAAAAAAATTAGGCTAATAATAACCTACTCTTAGAATATTATAAATGGTTGTTTTCATAGCATAGTGCCCACCATAGTTTCCTTCATGATAGCCTCTAAGAACCTTTTGTGTTTGATCATGAGTTACACATCTCAACAAAACTTCATCTCTATTATGATAAAACAAAAAAAAATTAACAAGTAGAAATTTAATTTTGTTACTCTTAAATAATGTATTTATTATTTATCTAAGTTTTTATGACAAGATTGATTTAAAAAATAATAAACTAAGTCATGGTACCAATCATCTTTAGCCAACAAATAGTCTCATTCATTCATTTCATGACCAAACATAAATTTTTTAGAAAATTCAGTATCCTTTATGGTCTATAAATGTAGCTTTACATTTAAGTTTTCATCAATTGATAAAACTAAAACATTATTATCTAAAGAATCATTTTTAGCTAAGTGTTTTTCTAATTCATTACCTTTAATTATTTTGGAATTTTTGAATTCAAGTTCAAACTCTTGAATGCATAAAATTCACTTGGCAAGCCTTCCCTGAATGGTTGGTTATTTTAAAAGATACAACAAAATAGGTAAATTAGATCACATATAAACTTTGTTTTCTATCAATAAATATCAAAATTTAATCAAAGTAGAAACTAAGGAGAAAATGAATTTCTCAATAAGTGGGTACCTAGCTTCTGTATCTTTTAACACTTAGATCATATATCTGATTGGTTTTTCCTTGTTATTTTCAAATTCTTGAGTTATTATGTATCCAATAATTTCTTATATTACATTAACATAGAGAATTAATGCTTTCTTTAAATCAGGTTTAGCAAGAATATGAGCACTTATAATAACATTTTTAACATAATTAAAAGTTGATTCAACACTCTCATGCCAATTATATATTTTATCTTTCTTAAGAAACAATTGCAATGGATTAGACTTGTCAACAAAATCTAAAATAAATTTTCTAACAAAGTTTATTTTACCAAATAAAAACCTTAAACTAGATTGATATTTGGGAGGAGGTAGTTCCTTAATAGATTTAACATGTTTGGAGTCAATTTAAATACCATATTTTGAATAATGTATCCTAATAACATACCCTTAGTCACACCAAAAATTAATTTCTTTAGATTCAAATAAATTTCAAAATTTTTACATTTTGTCAATACTTCACGAAGATGGTCTAAATGTTTTTTCTTATTTTGATAATGTATGGTGAGATCATCTAAATAAACTTGAGTAACAATACCCATTAAATCATCAAAAATAACATGCATAGCTCTCTAAAAAGTAGCTCCTACATTCATCAATATGAAAGGCATTTTGTTATAAGTGAAAGTAACTCTACAAGTGGTAAAAGTAGTTTTATGTCTATCTTCAAGATATACAAAAATTTGAGTATAACTTGAAAATACATCCAATAAAGACATCACTTTTTATCCTAAAACCTGCTAGAAAATCTTATCTATGCTTGGTAGAGGAAAATTATCTTTGACACTAGGTTTATTTAGATCTCTAAAATCAACACATAATCTAATGTCAGCATTTTTCTTTTTAACCAAAACTAGATTAGCTACCCATTCTGAATATGTTATAGTAAAAATGACACTAGCATCAATCATCTTATCCAACATTTTGTTAAAGGTGTCTTCTAATAAAAGGATGATTCTTCATATTTTTTACCTAACAGGTTTGATACTAAGAATAATAGGTATATTATGTTTAATAATCTTAATATCATACCCTTTAAGATATTTATATGACCAAGAAAAAATGTCAATGAACTCTTTAAATAATTTAATGAATTTGACATTCTCATCAGTAGTCACTTGAATTCTTAAATAAATATACTTTGGATCTTTTACAGTGCCTAAATTGATAGAAATGGCCTCATTTATTACTATTCTTGATGTTTCTTCTATTCTAGATATTTCAGGTTGATTATTAGGTGTGAACATAGATTATAAACTCATCAAAATAGTATGCAATCTATTCTTACTCAATTGCAAATAATCTCTACAATTTAGTAAATAGTCATCATGATCAAAATAATTACCTTTAATGAATGAATCTATTTGTTCATTATAACTAAAAATATTCCAACTATCATTAAAATCAAGAATCTTATGATGAAAATTTTCAATAAAATAAAAGTATATAGTAGGTTCGATCTCACTTAGAGTTAGATTAGAAACATAAACAAAAAGATTATAAACTCTACTATTGAACTCTTTAAGAATATGTCTAATTTTAAATTCCTCAAAATACTCAATTAATTACCAAGCCTTTATGTGTAATAATGTATATGAGTTTGATTAGTCTTATAAATATTACAAACTTGTCTAACAATTAACTCTAAATCTCTAAAAACTTACAAATGATTAATATTCAATTCTATTGCCTTTTCTAAACCCAAACATAATGCTTCAAATTATACTATATTATTAGTATTTTCAAAAGACAATTTTAAGGCATAACAAAAAAATTTACCTATAAGAGAAATCAGAGAAATTCTAGCACCATTACCTTGTTGAGAGCAAGCTCCCTCAAATTAAAGTGAGCATAAAATATTATTTTCTAATATTTCTTCATGCTTATTTTATGGTTCATCTAGCTTCAACAATTCATAAGTCCTAATTCTAGTTTCAATGTAAGAAATATTAGAATAATAAGGTGTCTCAATAGGTGTACTAGAAAAATCATCCCTTTTAATGAATGTAATTTCATTATTAACATGAAACCATGTTATATCTTTCTCAACAAAATCTCCAATTGATTTAGACCAATTACTTCCTAACAATATTGCATACTTATTAAGAATATCCAACACTTAAACATTAATCATGCATCTAATTTGTTCATCTTGTGCAATTTTGATGACTATGTCATGAAACTTACCACAACTCTAAGTTTATCTAGAATCAAAACCAGTAAGCTTCCTACTATCTAATTCATAAGATATACCTACTTCATAAGATATACCTAATTGATAATCAATGGACTTAGGCATAATATTCTTTGAGGCACTTGTATCTAAGATACAATTATGAATTATTTTATTTGCAATATTAAATGTGACATAGAAAGGAGGAATGTAATCAGTAGGAGGGTCAAAATTTTGAGCATAGATATATTCATAATTTCTTTCTTCTTATAAACTTACATCAACTTTAAGATTTTTAAATACCTCATTGATCTTATCAAGTTGACCTAGAAGACTAGCTACCTATAGTAAAGAAAATATAACCTTAATTATTGATAAATCATCAATTATGTTTTAATTTTTAGCATTAGTTTGTCTAAAATTCTTATATTTATAATGATGATATTGACTATTATTATATCTAGTTGATAAAGGAGTGTTTTGTGTAGTATTATCATTCAAATTATTATCCTTATTCTGAGATGATTTTCCTTTATCTATTTTCTCTCTATCATCAGAAGAATGTTTATCATTTATTGTTTAATTTTTTTGAGGTGAACTATAATATTTATTCCTGATATTTATAACATAAAAATTCTCATTTTTTTATGTATTATCAAGAGTGTTTATATTATACACTAGATGTTCAGATATTTCATCTTTCCCGTGAAGAGACTTCTTGAATTTAAGAACAATAAGACATGTGTCCATATTATGATAAAGTTAAAAAATATTATAGTAATAATAAATATCATCACTTTTATACTCATTTGTATTTTTATTTGAGGAAGAAGGTTTATCATTAAGATATATTTTAACAATGATTAGTTCATTGCCTAGACTTTGTATGGCCTTTAAATTTTTTGAATTATCTAAATTTAAGCCTGTGGATGACCTATCTTTAAAACTAATGTGCTTAATCTTATTTTCGTATTCAATACATAAACCTAAAGTTTCACTATATTCTATAATATCTTTATCTTCTAAAGCCATTTTATACTTTAAAGGTAAAGCATTGCAAAAATAAAGTCTAGATAAATTTTTAGAAGGTCTAAGATCATGTGGGATATTTTGATGTAGCTTAGTGAACCTAGAAATGAAATGATAAATTCTCTCACATGGATCAATGGAAAAATTCAAAAGGTCATTATCTAGATCAAAATCCTCTTTAGCTTTCCTAAAGGACAACTCTAGCCAATCTTCAACATCTTTCTAAGTGTTAATAACCTTGGTAGGTAGACTAAAAAATGTGTGATAAGATTTTAATTCTAATGTTTGGACAAATACTCTTAAGTAAATATTTTCATTAGTTATTCTAAGAGTAACACAAACCAATCTAAAAGCTTCTATGTGATCTTCCCAAGATTCTCTAGTAGCACTAGAAAATATTGGTAGATTCAATCCCTTAAGAGAAGGTAACTTACCAAGATGATTCCCAACATTAATTAGATTAGAAAAAGTACAAGGTGCTATATGTATCTGATACTTTTCTTGAGATTCTACTTCATCTTCACCTTCAATGAGATAATCTTGTTCTCTATTTTTTTACAACCCATGAATCAAATCTTCTAGCCTCAACTCTACTACTAGTTGTTCTCTCACTAATTGATCTCCCATTAGAAGTTTTAATAGTTTCTACTTGAATAGATTGGTTACTTTGAACATGATGTACTTTATCTAATTGCAAATTTATAACAATAGTTTTAGTAGGCAAAATAAAACCATCAAATGGAAAAGAATTAGAAATAAAATGAGTTCTAGGCCTATGATCAATAGATAAAACTCTTGTTTTATCTTCCTAAATTCTTCTATTTAAATTCAAAATATCTCATTGAGTCTCACATGCAAGATTTGAATACCAATCAATTTTAAATTCTGTAATCTCTTCTTCTTGATTTATGACTTCAATAAACTGATGAAGACTTTCAGGATGATTATACCATGCATAACACATTAGACTAAAATCAACACTAACGTTATCATCTTTTATATCTATTCTAGGTTAAATAATGGGAGGTTGTTAACCTCTAAGTACCATTAGCAAGAAGAAAACAAATCATATTTTTGAATGAGTTTCCTTAGTGGAGTTGCCGAATTTATTGATGATATAAATTATACCATCAATGAATCAACCCTTTTACTTATCAATAAGGTCAAGATGGAATCATACCAATCTAATTGTGGGGTTTTATAGGTTCAATTATGATCCTAAAGATGTGTGAGGGGGTTTTATATGTTTTGGGATAATCAATAAGATAACAGATGCAACACATTCTATTATAATAATCATAAATATACTTTATCAAATCATGAATCAATTAAGATAATAATATGTAATCTATTCTATTTGACAAAAAAATCTATAAATTAGATGATCTCTTGAAGAATAAAAATCTGATTCAATAAATATCTGTAAATTCAAATAACATATTGCTTCTTGCTAGATATTCTCCCAATTAACCTCAAAAGACAACCAAAAACATAAAGAAACAAATATAAGAAAAGATAAAAGATAATATATTCAAGAACATAACAAATAAAAGAGAGACACAATGGAGAAAAACAAACTAAAGACAAGCAAAACAACTAAACTGAGAAAAGAACAATTGACTATTTAAAATCAACTAAATCTAAACTAGAGTAACTTAGTCTAATCAAAAGACAAACCTAAAATGAGGTAAAAGCTAAGCACTAAAAATATTAAATAATTTAAGACTAAACAAAAATATAAATTAATATAATAAACTATGAAACAACTATCAAATAACAAGTCTAAATTAAACTAAAAAGACTATTAGTGAAAAAGTTTAACATATTTAGAAATTAATTAAGATTAAGATTAAACACTAAATAACTTAAACACTGAAACATAACTAAAAGAAAGAACTACTTAATAGGAAGGTTTATTGTTATCCAATAAAGAATAAACTAAGGAACCAATAAACTCTAAATAGAAATATAACTCAAAATAATTTAGGAAATAAACTAAGAAACAGAGATAAAACTAGATTAAAGAAAACTTAAAGATAAAATTAAATTAAATTTAGAGTCAAAATATATTACAATAAAGCATGTGAGTCTAAAATGAGAGTCATCTTATCATGAAAAGATAAATTTTTTGATAAAACCAACATTCTTCCTATACAATAACTTGAGTGACAACTTTACAATCAAAATATATCAATGAAGTGTTATAAAATAGCAAAGTGTTCATCATTTTTTAGGTTGAATACCTAGAATTTATGCATTGGAATGTGAAAAGAAATTATCAAAATATGTTAATCTTAATTTTTTTTAGATAATCAGTATTAAATGATAATAAAATATGGATATATGTATGTTGCATAAGTAACTACTCAGCCATTAGATAAAGTACCATTGAGTTTATTTGCAAGAGTTGTACTATCTCAAAGAAGTTTTATAGAAAGAAGAAAGATGAATGATTGACTTCACAAAAATGTCTAAGTCTTAGATACTTATTGTTCTTCTATCTTCAAATGAGTCCTTGATCTCCTTCAATACCTTCAAACTTGGTTCCAAATAAGTTATAACTAACTTTAGTTAGTTATTAGTTTATGCTAACTAATTGAATTTTAAAAAAGTCAATTAATTATACAAATTATTGGTTTGAGATAGGTTTAATTAAGACTTAAAAATATTAATTGATCAAGTTTTTTAAATATAGATGGTGGGTACTAATCTTAATGGGTGGGACCCTCATCGATTAATAATATAATAAAATGCATATTTTAATCATAAAATAGATAAGTCACATATCAATACATTTTATTTATATTAAACCATAATGCATGTCAAAAATAACTTAATCATATATAGTTATATCAAAATTAATTCTATTGCATCTCCAAAATATTACCATCAAAACTATCAAAAATTTGAAGTATCAAACTAAAAATAAATTTCAATCATGGAATAACTCAACTGCAAACAAAGTTTATCTAGTGGACATCTAATAATACTCTGAGTCTAAAATTACTTCAATCTTAGGCTTATCTTCTGCATTAAGGTACACATTATATTCCATCTTAGAAGCAAGAAATTGGACCAACTTCATCTTGGAATCGTTTATGCTATCATCAACTTTTAATTTGATTCTTTTCAACATTTTGACTTTCATAAGTGTATCAGTATTTGATTGAATTTAAGCTCTCTTTTCTCTAGTTATTTTCTATGCAATTAGAAGTGGAAAATCCATTATCTTTCTCCCACCAATATGTTCATGTATTTCCAAATTCAACCTTTTGGATCCCAAGATAGGCTCATTATGGGAAGCTACTAAACTTAACCTTTTACATTTCATAATAGGCTCTATATGGAAAGGAGAAGGTTCATCCAAAGGAATGGCCAAATTTACAAAATTTTTAATAGGGATAGTCTCAATTTCAAACTATGTGGCTTGATTAGTAGGATTAGGTTCAATATTTAGCTTCACTCTTTCAGGAGATTGAATGGGAAGATGTTATGGGTTATTCTCTAAGTGATTAGAAGAAGTACTCTGTGAGTGGGATTTACTCCAAACCTATAGCAATAAAAACCTCTATTTCCCCTATGACCTCTATTATCTATATTAAAAATAAATCTATTAAGTACATTCCAAAATTTAGGATCAAAAGTATTAAAATATATAGACATCTTAGTTCCCCTATTGAACCTAGGAATAAAACATCTTGCACAAAAATAACCTCTATGAAAGTTCCTATTAAGATTAAGTTCATTCAAATCACTAATAGAATTATTTCTCCAACCCTTGTCATCACCACTTCTAGGTAATTCAAGATGGTCCCACCCAAACATTATGAATAATCTAGAATATAACAATTTCAATACTGAGAATCAACAAACTGCTTAAAAAGAGGTAATATTAAATATCCATATAATATCATTTCTCAACGAACTAAAACTAAATTAAAAATCATCTAAATATATCAAATTTCCCTTTAAATATTTAAATACTATAATTTACTTCAAATGTTATGATATATCATTAATGAAATTCCAACTTAGACCAAATATCTATTATTTCTTAAAATTAACATCATTTTACTTAACAAATTCTTGATATTTCATGAAATTTTATTGAATTAACTAGAAACTGAACCATTCTAGAAATTAAAAAAACCAAAATTTCAACATAATATTTCCAAATTGGAGTCACCAAACAATTATGAAACATACTTATTTAATTAATATAATCTACATGTAATTTTAATTGAGAACTGACTCATAAAAAAATTACAACTTCTATATCTAAATTTAAATTGAAACCCATGACCTCGATTCTGAGATGCAAACTTAACACAAAACTCATATATTTTTAAAGTCAATGCAATCACTAAAACTATCAGATGGGGTTTAAGAACATAAACACACACACACACACACACACACACACACACACACACACACACACACACACACACACACACACACACACACACACACACACACATTATGTAACTTTGATATATTCTCACAAAATAACCAACTAGGTTATTCAAAACTTATACATAATCATTCCACATTTTATAAACTATCAACCAGAAACTATTTATATAAAATCAAAAATCCTTAGACTTTTTTGAAATAATCTCGATATACCAAAATGAAACCAATTCTTACAATCTCAAAGTTCTGGTACTTCTCAATTTTCACAATATACAGGCACTATAATTTTAAAATATACAAACCAAAAATCAACATGTTTTTCATCAAAAAATTGATAACATTCTTATGCATGTAGGTTCCTAGAAAATAAATTGAGATACATGCATCATATAAACAAATGAATAATTCTTATCAAAAACTTTGTTCATAGAAAGCACTAACAGAAACCCCTTTCAAAGCCAATATCAAAATTCCAAGCATACACATATAAATGAACCAAATTTGTAACCCTTAAATTTTAATGAACCATTAACTAGATGCTTTGAAAAATAGAATCCCAAAATATGCTTGAAGAGTGAGATCTCAGAGAAAAATGAAAACCAAATATTTAAAGAAAACATGTCCCTGATTTATTTCATGTAAACAACCTTGATAAACAAAACATTGAAATAAATATATCTCAAACCATTAATGCCATGAATTAAAAACAAATTTATACTCCTATATTCTTTCATAAACCATAATATATCAAAAACTAGGGCTGCTTATTATTTATATTCATGCAGGAAATAATATCCAACTCTGCCAACATCACTCATTTTCTTAGACATTCATGTACAAAAACTTATGAAAAACATAAATATTACAACCACACAAGTGAAAATCTATCCAAATAAATTCATCATAAACTTATAACTTTCTCATGTAGATAAATTTGTAAAAAACTTTCTTATGTAGACCCTATTTCAACACAAAATTACTCAAAAGTAACCCATAATTTTATGAATTCCATGTAGACTGAAACTTATTTCTTTTCATGAAATTAGGGAATGATTTCTTTCAAAATACTATAAACTCCATTCAAAAACACCACATATATCAAGTTTACCAAAAACTATAAGAATCATACCTAGAAATGCACCTAAAAATATTTTTGCTCAAGATTCTCAACAAAATCTTATTTACAACTCAAAAGCTATCCAACCAGAGCTTTGCTTCCACATTTGAGCTTATGAAGAATGAACCAAAAACTAAGAAAAGGAAAACTTATATTCACCACCTCCCTACTATTACCAACTTAGAAAGGTGCTTGATTCTGATTGGTTCACATTTACCAAAGACATACTTAGTGATCCTTCCATCTTTGTTATCAACATCGACAAATTTCATTATTATTAATCATTCACACTAAACCATAACTAAAATCCATAAATTGAGGCTTATGTGAATCACATTAAATTCCCATTCCCACCAAATCACGATGACAATATTAAAGTATTAGAGATATGATTTTATTAAATGTTGATGCCAACTCACCTTGCCACAATGGGTCATGGTGCCGACCAAAGAATAGTTCATCATACCAATGGAAATAGTGAATATACTTTGTTATTAACTAAACACTTTAGGCTTAGGTAAATAAATATTTTCCACAATGAACCTTTCTACCTTTGCAAGTAATTAGTTATTAACACTATAACCCAAAGGGCCTTAACAATGTCATGCATATTATGATATCCCTTAAGAATTTTCTCAAAAATCTTAAGATAAGAAAACTAAGCCTTTGAAAAACATATGTGAAGATTACCTTAACTTCAAATAACACCATATGATATTGAAATTTATTCCATGAAACAATTCTAAGGTGAAAAAACTAACCCCTTTATTATAAATTTTATGCCCAATGAGACATAAAGGAATGGCATCCATGCCTTGAAACCTATATTTTTCTTAAACATAGACTTGGAATAATTATTAGAATCTTGAAATTGGTATTGGCTTAAATTTAGAATATCAAATAGAACCTTAAAACCTACAAAACATAATAATGATGGTCTTATGATATGCAACATAAAACCTAAATTTGGAAAACATCACCAAATCACCTAAAGCACATCAATATTTTGAATGTCCACTATACCATAAATAGAAAAAAATAATGAGCCATGAATCTGATCTTTACCTTCATAATATCACTTCAAATAATAGATGCATTGATTTTCAAAATATAGTGTTTTCAAATGTGATATTAATCCATATATATCCATTATTTATTTTGAATTAGAAGTTATATCATATCATCTATGAAAATCAAAGAATCATCATAATATACTCAACTAGAAAAAAATGATTTTCCTTTACTAACTAAAACACTATCTGAAAATTGTTTTGACTAAAAAAACAAGATAACTGATCATACTCAAAAATATTTATGTGCATTTTATTCAATAATCCATCATGTTTTTTAAAACCACTTGGAAACATACATATGAATTAATCAAATAATTATTACCATTTCATAATAAAAATCATGCATTTAAAAATACTATTAATTGATCGAGTCCCTGATATAGTTTTAGTTTTCATGATTGGGTCATCTCTATGGTATAAAATATTGATTTTCTTGAAAAATTTAAGGGGTGTAGAAAATAGGCATAACAAGATCTATCTTTGAATTATCAACTCTATCTCCACTATTGCCACTTGGAAATCCCACATTGATCCTCAGGATCTTATTAGTCTTCAGCTTTATGAGCTTAAACTTGACATCCACATTCCCATCAAATGACATCCACATGATCTTATTTGACATCTTATAAACCATCAATTTTAAAATTCTATGATATTTTCCTTAAGATTTATTTTGATGTCTGTGTGAGTTTTAATTACATCTATATGACCATCATTGACATACCACAAATTGTCAAACTTTAAACACCAATGGAGTTTTGCCTGAGCTTAAATTTGACACTTTTCTGAACATCCTATTCTGCAAGTCAATCTTTGGAGCTTTATAATTTGAGATAGAAATCTCATCATGTTATGAAATTTGTAGATGACCATCTTGGCACAAATAAATTCATGCTCATGGAAATTTTTGGCCTATGAAACTTCTTAAGCAATCTTCTAAAATGCATAAGTGAACTAATTAGCTTGTTTTTGCATGATAAATTGGTGACTGTTTAGTTCACTTAGAACTATGCCATGATTTTTTATTGATTTTTTGAAGGATAAAATGGATCCTAAGGCTTGTGCAAGTTCACCCATGACCCTAAATGTTATGACCATCATGTGAACCTGTTTAGAACCTCCATTTTCAAACCTAGACCCATTTCAAAACTTTGATCCACACATTCTAAATGAACTCTGCTTAGCTCCTCAAAGCTTTATATGTGGGACAAAAACATGGCAAACACCCAATTTATCACATAACTACCCAGTATTTTTAGTAGACCAATGAATCTATAATGGGTCATAAAGAATGGGGAACACATTATGGGAAGTTAGGTCTATTTTAATTTTCAAGCATATAACTTTCATGGGATGATCTACATACTTTATTTGTTGACCTAAGATTTGTATGGATGAGAGAAGTAATTAAGAGTCATTAATGTCAAAAGTCTGCTTGTTTTGACAAACCAAATTGAAGTGTCTTGAATTCAATAAAGAGTTTCTCTACCTTAGGTTTTCCTTCATTCTCCCCTCCACATGTCATTTCTCCCCTTGACAAGCAAATATAATTCTAATATATTGTCTCAATTCTATATTTTCTCTTCTTCATATTTTAAAACATTCTATCACTAATTTGTTTCAATTTTATCTATCTTTAAAACAAAACAATATGGTTGAATGACTATGGATTATTTTCTTTATAACATATCTCTATAGTTCTAAATTTGTTTTGGCTTATTTTACCATTTGTCACTATTGTCTCACCCCCTTTTGTGGACACTTAAATCTATTTATACTTTAATGTTATTTTTACTTTATTGAGTGAGGTTGGTTTGTTACTTCTCACTCACTAATGTTATTTTCCTTTTTATGCACTATTTCCATTGATGATTAAGGATTGTTACTGCTCACTCATCAATGTTGTTTTAACAATTTTCTTATCCATATTTATTTAAGGATTATTACTTCTTTTAAATTTATGTTTGATCACCATATTTGACATGTATCCTTGGTTTGATTTGGTGAGTTTTCCTTTCTTAATTAAGGTTTATTTATTTGATTTTTTAGGTCTTTAGTAGCCTTGGCTTTTCAGTTACACAATTTACTCTAAATTTTGACATGGTCATTTAATCCTAAGTTAACATTTATCACCTTAGCTTCCCAAATTTATAAGTATATCTCATTGACATAACATAAATTATCTTGGCATTATTACATTTGTTTTTTTTTACTCTTTAGTTTTGTATCATTGGGTTTGTTGAAAGCAGTCTCTGTGCCCTCCATGACCAAAGCTACAAACACAATAGAAAACCATCCAATGATAAAGGTAAGTCAAGGTATGAATACATTTAATTTATTAGTTATTTCCATTTCATCCATTTAATTTTAGTTATTTATGCTTTAAAATACTATAATTTTTTAGCTTCAACATTGTGTGTTATGATGTTCTTTCTCGAAACACCATCCCCTATTGTAGTTAACTAACACCTGATGAGATTCGATCAGGGCATATGTATACAAATGATATTTTAAAAATTTATTAATTAATGATGCTCTATATCTTATATAAACTTATCAAGTCTTAATCTCTCTGATTTCATGCCTTAAGGGGTGAACTAAGAAAGGGGTGGGTAGACCACTAGTGATCTATAGGATTGTTGTTCTTATACCACCACTTTTTATCACTCCAACCATCTCTTATAAATACTACCCTATGTTTTTCCTCCTCTTTTTTACCCTCTTTTAGTAATTTTCCACATTCGTTATCCCTTCCCTATCCTAAAATCCTTTTTTAAAATTTATGATACAATGTCTAGCCCATCAACCATGTACTCTAATTGACAAAAATCATTCTAGTTCTAGGTCTTATGACCTAAACCAAGACCTAATTTATTTTTGTCAATAATGATATAGAGTTCATTGATTTGACCCTATTGGTTAAAATTTAAAATATCACTATAGTTATACTTATCTATATAAACACATTCATTTCATCATTCTTATAAAGATAATAATTCATACATGCTTCTCTACAATCTGCTCTCCTACCATTCTACTTGGATAAGAATCTTATCTTGTAGAAAAGTCTTGGATGTTTTGGCCTTTCTTAGTGATAGTTAAAAACCACACAAACCTCTTGTAAAGTACCTTTGGCCAAGGGAGAAATTTAATCTCGATGGGTTGATATTCAAGGTAAGTATCTCTAACGTTGCTCCTCTCTTTTAGTAGATATAAGTAGCATAAGTAATGTCTTTTGAATATATTGATCTCTCTATGAATTAGGGTTTTACCTATGCATAGCTTAGATAAGATTATCCTATGCATGTTTAATTTTATGTTTACTAACCCCCACTTTATGCCACAAGATTTGGTGAGCACTAAATTAGACTTTTACCTTGATTTTGTCATTACTTACATTAGTGAATATGAAAACATAAGACCTAGTTAGGGTTATTTCATATATTTTATTAACTAGAGGCTTTAGAACCCTCGCTAGTGATATTATTGTGGTAATATATCCCTTATCTAGTTCTAGTAGATCCATTTTGGTCATGACCCTAAATATATGATGTGTCAGCAATCAAAACTGTAATTAGGATTGATCTTCTCTGAGCTAGGATTGATCTATAGAACATATACATTTCCATTTTCATACACAAATACATGAATAAATAAAACACAAAAAAATAAGGCTATAGTAAATATACAAACAAATGAACAAAAAACCAATAAACCAATAAAAATAAAACAAACAAATGAACACAAATAGACTATACAAACAAACTAACTAAAAAAAACCAATAAACTGTACAACCAAAATAATAATAAATAATAAAACAAAAATAAACAAATAAAGAAAGATAAAAACAAAACTTAAAAAAAAATAGAAAACTAAACAAACAAACAAACAAACAAGCAAACAAACAAAACAAAACATACAAAAATTAGAACAAACAAATATAGATAAAAATAAACAAATAAGCATATAAATAAATAAAAGTAAATAATCAAAATAAGTAAACAATCTAAAGCAAAGAAAAGTGCAATAAACAAACTAATCTAAACACAGAAAGGAAAATAAACAAAAAAAGCCAAACAAATAGCAATATACAAATAATGGTTAATCACAATGTGACTAAAATAGATTACAAATTATTTGTGAATTTGCAATAGAGGTGTTACTCTTGGAAACAAGGTGACCCCTAAGCTAGGTAGTAATGACACAAGTGAAATAACACAAGAAAAAAAGGCATAAGGTTTCCCTTAAGCTACAATAAAGAATGACATAAACAAGTAAGGCACAAACATTTCTCCTAGGCTATATGAGATATTGAAAAAAAAATAAAAAAAAATGGGGGGAACAAAAGAAAAGAAAGGGGTAGTCTAGTTGACTCTAAATGCATTAGAAAAGTGGACGTTGCATACATAATTCCATGGACACAAGATCCAACATAAATTTTAGGCCAAATTTAGTTCTCTCAAGACATGGGATAGAAGAAAATGATTAACGTTATTAACTTGTAGAGGAAAATGGGAATGATTTCTTAAAACAACGAGTGTGTAGGAAAAGAGAGGGATGACATTCACAATCATGAAAATGTCAACACAAATAAATTGTGCAAGTGTGAGAGCATTATTTAGGATAAAACCATACTAAAATACAAGATATGAGTATCCACAAATTAATTTAATTGGTAATTCATAGTGTTTACTGCATCTATGGCTTAGAATGATAATGGTCTCATAAAATGGTGAGAGAATTGGTTGAGGTTGCTCACAAAACATTGAGATCATTGGTTGAGGTTTCTCATAAAATGGTTAGATAATTAGATAAGGTTGCTAAAATAATAATGAAATAATTGGTTGAGGTTACTCAAAAAATGGTAAGAGTGTTGGACAAGGTTGTTTTCAAAATGATGATAGCAATAAAATTTAAATTTCTTTCAAAATAGAGAGAGCGTTCAAATAAGGGTGGCCTACCTAACCTCAGAAAATACTTAGTACTACCTAAATTGTCTCAATGGACCTCAATACACTGTAGTTTTACCTATAGGGAAGAAAGTTGGGAATTTCGTCTAGTGTTTTGGTATTTTTGGTATCTTAACTCAATGGATAATTATGAGATACAACACAATCCAACTCACAAAATGGTGAGATCATAACTTAAACATAATCATAAAATGGTGAGAGGATGTAAAAGGAGTGAATAAGCTGACCTCAATGTGAATTGATCACTACCTACATAGTCTTGTAAGACCTCAAGTCACTATAGTTCTACCTACACAAAAATTATTTAAGTAAAAAAAAATTTAGGTATAGGAAAATGGAAAGCGATGGAAATAGTGATGGCAAGGTAATGTGGCAATGCATGGTAAATGTGTTGTTCCTAATTTTTACAAAGGTGGTTATAATTAGG
This sequence comes from Torreya grandis, assembly GCA_037957365.1. Classification (NCBI taxonomy): domain Eukaryota; kingdom Viridiplantae; phylum Streptophyta; class Pinopsida; order Cupressales; family Taxaceae; genus Torreya; species Torreya grandis. The sequence continues at coordinate 646,355 of JARHVA010004998.1, forward strand.
AAACAATGGCAAATGGGAAGTGGTATTAATTTTACCATAGGTGGTTATAATTAGTATAATGAGTAGTGAAAATAAAAACAAATGAAGGATGTAATTTTCAGGATTGTTGTTATACTATTTTCATATACTACCATTTAAATTGTTGATTTTAAAATATCTACTAAAATTGAATATATCATCAACCATTGATAATGATTGAAGTATAAATGAATCATAACCAAGGCCAAATGTGATAGGTTATTTAAGTAAAAATAACTTGTTGGTAAGGGGTTAATGGCATGGTATAATGGTATAAGATATAATACAAATAATAGGTATAATTCAACATAACTTAAATGATCCTTGTGGATAATAATTTGAGTCCCTTAAGAATAAAAATATTTGAGGTGTATTAAGTTCATCAAGTTCATCTCCTTCTAGTGTGGTGAGCCTATATGCTCCAAAACCATAGTTACTAATAACTACATAAGGCCCTAACTAGTTTGGTTAGAATAATATTTTTTTCTTTATCAGGCCATTGACATTCTTCTGATTTTATTTTAACACAAGGTCACCAAGCTTGAATTCATGATGCTTAAAACACCTATTGTATTATTCTACTTAATTTATTCTGATATGCATGAAGGTTATTTAAGGAGGCTGTGTGATTTCCATCAAATAAGTATAGCTATTATAAGTGAGCTACTATGTAGTCCTCATCATTGACAATGTGATGCAGTGAAATATAGAAAGAAGGCAACTCAACCTTGATAGGAAGAATAACCTCAAATCCATAAACAAGTGAATAGGGTATAGCTCTTATTAGAGTACAATATTTGGTATGCTGTGTTTAGAGGGTATTAAATAGATGCAAGTGCTAATTATGGACAACATCATTGAAAATATTCTTTAGAATATTGAAAATGGTTTTGTTAGAAGCCTCAACTTGGTCATTTTCTTATGGGTAATAGGAAATAAATAATTTTTTTCATACAATATTACATAGAAATTACTTTCACATATTTGGTTTTAAATGATCTACTACTATCAGATATAATATCAAAAGTGATACCATAATTGTATATGAGATGGTTTAATATGAACTTCGAAATTTGCTTACCACTGGTGTAATTAAGAAGAATGGCTTCCACCCACTTAGTTAAATACTTGGTAATAGTTAGGACATGTTTATGGCCATATAAGGATATAGGATTTATCTTCCCTATGAGGTTGATTCCCCACATTGAGAATGACCATGGTGTTATCAATGGTTAAATTTTTTTTGGCTAGATCATGAATCAAATTAACATGGTTTTGACACTTTACACACCTTTTCACATATGCAGTTGCATCTATTTCCATAGTTAGACAGTAATAACTAGTACGTAGTAATTTTTTGGATATGATTTTCCTATTAGTGTGGGATCCACACACTCCTTCAATAACTTCCTTCAATGCTAATCTATATTTTCCCAAAGGTAAACCATGAAATAGAGTTACATCATAGCTTCCACAACACAAGGTAATTCCATGTAAGGTATAACAAGAGGATTTTTGGATGAAGTATTTTTGTTTATTACATGATAGGTCAGGTGGAATAATTTTCTCATAGAGATAGGCATATATGTTAGAATACTAGGGAGATGTGGGACCAACAATGTCACAAACCATCTTGATGGCTAATTGTTCATGTGTTGATGATAACAGATGTTATAAAATAAATTGATAATCCCTTTATCTATCTATGATCTTAATCATGTAGCCAATAGTGGTTGTGGCATTAGTTATTTTATTATTATCTCTAGGTATTATTTTAAACTGAATGTTGTTAATTTGCTTCTTAAGAGTGTCAACCCTATCCTTATATGGTACCATCTTCTCATCCTTTATTTGGTATTGGTCAATGACCTGGTTGATGATTAGTTATGAATCACCATGAAATCCAATTTTTTTGATGTTCCATTATATTTATTAACTAATCCCTAGAATGAGTGCTTCATACTCAACCATGTTATTGGTATTGGGAAATCCAATACAAAAGAACTTCAGAATAAGATACTCTTGTGGCATACCAAATAATATTCTATCACCTAATCCATGAGCTATAAACAAACCATCAAAGTACATATTACATTATTCTACCTTAGAAGGTACTTCTACTTCTATTGTAGTCATAATGGCCTCATCTAAAAATATAAATGTAAGAGATTGAGTATCATGAAGAGGAGCTTCTGGAAGCTGATCTATAAGTACTTGTCCTTTAATAGCCTTCTAATTGGCATATTCAATTTTAAACTCACTCAAAATCATGATACACTTTTCCATGAAGCCTTGTAGATCTATTTTTGAAAGTAGATACTTAAGTAGATCTACTTTGGATATAATAATGGTCTTATTATTCAACATGTATTGACACAAATATTGGGTTGTGAACACCATTTTTAAACATGATTTTTTAATCAACATATAATTTTTAACATATAAGACAAATTTTAGGATTAGGTAATACACAACATGAACATTAAATTATTTATTGTTTTGTGTCAAAATTTCCCCTAGGGAATTTGTAATTGTTGATAGGTAAAGTAATAATAGCTTGTTTGACATTGGTGGAAATAAAATAGGTGAATTGGAAAGATATTCCTTAATATTTTCAAATTATTTTTGTAATGGCCTTATTCAAAAATTATGTAAATGGATGACATTTGTGTACTGACTATGATATGAAGTGTTGGATTGACTAGATCTTGCCCTATAAATTGTGAAACTACTTCAAGGTAGATGGTGGAAACATTTTTGTAAAGGATCAAACTTTGGATGGATCAAATTCAATTCCCCTATGAGATAATAAATCCTAATAATTTTTCATATATTTACATCAAATACACACTTATTTAGATTAATCCTAATATTATACTCATGAATCTCTCAAATATTATTCATAGTATGGTTGGGTGGTCAACATGGGACTTTGATTTACCTAAGATGCCATCAAAATAGTCTTCAATGAAGTCATGCATCATATCATGAAAAATAATTGTATGGATCATTGGTAAGTGGGCCCTATGTTATTAATTCTAAATGACATCACCTAATAATAAAACATCCCCATAGAGTGGTGAATGTTGTCTTGTGATAGTCTTTTGATGTAATTCTAATTTGGTTATATCTTGAAAAGACATCCATTAGAAAAATAATTTCATATCTAGCCCTTGAGTTGACTATCATGTCAATTTTAAGAAAAGTAAAGTCATATTTTAAGTATACTTTGTTGATATCCCTAAAATCATTGCAGATTTTAATACCTTATAGTCTCTTGTTTACTGGCATAATATTTGAAATCAACTCTAAATAGTCAATTGGCCTAATGCATATCATGTCTAAGATTTTATCCAACTCTTTATTGACTAGCATAACAATATAATGATGTATCTTATGTAGATTATACTTAATGGGTTTGGCATCAATAATTACAAAGAGATGGTGTAAAACTAAGGTGGGGTCAAAACCTAGTATGTTCTAATAGGCCCATGCAAATATGTTAACAAACTCCTTCAACAAGGTTATAAGAACTTCAAGTTCCTCCTTAGTGATGGATGCACCTAATTTGATCCACTTTTGGTCGTATTGAGTCTCAATATTAACCTCTGAAGTGTCCTCTACAAGAAGCTTAGAATGATTATCTAAAATAGTCGATAAGGAGGTAAACTAGTTGGCAATGGTAAAATCATCTAGCTTGATTAGTTAATCTAATTCTCTAAAGTAGGATGAATGATAATATCTTAATGTTGGTAAAGCCCATGAAACAAATACTTTGGGTCACTCTTGAATAATCTATTCAAAATATTTTTTCTCTTTAGTACTGATCTCATATCAATAAATTAGCCTTGGACTATTGGTCTCTTTTACTTCCTATAAAGAGGAGTGAAAATCCCCATTGAATGACACCTAAAACAAGTTTTCACCAAGAGAGTTACCTTTTTATTCACCTTCACCCTGGTCAAAAATCACCTCAAAGAGGTTTTCACTTTTAGACCTCAAATTTTTATTTTATTTTTATTTTTGGTCAAGGAAGTTCACCCACTCTCCAAAATAGGCATTAGGATCTAATATGATAGAAAAGTCTTACTTTTGATCTCCAAGAGGAATGTGATTCCTCAATCACAGAAATTTGCATATGGCCTCATCATTTTCAAACCCATCTAATAGAATTGTTGACTATTATTGGTTCCAATCTATCAACTATGGGTGATAAAGGGTTAATAGTAAAGTTTGATAAATAAGGTTAATAATACAAACTACATGGGGATTAAATAAATTTTTATTGGCAAGGTCATCATAGATGTTATAATTAGACCCTGCATCATTACTAACATCATATTTACTAGTCAATGGTGTTATAACATGAATAATTTATCTAGGGTCAGCCCCAGGTAGTTTAAATCTAATATCATAGTTTCCCTTATACTTGGTCATTAGACTAGTTTGATCATGCCTTTCTAATGTAGCCCAAAGCCTCTACCTTCATAATCTAGGTGATCCATGTATCTTATCAGGAATAAGATTCTTTGTGATTTGGTAATGATCAACTAACTCATTAGTGTAAAGACATGAATCAACTTTGACCAAGGGATCTTATTATATGCCAGAGGCTAGTTTGAAAATAAAAGGGTTTGTTTAACTAAATTTTTCCCTTGCTCTACCACTCCATGGGAGTAGCCTTGGCCTTAGGTCCCCCATAAGATTTAAAGTTATATAATAATCTACCAATATGGAAGGATTCATGGCTACTATATTCTCTGAGACTTTTATCAGTTATATAGAAGTGATTCACAATATCTGATGGAGGCATGGATGAGGTAGAAGCTCAACTATTTGGGTCAATGTAATTGTCTTCTAATCTTGATTCAATGCATTTTCATTTATCAAGTCTTCCTCCTTTTGAATTAGGCATAGTATTCTTACCAAATTGATATTTATAGCTCTTATACTTGGTCTCTAGATTTTTATGATACTAATATGTCTGGAGATCAATTGGTATAGTCACTTCTATTCCTAAATGGGGAAAATTTATACACCGATGTAGCATGGAAGGTATGACCCTAATTTCATAGATATAAGGCCAACACAATATCATATTGTAAGATAATTCTATGTCCAAAACATGGCATAAAGTGTCATGGGTTGAATTCCCAATAACCACTAATAAGCTAATGGTACCTTTAGATTCTTGTTCTTCATTATCATAGGCACTGATAATAATTCTATCTAGATGTAAGCTAGATACTATATATCCAAGATGTCTGATAAACTTTTAAGACATAATGTTGAGGCTTGAACCATTATCTACAAGGATGCACTTACTCTATGGTTTGTTATATTGACCTTGATGCATAATGGGTTATTATGCAGAGGACCCAAGGATAACATGACACTTTGGTCAAAGGAAAGAGGTTTGCCAAGGGCCAAGTGTCCTACCATGGCTTTTAATTTATCTAGTGTGATTTCATCTAGTACATGGGATTGCCTCAATTACTCATTTAAGATGTCTTTGTGGATGCTCGATGTACACAACAAATCCATGATGCATATTTTCACAAGAGTCTTCTTTAGCTTCTACATAATATCATAAGTATTCCTTTCATTGTTAGCTGTTGGTTTATTTATGATAAGCATGAAAGGTTGAAAAGGCTCATTCATAATGTTTGGTTGTATTCCTTTGATAATGATCTTATCTCGTTGAGTTGTGATTTCACAATCTTGATCTGGTATTTGGTTTTGGTAGTTGTCTAGGGAGGTAATAGGGCCTAAAATGGTAATTATTGGATAATTAATTCATTAAGATTAGGGATTATATATATTTTAATTCATATATTTAATTTTTGATTTAAATATCTATTGGCATCTAATTATGATTTTGTTTAAATGATGTTGACAATTTTTTGAACACATGGAAGTCTATTTGCAAACATAATTAGACGTGAAATGGATTTTTAATATATATAGTTTGGATTTAAATGATATTTTTTGTTTATTTTAGTATATAAATATGTTAGTATGGACTCTAAACTCATTTGATTCTAGTATAAATGCATGAGTTTAGGGTCAATATCAACTTAATGAGCACATTCCTTCATGGGTTAGTTATCAAGAGTAGTTATTTTATAGTTGTATGGATTCCCACATTTGCACTAAGCCATCTAGCTATGGAACTTGAGTCTCTATCCATTTTGATGTTACTGATCCTACTTTTTGGAATGTTTTAGATTCATTACATGCTATCTCTTTAACCTTTTATTACAATAGAGGATTGAGAAGAGAATATGGGAGATATATTATTTACAAATGAGGTACCCCAAGTGATCTTTCTAAAATATTCATACTAATATTCAATCTACCCAAAATAATACTCCAACACCTTCAATTCATAAAAATGTGCTTGATGTGACTATAAAATTACACCCTCATTCATTTGTGCTAATAAGTACTAGACTTCTCTCATCTGAACCTAAAAATAGAATTGAAAATTATACCAAGTCATATATTAATCCATTTGTACCACTTGCAACTAGGTGCGATATACCATCTCCTTATAGTGGAAATAAATCAAGTAGACATATAGCCTCTCCATTGATAATGAGAATGGTTAAAAATATCAAGTTGAAAGTGGATGATGAAGAAAGCACTAAGTTGATTAATTTTCCTACCACCTCAATGGAGTACACTAAATATTTGACTGATAATGGAACCCATTTGATTGAATTGATTTCATATTCTTATGAGTTAACTATGTTTTAAATTATTTTATATTTGAAACTCGATACTTGATACTTGATTATCTACTACTAATATTTTGATATTCTTTACATGTGGAAATATATAGATAATTATGGTAGTTTTTATAGAGGTGACATTACTTTTAATCATAATGATATGCTACAATTACTAAAATTTTTATGGAAATGCTCATAGTATTTAACATTTTAAGTATTTAATTTTATTTAATTTTTAATTTTCATTATGGATGTCATGTCTATTAAATGTTTATTTTGATTATATTCTTATGAGTCATGGGCCCCCACCTATTAGATTTTGTTTTAGATATATTATTTAATTGATTTGATCCATTAAGACTTTATTAAAGTCTAAATTTTAAAGTTAACTTGATTGACTTTTAAATTTGATTAAAGTTAACAAAAACTAACTAGTAAGTTAATTATAATTTATTCTATAACTATCACCAAGAGATAAATTTATAAATACATCAAGTCACAACACAAAGGAATAACACAATAGATATTTAATATCTCTAAATTTATTCGAGTTTCATCTTATTCTTTATGTATGTAAACAATCTTTGAGTTTAAATAGTTATTTTCAAATAGAACGAACAATATATTCTTCGATGGTTGAGTGACATGCTTGTCTAGTGCAAGTACATCTAGATTTCTTGTTTAGTTTATAAACTTATTATCTAAAGTCTATCAAGCCTAATATCCTATGATGATTGTAGTTCCATGTCATATGTGTATAATCTTTAATACTTGACCTGAATAATGATGAATACCTTGAATTATTTGATATTTTTTGATCTTTCAATTATAAATGATTGTCTTATTTAAGACCGTTTGTACTGAAGTTGTTCCTCAATAAAATTTTATGCTAAGATGACTCTATTTTTAGAATCACATTTATTTTATTTTTCTTTTTTATTTAATTTTTTCAATTTTTATTTCTTACTTAGATTAAAATAGTTTCTTAAGTCTTTTCATTTTATTGTTTCATAGTTCATATTTTATTTTATTAAATTAGTTATTCTATTTCATTACTATATTTTCTCCAAATTCATTTATATTTTCTTCTTTATTTAATTTCTTTGTTTGTTAAGTCTTTATTATCAAGACCTTTATTATTTATACATCTGTTTAATTCAAATTTTAGATTAAATTATAGTTCAATACTTAGTTTTATTTATTTTCATAGATAAGTTATAATTTAGATAAGATAGATTTAATTTGTTTATTTGTATTAGATTTAAATTTTTTATTAGATTAATTTATTTCATTTACTCAAATATTTTATTTGATTATATTTGTTTAGATTAAGTTTGATTATTTGTTGTTTATTTTCTTTTAGATTTTTGTTTCTTAATTTATTATAGTTTATAGGTTAGTTATTTATTCATAAGTAATTAGGTTGAATTCTCTTAATTATGTTTATTCTTATTTCTATTTTGTTATTTGCAATTCATTTTCGATTGTTTTACTTATCTTTTAATTAGTTTAGTTTATTTTATTTAATTATATTTTGAGTCAAGAGAGCTCAAAGAGTTATAAATAGTTTATTAAAATAGAATTATAAGGATCAAAGATCTTTACTTCAAGAGACTATATAGTTCATAGGGTTTCTTTATTAGATAGGTTAGATTAAATACCTATATTTTAATTTCGTTATTTGATATTTCAAGTGATATTTGATTTATGACTATTAATTGAGCATTTCTTGATATTTGACTTGCTCCTTTTTTCATAGATCATTTATAAAACCCCTTCTGTGCATCTTAAAAATTAACTTTATTCCTTAGACCCTTATTATTAGACTATTACAATTCCACTTTAACCTTTGTAATAGCAGAAATGGTTGATTTATTGATGTGAAAATTTTCACCATCAACAACTTACAAGCCCATGTGGGCAAGCAAGAAATCCCATATCTCATAAATGAACCCATTATCCCATACCATAAATGACATAATAGTTACCTCAAAATTCCTATTTGGCTCCTAGAAATACTCTCAAACCTTTATATTAGTCCAAGGACATACAGATCAGACCAAAATATCTAAAAAATACTTTAGGTCACTTTGAAAAGTTCATTTTAACAATACTTCCAATTTTTGAGTCAAATGGGGACATTTAAGTGGATTAAAAAACACTATAGGAATTAAATAAAACTCCTAAAGTTAAGATTGAAAGGTGAGAATAGTATTTAAGGGGGTTAATAGTGATAATATGGGTTAGAAATGTTTATACTTCTGACTAATCCATAAATGTGATGAGGAGTGGCTTGGATTATGGAAGGTTCAATCAGATATGTCATCACTCTACCAATAATTTTCTCATACCCAACATATTCCTAGTTCCCTCATCAACCTCCCCAATAACATTCACAAAATTGTGCACATAAAATATCCTATCTTATATAGTCGAAGTTGTAGAATATAAACAATACAATTGATCTCAATCAACTCAACATGCACATGACATATCCAAGGCATCATATATCAATGGTAATAAACAAATGCCAACCATATAAACATATGTATAATAAAATATTTTTTAATAAATATATCTCTGGTAGTATGGAATTAGTAATCATTAATATGGACAACCTAAATAGCATAAGTAAAATGACATCACAATGAATATTATCATCATCTAATATAAGCAAATAATTATTCTAGTTTAAGAAAATAAACATCATCACATACCATATATAGAATATCTATCTTATTCATAAGGACTCAATAACATTGCATGTCTCAATAACACATAAATCATGTCTCAATAGGATAGGTGTACAACACAACCTAACTAAAGTAAGCATTATGAAAAGAGGGGTCTCACAATACCAATAATATATTTCCAAAGAATCACATTATTAGGAGTTTATAATGCAAAAGTATGGATTAAAATTAGAACTATAACAATCATCCCCACCAATATTACTATTTTATAAATTCACAACAAGAATAAACAAATTCATAATTTTGTCATACTCTTCCAAAAAATAGTTATCTTTAACCTCCTTTCCATTTTCAAATAGAAAATATAAATTTTGGTTCAATATCAAGTCAAGAGCATTATATTTCTCTAAAATTCACTCACTATAATATTAATTTGAGTCTTGAGATTATTCTTCCTCCTATTTTGCATAGACAAAAGAATGAAATATCATATAGCCTAATAAAAAAAACCCTCTAGTTGACTGTAAGACTAAATTTTATCCCTAATTTATTAGCATTTCAAAATTTCCCCTCCATATTCAATTTGTTATACCTAATGACATAGTGAATGTATTTTATATAAAAATAAGATGAAGAATTGAAAACCTTCTCAATATTCTTATTCTAAACCAACCCATAAAATTTTTTATACACTTTTGGTTGATCCATACCTTATTTCCTAATTATCCTCTCATCTTCTTTTTCATCATCCCTTGCGTGTTTTTCCTTATCAAATTTCTTATCACTGATAAGTTATAGATAAAACATGAAAATATATAACACTAGAAAAAAGTAAGAATGAACATAATATTAATTTTATATTACCTAAGCATAATAATGTCTATTTTTACAATTTTATAGTTTTACACAAAATAAGGAATAAACTCTTCAAATGAATATATTTAATAATATGTATATAAAAGTAAAAAATATAAATCTACTCAATTGGACAAGTAAAAATAATAAGACAAAGCAATAAACAACAAGTCTTTGCAAATTAAAGACAAAAGTATATATAATGTTCATACTTTTTTGTTTTTATTATATTTAAGAATTATTTATCTATAAATATGATTATCCAAATAGATATATTTTGGTAAGTTTTAATGTGTTATTTTAAGGCTCAAGGGATAATTAGATAATAGTGTAGTGTCCAACAAGTCATATAAAATACAAAAATATACACAATTATGTTAAATATGGTAAATTATGGATAAGACACTATGAAAAATGGTCTTGTTCATAATTTAGGTGTCTATACAATTCCCCCACTTTGACACAGGTATGTGAGTATGAGAGAATGCATGTCTGCTTCAAATATAAGTCATTTAAATGGATAATAGTTTAGTTTCAAACAAGTCATATAAAATACAAAAATATTAAATATAAATAATTTGAAATACAAAATTTTACTTACCAATGGAAGATTGAATGGTTTTTTTATGTATTTTCTTGAGATAAGATTCCATTCACATGGATTTTTATGTCCCTAAAATAGGTTTCAATCATTAATTAGTCAATTCATATGATATATGTTTAAATTTTAAATTTTGAGTTTGTAAGATTTGAATTTTAAAAAATTAATATTTGAATTCTTAAAAGAGAGCATAAGAACAAATACATACTATTGGTATTTTCTCCAAATTTTTTAACATTCACATCTAATTTTTTTTTAATGTGTTAAAACATAGCCAACATAGGGGAGTCACTATGGTCTAATCCACTTCTTTGTCAAGAAAGTAGATAAATTTGTTTAATTTTAATCAAGTTTTCTCCATTTTTAATTTTTTAATAATACACCTATATTTATGTTCCCCCTTTTGTGGTGAGGGATGTGTTTATCCTCCATGTAACCTTAGCCATGTGGAGCTTACTAGATAATGCACAAGAGGCCTTTGTGTTGTACAATAGAAATTTATAGAAATTATCTTGAGTGTGGATGATTCCCATGATAGACCAATGGTAGAATTTGGCATTGATTTGTGCCCCAACAAAGAAATAATGCCATGCCTATTTAATAAGTTGAGTTACAAGATTCATATAAATAGTTTCTATATCCCACACAAACTACATAATTATGAGTATGTGTAGGATAACCTACATAGGATCCCCAAAAGTCATGTAATAAAATAGAAAAAAGACATAAGATGCAAATTTAAATTTTAAATATGCACCCAGGGTTCAATTTTATTACATGTTATTATTTATAAATACTCTCACACTCAAATTAGTATTCGTATACATGATCACATAAATTAATACCTAAGATCACATCATTCATAGGCTAAGATCCAGGTTATGTACTACCTTTTGTGTAGATTAGTAAAGATCTAAAATGGAAAATTAGACTTGTGAGATCACCCAAAAAGGCTAAATATGTATAATCAAGACATTCATAAATCAATGCACTGAGTGGGTGAAAATCCATATGAAAATTTGAAAGTGAAGAAATAGCTAAACCATGGGAGTTATGGTGAGTGAGAGACTCCCTCATTACAATTTCTTGGTACATAGCCTATGCAATACCAAGCCAAGTTCAAGTGCATAGGGATTCCTAAGGGCACAAGCTATAGATCTCCATCACATGAATAGGGTGATATGGCATAATTCAAGACCAAAGCTTATGTACCTATCACATTAGTATGAGAATTCAAGTGACCAATAAATGGTAGGTAGAGTATGAATGGTAGTTGGGTAGTTGAGTGATGGATGAGGTGGTTAGGATGGTTAAATATAGAAGTAGATGTTAGGTTTTAGAGTATGGCCACATGTCTCACTTGAAAAAATAAATGCCTTATACTTTTACGTACACAAAGATTCATGGATATTATTCTAAATACTTCCAAATTTACATTTTTAGATCAAATTTAGTGATCATGGTTTGTATTGACTGTTGCATGGTGATTTGATCTTCTTGATTGACCTAGATATCCAAGTGCCACCTTCAAATTTAAATCTCCTATCCACCCATAGGTGGGTATTTCTTATATATAGGCTTGTTAGCTCTATAAAATCCTAAATTTTCATTGTAAAAGGGTTGAAATTTTAAGGCATCCTTACATTATTGAAATCTATCCTTAAAGAACACTTCTATTATCTGATCCTTGCACTTTAATTATAATTTAGTTCACCTCCCTTCATTTTTATTTCATTATATGTGTGATTTATGTTTGTTTATCCTTGTTTGTGGGTAATTTTTTCCATTCTCATTCTTCTCCATTTATATCACCTCCATGTAGAATAAAGAACTCATTTTAGGTCATATTCTATGTGTACTTAGGTCTATATAGGTTATGATTGTGGATAATCTCATCCATCTTAGCATTGTACTAATTTTTTGCTCCTCAGTATGAAAAAATTATGCATTTGGAATACTTGTAGTAGAGTTCGTATGATATTATTTCATTCTTAGTAATTTATAGTGTGTTTATCAAGGTAGTAGAGATGTTTGATCTATTCTCAATGTATCACCCTTTACCTCAATCAAACCCTTATATTTTCCCTTTATCCCTTGAAAATTTTAGTTTTAGCTCTAGATGTAGATTTCATTCTCCTCTTTCTAGGTTTGCATACTAGTCCTAAACTAGGTACATCTAGAATAGAATGAAAATGGCAGACGCTGGAGGATTATCCCAAGGAGCACAAGAGTCCCACACCTTGGGGGATGATCTAATTATTACATTTAGGAAAGAAATCTCTTTTACTTGAAATATCTTTTTATAACCACATGTGCACATTTTGAGTGATAACAATTTCTAGCACACCTGTAGGGACCAATTTAAAGATAAAGCTGAGGAATTAGTGTTATATTTAGTCAACAATTTTGTAGATACTCTATAAAAGAACCTAGTGACTTTGAGTACTTATGGATTACAAATATAATTATTTCATACATATGCTAAGATAAATGATATCATCTTAAATAGGTATTAATTCTCATCTGATTGAGCTTCTTATGTCCTCTAGAAGATGAAGAGTTATATCATCCCTATCTCTAATCAAGAGAGAAATAGATTTAAGGAAGACATAATTTAGAGCTCAATTTACCCCTCCTTTTGGTATATTTACCCAACCTAGAAGAGAATTATTTCCTATCCCCTTCATGGGTTTCCCAATAAATTTATTATCCATACCCTCTAATGTAAGTAGTCCTTTGGATCTAGCTCAATATGATGACATCCCAATTTCAGCGCTTAAAATCTTATACTAGTGAGAATGAAACCACCCATATATAATATATCTAAGACATTGATAACATTTTTTTAGTTCACCACATCATACAAGATAATGTAGAAATTATACTTCTCACCTCTTATTTAAAGGTTAAATCCCTCCATTGGTATAGAGGTTTAAGGCTAAATTCTATCCACATCTAGGATGATCTTGGAGAGAAGTTATAAAAATAATTCAAAGATAGGAGTGACCACTTTCCATTGATAAAGCAACTTATCACTATCATAAGATCATTACATGAGTCGATGGTCAACTCCAATTTTAGATTCAAGAAAGTTTAGGACCAAATACAACCCTTTTGTGAGCCATCTCTAGACACACCATTATTATATTATTCTAAGGCCCTAAATAGTGATATAGACATAATGGTCCAATTCATGAGAGGTGCATTATTTCTTGATGTATATGAAGTTTTTGTGAAAATATAAAATTGTTTAATCTAAGTAGGGAAAATTACACGTAGATATCCTATGCCACTCTTCCCAGAGCTACTACCCAACTAATCTATTGTGAATCCTTCATTAGTGTTCATCCCCATCATAGTTAACTAGCCTTATATAATTTTTTTCCCCTTAATGAATTGCATGATGTAAAAACATTAATGAAAAGTTTTGAAAATGAGATTGTATCCCTCAAAAGGTAATAAATGTATCATTCCAAGCTTTATCAACCCTTTAATTAGCCATATCAACCAAGTAGGTCCCCTATCAAGGTGACATGCAATCCCAAATCCATATCATGTATAATAGACTACCTTATGTTTAAAAATCCAACATTTTTAACACCTATAAAAACCTCATTCCTATACAAAATAACTTTACACAAGACTCTAAATGATGCTTCCCATGTAATTAGTCACACAACTAGACCACATGTGCATATGGGGATTTCAACCAGGTGATTATGGTAAAAAATGTGTTATAACCTTAGACAACCAAATGATGTAGCTTTGTAGGGAGGAGAGGTCAAAACAAAATAAATAGGACATGATGAATCCACTCTTGTAAATTAGTATGAAGGTGACTTTAATTATGTAAATTAAAGTTGTATATTAGGTTTATAAATTAGCCTAGTTGCTTTTAATGTGAGGTTTAAAAAGAGAGAAATGGGGGAGGCACCACCTACCTTAGTTCCCTCAAATTTTGTGCCTCAAGTTTCATGCATATATTCCCAAGACATAACACCTACACAACCTTCAGTGTATATAACATAAGCTATGTAAAAATAGAATCAACCTCAAACTAAGTCATAAATGCAAGAATAGGACATTATTCTAAAATCAAAACCAAAGCTACCCAAAATTCCATTCAACATATTTAATTAGATGAAAATGTTGAGCCTTAATATAACCTTGTGGGATGCTCTCATGTTTCTTTCCCAAAGGAACTTACTATATGATGATTTGAAGAATTTACAAATGTGAGAGTCATCATAACCTATGCTTTCCATCTCTATGAGATTATGTAAACAAAAGGAGGAAACACATGGTAGCATTAATCCACCCATATTATAAATTTTCTTAATCATTAGTAAGCATTTCGTGCACAATTACATGATCAACTTATGCATGAGAAGTTCTATGATGCTGAAGAATATTATAGATGTGTTGGGCATTACATACTCACCTATTTATTAAAGCATTATACAAATTTATGGAATGATAGTTAAAACTATCAGAATCATCAAAGACCTGAACCTCTTATTACATGCATGCCTGATCCTCTTCATTACATAGGACATCTTAGTCATTGATCTCCCCGTACTTCACCCTATGACTTTATCAAGATTTCATAATAAATATGGGTGGATACCTATCATTATATTTGTCACATATGTTAATCATAACTAGATATAGAAGAGTGATGACCATCATGGGCTAGCCTATTTGAAAAATTCATGTAGATCCATACTTCCCCAGACTAATGAAGGTAAATTTCATAATGTTCTATTAAGAGGGGAATTCAATCCTCTATGAGGTTTCCAAACTCTCGAAGGAAGTCCTAGAAGAATTGATGAATGGGAACATGAGCATTATGAATGTGACCCATATGACCATGTATAAGAGATGTTACTAGGAACCTATTACATTTTTCATGAGGACCTTGAGTTTCTTGACTTGGCAAAGGCATAAGAGGACCTTAAAGGTATATGATAGTTATACTTTGATGGCTCTCAAAGTAAAAATAGAACTGGGTATATCATTATGTTTGTCTCCCCTCATAAATAAAAAAATTTCCATGCATATAGGTTGTATTTTAGCTACAAAAATAATGTCACTGAGTATGAGGCACTAATCTAGGGTCTCCAATTGGTGCATAAGAAAGGGATCAAGGTGATTCAATATTTTAGGGATAAAAAATTGGTTGTGAACTAGATCAGAGTGCAAAACATGTCCAGAAATAGTATCTTACAAACACATGACATGGGACATAATTTAATTTTTTGATGCTTTTGACATATGTTCCATACCAAGACCACAAAATGTTGATGCTGATAGACTCATGATCGTAGGTGCATAGTATGACATCCTATGTGAGGTAATGAAGGAGTCCAAGAAATTCACAGGACTCATAATTATAAAATCTAACCTAGATAATGGAAACAATTATCAAGTGTTTAAGAATGATGAATATATAATCAAATTCTTACAAGATGCATTAGATTTTAGTGCTAAGAAACAATCATAGTTTTAAGCCCAATATGAGGAGTAGATCATTTAACTAAGGGGGAATAAACTACCTAATAGATTGGTCATGTTGGAAAGCATCTTAAACTCTAATGATCAACTCAAAGGTGAAAGGTAAAACATGACTATAAAAGAGGTATTTATGTAGTTGACCATCTCTGATGGTAGGTTATTAAATTCTAAAAGAGTATTCTCCCCATCCAAAATTAAAAGGTGTATAAAACTAAGCAAGAGGTATGGTGATATATTTTCATGGAGATATAAAGACCTTAGGGGGTTTGATCTAGGCTTATCTCAACACACTATTGATATCAACCCTAGCATGAATCTAGTTGGGTAGAGACAAAGTCCCATCAACCCCAAGCTTGAGCCCTTAATGAAGAAGGAGCTCTCAAAACTCATTGAGGCCAACATAATATTTACAATCAAACAATACTCATGATTGGATAATTTAGTCCTAATGTAAAATAAGAATTGATAAATCTACTTATGCATAGGCCTCAAGAACTTCAAAAAAGTCTCCTTCAAAGATCACTACCACCTCCTACCAATAGAACAAATTTTGCAAATAGTCTCATGTATGGAAATAATTTTGTTGCTAGATGATTACTTAGGTTTTAACCAAGTTCTTTTGAAAGAGTGTGATTAATACAAAATGTGATTCACTACTAATTGGGGTACCTTATCATATTATAGGATGCCTTTCATATTTAAAAATGTAGGGGTGACCTTGTAAAGGGCCATGGATATCACATTCAAGGGACTCATCAAAAAAATCATCTTAATCTACCTTGATGATATAACTATATTTTATTAGCATGTGGAGAATCACTTAGGCCATTTGGAGTGGGTATTTGAAATGTGTCAAGAGTTTATAATCTATTTGAACCTAAACAAGTGCATGCTCACTATCCATGAGGGCACTCTACTTGGGAAAATTATTTCTAAAGTTAGACGTCCAATTCATCCATAATGTGTCCCTCTCTCTCCCAAGTCACAATAGGAGTCTCATAGATTTTTGAGAAGGATAAAATTCATTAGAAGATTTATTCCTAATTTTGATTCTCTATCTAAGCCCCTCACAACAATGCTCAAGAAATGGGCCATGTTCAGCTGGAACCCTGAAGAGAAAAGCAGATTTTAGACCATTAAGTTCATCATCACACAAGATCCCACTTTGATCAACCTATATTATAATAAGGATTTTAACCTTTATGCATTTTGTGGATCCAAATAAATTTAACTATTATTACATAGGAGAATAATGGTCAATCGAAGTATCATATCACTTTCATTAGATAGGTACTCAAGGACTATGAAATTTGCTAAATTTTTTTGGAGAATCATGCACTCATATTAATAAGGGTGCTCAAAAAATTTAGACACATAATCTACAAGAAAAAGATCCAACTCATGATTACCCACATAAATATTAAATATTTTTTGCTTGGTAAGGACATTAGTGAGAAAAGGGATGGATTGATAATGAAGGTGATAGAATATGATGTAGACATCCAAGTCACTAAGCTAGTGCAAGTAAAATGGCTATGTGAAAAACTAGGAAAAAGTGTGAGAAATGAAAAAAGCATAGTTCTTGTGTTGGGTGAAGATCAAATAATAGACCAAGTTACCCCATCAAGTTAGACTAAAAATATGATGATGTTCCTTTAGAATGGTTCACGTCTCCTTGGCCTAAGTAAATATTAGCATAGACACTTCAAGTTGTAGGCCATTACTTATATTATTATTGATGGCACACTTTCTTAAAGGATCTCAATGGAGTCCTCTTGAGGTGTGTAGAGCAAGACTAGGTGAAACAAATTCTTGAAGAGTTATATAATGGGCTATCAAGGGGCCATTATTGACCCAATACTACCACTATAAAAATCATACAAGCTAGCTATTATTGGTAAAATCTATTTAAAGATACACACTCATTGGTGGAAAATAGTAAGAAATGTGACTTCTTCATATGTAAACATCAGATGGTGGCTTTACCACTGCACCAAATATAAGATGACCAATCCTTTACATAATGGAGCCTAGACTTCATTAACATAATAAATTTCCATCAAGCATTGGGCATAAATGGATCCTCATAACCACAAACTATTTTTCAAGGTGGACAAAGGTAGTGGAACTTAAGGAGGTTAATGAGTCATCAATTCTAGATTTTTTTGAGGGAATTATAACAATATTTGGTGCCTCGGCCACCATTATATTTGATAATGTGTTGTGTTTATGTGGAACCAAGATTAGTGAGTGGTCCATCAAGGAAAATATCCACTTGAGTACATCCTTGAACTATTACCCTCAAGGTAATGGTCTAGTTGTGTCCATGAATAAAAATTTAATTGACATTATAAAAATGACAATGGAGGAAAATCAGCAAGCTTGACATATAATGCTCAAGATAGCCCTTTGGGTCGATCAGATCATGCCTAAAAGAGTGTTGGGAAATTCATCCTTCATTTTGTATGAATGGAAGGGAAGCCAATTTTCTCAAATCCCTCTAGTTTCCTTCATTAGAACTTACCCATTAGTTATAACTACTTTAGAGTGATCCCCTCATAGTGATGTTAGTCAAGCTAATGGAGCTTAAAGAAACTACAGTGTGAGTTATACACACTATAGAGTTTCATCAAGCCCAAATGAAGATGACCTTTGATATAAAACTGCCACTAATATAAGTTTACAAGAGGGAAGCCTAGTACTTAAGTGGGATCCAAATATAGTGAAAGTTGAGAATCATACTAAGTTTGATACTATATGGAGTGACCCATATACTATAATCAGTTTTAAGCCAACCAGTGCATACCAAATTATAAATCTAAATGGAAAATATTTTCCCATACAGATCAATGGGATTCATCTCAAACACTATCTACATTGATCATGTATACTTTTTACATAATAAGTTAGATGTTTTAATTTCCCTAAGTGCCTTGTACACATTATTTTGTTAGGATAGTTTCTACTTCATCCAAGCACTTATGCACAATGTTATGCTTATCTTAGATATTATTTCCTCTAAGCATAGTTATTTTATTTTGTTATTACTATGGATGGGATATGAGCATATTCTAGGGCTAGAGGAGTTCATGATTAGTGTGCTCAAAATATAAAGGATGAAGAGATCTAAACAAATCCATGCCTAATGGATTTATTCAAGGCTACTAGATTCCTACTTGGTAGGAAAGAAACCCATAGAGATAACCATAAATGTTGACCCTCCAAGTCACCTTAACCATGTAGATCTCACTGGACATTACATAAGAGGACTCTATGTTTCATAGTAGTAATTTCTAGAAATAGGCTTGAGTGTGGATGATTCCTCTGATTGACCAAAGTCAATAGTTGGTGTTGATACACACCCCAACCAAGTACTCATTCCATGCCTATATACTAATTTGAGTTGCATGCTCCATGTAAATAGTTTTCATATTTAATGCAAATTTCAAAATTATGAGTACACATAAGATGACCTACACAAGATCCCTAAATGCCATGTAAAAAAAGAGAAAAGAGGAATAGGATGCAAATTCAAATTTCAAATACAGGCCTAGAGTTCATTTTTATTATGCACTCTTATTCAAAAGTCTTATGATGCTCAAATGATGTAGTCCCATACCCAATCATATAAATTAGTACCTAAGATCCCATCATTCTCAGGTTATGACCTAGGATGTGCACTACCTTCTACATAGATTATTAAAGATACAAAATGGAAAAGTAAACCTAGAGGATAACCCAAAAAGGCTAAATTCATAGAATCAAAACATGTGCATAGCAATGTGGTAAGTGGGCATGAATCCACATACAAGTTGGAATGTGAAGAACTAGCTAAACCATGAGAGTTATATTGGTTGAGTGAATCATTCCATGCAATATCTTAGCGTAGAGCCTACACAAGACAAATCCATGTTTAAGTGCATAAGGACTTTAAAGGGTGCATGGTGAATATATCCATCATATGCATAAGATGACATGGAAGAATTCAAGCCTAGATATTGCATAACTCTAACATCAGTAGGAGAATTGAAGTGACTGATAAATGGTAGGTAAACTATAGGTGGTAATTTGGTAGTTAAGCTATGGATGAGGAAATTAGGATGTTTAAATGTAGAATTGGCTACCATGTGTTAGAGTATGGGTACACACCTCCTTAAAAAACTTGAATTCCTTCTAATTTTATGTGCACATGAGGATTCATGTATATTCTTATAACTACTTCTAGATTCATATTGTTATCCTAAATTTAATGAGCATGGTCTACAATGACTATTTCATGGCGATTTGGTCTTCTTGATTAACCTATAGCCTCAAGTACCAAGTGGATATTTATTATACAAAGGCTTGTTAGATCTATAAAATCATGGTTTTTCATTATAAAATGGTTGACATTTTTATGCATCCATACATTAGTGAAATATACCCTCCAAGAACACCTACATTGGCTAAAAAGTATACTTTAATGAGAATTAAGTTCACCTCCCTTCATTTTTCTTACATTATATGTGTGATTTATGTTTATTGATACTTGTCTATCGATAATTTTCATCCCTCTCATTTTTGTCTATTCCTATCACATCTATAAAAAATGGGGAACTCATTTACATGTCATATTCTATGTGCACCTAGATCTGGGTAGGTTTTGAATATGGATAATTTCATCCCTCTCAATGTTTCATTGTGTTCGCATGCCTCATTACAAAACACTTATGAATTTGGAGTACCCATGGTGGAGTCTATGTGATATTATCTCTTTCTTAGTAATATATAGTGTGTTCATCAAGGTAATATAGGTGTTTACTCTATTATTAGTGCATCACCCTTAACTTCCAATAACCTCTTACATTTTCCATCCCTTTTCCCTTGTCAATTTTAGGTTTATTTCTAGTGGTAGATTTCATTCTCTTCTTTATAGGTCTATATGTTAGTCCTAAAATAGGTGCATGTAGAATAGAATGAAGTTAGCTTACTCTAGAGGTTCATCCCAAGGATTTGACGAGTCCCAAACCTTGGGGGATGATTCCAATAGTTGGTGACACAATTAATATATCTCTAACACATGAGATCCCTTCATAAACATCGGTGCATGTTTCAATTGATAACAAGATAAATACATGTGTTGTAATCATTAATCTCAAAATATAATATTAATTCCCTCAAACATTATGAAAATAATATAATCAAAGCAAAAATATCCTAAAACACATGACAATGAATTTTGAATATAGTAGATACTAGGGAATTGTGTAAAATTGTTAATCTAGCATGAGAAAGATAGTATCATATCAAGCTCTAAATAAAAGGGTGTGTTGCACCCATAATAAAATAAATATGGAAATAAAAATAATGTCCCAAATGTGATATAATATACCCATAATTGGGCTATATATAATAATGAGGGCACACACAAGTGTCATGATCCCATATATGCATGGTAGAGACCATTTAAATTTAGGTACCAAGCAAGTAAATTAATATGAATGATAAATATTTTTAGTAGGATTCTTAAATATAATTATAAGATGATAAATATATATTATAGAGGTTAAAATCATATCAAAATATAAGTGTGATATCATACACAAACTCATGACATTTTCTATACATTTAGATGAATAATGTATAATATTTTATACAATGAAAATGTATAAATACTATGGTATA
Organism: Torreya grandis; assembly: GCA_037957365.1. Lineage (NCBI taxonomy): Eukaryota > Viridiplantae > Streptophyta > Pinopsida > Cupressales > Taxaceae > Torreya > Torreya grandis. The sequence goes on from JARHVA010004998.1 coordinate 668,434, forward strand.
TATAAATATCCTTTAATTCGTTGTTAATAAGGTATAAAGTGTAAACCAATGATTACCAAAAGTAACTATTAGTGATGATAAGTAACCTTGTATTTTAAAGGTTATCAAATAATGTAAAATGGTGTGGAAGTGATAATAATAATAATAATAATAATAATAATAATAATAATAATAATAATAATAATAGAAAACATAACAATATTAAGAGATAGTAATAAGGGTAATAAGGTGGAATAAAGTATATGAGATAAACATTATACCAATAAAGAGTGTATAGGAATAAATTAAAGATATATGTGGAATGTAATATATGTTTTATACTTATATATAAATAAAGAGAATTAGAGTATAAAATATATGTGAACTATGTACTGTGTATGTGAATTAATGGATAATGAATTCACAAAATAATTGAGTAATAATATACAATACTAATCTATATGTTACATTATATATGTGTGTGTGTGTGTGTGTGTGTGTGTGTGTGTGTGTGTGTGTGTTTGTGTGTGTGTGTGTGTGTGTGTGTGTGTGTGTGTGTGTGTGTGTGTATGTATATATATATATATATATATATGTATATATATCTATATATATATGTATATATATCTATATATATATGTATATATATATATATATATATATATATATATTTATATATATATATATATATGCAACCAAGTTACAAATTTTATTTAAGTATTTGGTGATACTACATAGACTTTGGTTAAGTAATGTCTCTATGTAAGTAACTCACATTAAAGAAAATTGAAAAAAATGGGAAGATAATGGTTGATAATTTTTTTTACATATGCCTATAAAAGAGAGAAATATATTTAAAAAATTGTTCTATCCCTTTATAAGGGACTAGGCACCTAAGGGATGGTGTGCGAGAGGGGGTAATCTTTGAAAGGATGTAAATTATGGAGAAATTAGATATGAAAATTGGCGGGAATAAACATAAGGTAAATAAAATATATAATAATTTAATGGGATTAGAAAGATAAAAATAAAAAATAAATAAAGGAAGAAATTAAAACTATAAAAAATAAAATAGAATGGAAAAGAAAAGAAAAAAATAGGAAATAAAAAACAAGAAGATAAAGAGATAAAATAAGACATAGTAGATAATGAAAATGATAGTGTAGAATTTAATATGTATTAATTAAAAAAATATGAAGAGGAATATAAATAAATTAGTTATGTATAAGATAAATAAAATAAAATCTAATTAGCTATAAAGACAAAGAAGTTAAAGTAGAAGTAGAATACAATTATAGAGAATAAAATGAAAAGGGTCCCAAAAGACATTGGATTTTGAAAACCCAATCATAATATAATGTATAATGAGATGAACCATTTAGACAAAGCATCATCCCCATACCACTATTAGGACTAAGGAAAAACTAATAAATAGTAGAGTGTGGAATAATTACATAAAATACAACAAGGACATATAAGGAAGAAGAGAATCTACTTAAGAGAAATAATATATAGTTATTGTTTGCCAATAATATGTCAAAATAACATTAAAGATACATTATTTGGGAAAGATATAATAGATGCATATAAACATTTGTTAGTTTTATATTATTACTGGAGGATTCATGGTATAAATGATCTTCAAATATATATATATTTCGTACCTTAAGGGATGAGACATTGAAATGGTATATGAGATAAGCCCAAACCATAATATGACATGGGATGAATTAAATACTAATTTTAAAAATTAATCTCACTACTAAGGTGAGATACCTTATACAAAATTAAAATGAGATGGTGAAGGAATATGACTAGTGGTTTAAAAAAGTCCATAAGTTATATGAATGATTTTATGAAAAAAAAATGATATAATGGTTCATCTTAGGGTTAGTTCCACACATATGATCATACATGGATGGAATTAAGTTTAATACAATCATAGAGATGTTAGATATAGCATCAATGTTAGAACCACAATCATGGATAATGAATGATGATTATATGATGAAAGTGGAGTTAGAAAACTTAAAGCAAGAGTTGAAATTGCTAAGTTTAAATCAACACTTTTTACAAAATGATATGTAAAATATTTTAATCCACCATAGATTTTCTCAAGTTCAAAAACATGGTGTGTAGTATGTGACACTGAGTAACACATGAAAAAAAAGTGACCACATAATGAAATATCAATAAGAGTATAAATTTTGATAAAACTACCACCATAACCATATAAAGAAAGGATATGATGTGGGTTCTATAAAATTTAGGACCAATATGATCAGAGGATTTCCCATTAGCAAAAATTGTTGCATATACTAACCACTATGAAGAAATCAATACCTCATATAAATGAAATGAGTATAAATGGAGATTATAATTTGATCACCGAATACCAAAAATTGCTTAGATTTAAATTTTAACCCTAGTGATACATGGTTATAAACCCCAAATCCATTATTAGTTACAACTTTCATAAGATCCAAATATAGGACCATGAGGTCCAAAAAATCAATATTAAAATTGGTACCAATATTGGTAATGGTGAGGAAACCAAGGAGGATACCATAGATAGAATATAGGTAAATACAAATGAATATAACAAGTAAGAAGAGATTATAACCAATATCATGAATTGATTAATTACTTTGAATGTAGTTAGAAAAGGCACATTGAAAGAAACAATATAAAGGGAAATCATATACATTATAGATTCTGATAGGAAAGTGGTACACATGATTCATTCACTTGTTCCATAGTTAAGCAATACTACAAAAATAGAAGCATGAACATAGAATAACTCATATACATGATGCCATGTAAAGTTACACATCATTTTAAAAGGGTACTATAATCCTAGGAAACAATGCAAAAATGTAGTGAAATACATAGGCAAAAACACTTTAATGCTCAAGATTATATGGAATATGAATAAATTCACAAGTGCAAAAGGAGGTATATTAAAGATAACAAAAACATAAATAAGTGGCTCATTATTGGGAAGAATCCCCTAAAAGTGAAAAACTAGGAAATTTATATAGGAAGCCAAATGAGGAATCAAAGAAAGGGAAAAGATAATAGGATACAATAGGTTGAGAAAAAATACAAACCTTAAAAATAAAAATGTTTTAAAAACAACCCATAAATGGAAGAAGAAAAATATTTCCTTGGATATGAAATTAAATAGGTAGTATTTTGAGAATGGATTGTTGGATATAGGAGTGGTCATCAACATAATGTTGTAGAGTACTTAGGAAATTTTAATAAAACCATCATTAAATGTCAGCAAATATGGTATTTCTATAGTATATGGGATATTGAGATCTCTCAATGGTGTGGTTTTTGTTGTAGATGTATATTTCATGGGGATTAAGAAAATGTTTATTTTAAAGTCATGGAAATATATGAAAATAATTCATTATACCACTTTACTAAATTTGGAATGGTTCATAGATTTAATGGGATATTGGACTCAAAAAGTGAATAAATCCTAATGGAAGGAAATGGAGTGATAGTCCAATTACCATTAGAAATGGGTGTCTTCCACATGGACCATAGTTTAATGGGATGACCATGACAATATCTAATGAGTTTATTTTGTTGGCATAAACTAAAATAGAAAATATCAAAACTTGAAAAAATACTATAAATCAAATAAAGATGATCATATTATCTTTTAGAGTGAATAATATGACTCAAACTCAAAGATAGATATCACATCACAAAGATATAAATAACTTAATAAAATATTTAAAAAATTATTTAACACAAAGAGGAAAGTTCCCATATATAGCAAAGACACCACAAACCTAGGGGAAATACTATAATAAAAAAATAACCAATTATTTTATATTATAAGAGGAGATTTATGTGTGAATATTATGAAAGGAATTAGTATAATATGTTTAGAGTGATATTTATCATTATGCATAGGGTAGTCCCAAATTATGGTGGAATCTTAGAAGAGTTGGGAAAGATGTCTCAACACTATAATTTGAATAATGAAGTTATGGAACATGTAGAGAAAAATGATGTATGATACTTTAATATAGATATAGAATAAGGTGAGAAGGAGTAAATGAAACCATTAAGATTTAAAAAAATTATGTATACCAACCATAAGAAGTAAGAGAAGAGAATATTTTGTTAGAGGAGAAGCAAAATATGGAAACAATATGTGAATATTGGAAATAAAAAGAAAGTAAAATAATAAAATTATCTATGCAAGAATAAACACATATAACACAAATCAAAACTAGAAAAAAAATGTGAAAAAAATGAATATGAAAGAATATTGTCAAAACATTTTTGAAAAAAAGGAACAAGTCAAAAAAAATGAGAAAAAAACAAATAAAAGAGAAAAATAGAAATAAATAATAAAATAAAAACATGTGGATTGGACACCAAGTTTAAAACCATTTGAAGATAGCTTGGTGTGGTAAGTATAGAGAATGATAAAATGTTTCAAAATGGGGTTAAATTTTGGTTGAATTATTCATCAATTTAGAAAACATTTTTTATCCCATAAAATCATCACACATGTTGTAGTGATAATAAACATTATACTTAGACAAAATAGAGTAGTATCCATGTGCAAAAATTTGTAATGCCCTCTAAACTTATATGGTATATAATAGAGAATCAAAGAACTCAATACATTCACCTTATAGTCTAGTGATTTTCCACATAATTAGAAGAGTCAAATTATTTGTAAAAGGTATTTTAGGGGTTGTCTTTTCATGGCACAGGTACTATGATAACTTGTGATAAGATTGGAACATGAACCTAACAATATGAACATGCAATCTGATGATAAATAATTGAGTGAGTAGATCGTAAGAGAAGTAGTGGAGGAGGACAAGATGAATTTTGAATTTAGCATCAGATAGGAAAATATGCCCCTAGATTATATAGTAGAAAAATCCAAATTTTAACTAGAATAAGTGGTCAAAGTTGAGAGGAATGTGGATGGAACACACCCCAAGTCTTAGAATTAGGTTTCAACATCCATGTCGAAGTGAGGTATCCATAGGGGTAGAATAAAGAGATAACACATGCATATAGCCCTTATCATGCACTAACAGGTTGATGGGAAAATGTTGGTTAAATTAGGAAATGGTAGACATTTCCCTAGATCCCATGGTATATAATGATGATGTAAACATAATTATCCTTGATACATTGCCAAAAAATCTAATTCTAAACAAGCTAACTAAATATTTGATAAATTAAATTATTTTAGGCAAAAATTGACTCCATTAAGAAATGGGATAACCAAAAATGGAAGCCAAAGGGCCAATTCAAATTTATGGATCTGGATAATTATTTTTTTACTATGAATTGCTAAAATCTAGAAGATTGTTGTAGGGTCTTGACAGGGGGCCTTGGTTTATGGTCAAATCTAACCTCAACTTGAGATAATGGAGAACAAGATTTAACTTAAATAATTCAACCTTAGAAGATGTACCCATGTGGGTGAAATTTCCATAGCTTCCATTAGAATATTGGGAATTAAATTTCATCTAGGGAATATCTAAGGCTTTGGGTTAACATATTACAATATACATAGTAACTAAATCTAAAAGGAGAATGGTGGAATCTAGATTCAAAATTTTCTTTATGGTAAACAAACCTCTATAACACTATCAATATAAATTTTAAATATGTTGAATGGTCTAGAAAATTTATTATAAGAGAGATGAAAAAATATAAAAAAAGTGTAATGTTTTGATCCATTTAGATAAAGAGTACCCAAGAATAAACAAGTAACCTTGTTGGATAAGAATCATTGCGAAAATAAAATTACCACTAGCCTCCCTATAGAAGGTTTAGCACTCTTAGACAAATCATCTAAGAGGGAAACCCCTATTTTTAAATTTGAATCATTGGATGATTTAAATAAAGATGAGTCCACTCAAATACCATTTTTTTTTTCAAAAGATTGTGAGATTGGGAAGGAAAATATAGACCTTGTCAAAGGATAGAACATGCCAAAAAGGGCCACATCCCCAAAATATCCTTAGGCATATAAGGAGAGGTTAGAATATTTATGATAGAAGACTTCAGTAAACCTAAATAAAATTTTAGTTTTTAGATTAGGGGTATAACAAACCCACCTAATTATTTTTTAAAAATAATTTTAGTAGAATTTTTTTTTGACTTGGGTTTAGAGAGGGAGGTGACCACACCAACTCTAGTAAATGTTAAGAATATATCCAAACCCAATCTAGATAATATTTCTTCATGTAAAAAAGAGAGGAATAAGGATAAATATAAGGAGAGGGGATAATTTTATTCTCTTAAGGACATGTAATGTTATCAAGGGAAAGAGGAATAACATTGGACTCAAGTTACCACTAAAAATGGGAAAAGGAAGGTGGATGTGGGAGAAGAACCTAAATCAGTAGGTAGGTGACCTAATATTAAAACCATAAATAATTAAACTAATAATAAATTATCAGAGGGTACCCAAATTACCCTCCAAAACCCTTACTCTAGCATTAAAAAATGAAGATAATTGTATGGAATGTATGAAGGCTTAACAACCCTAACAAGTAGAGACTAGTTAAGAATTTTATAAAGATGTATAACCCTTAGATTTTGTTATTATAGGAAACTAAAATTTTAGAACAATCTTGTTCAGATAATTCTATTTCCTCAATCTTAGACAACATCAAGAACTTATAGGTATTCAAGGATGTCCAACACATTTTGTAATTCCTCCATAATGCTAGAGTATTTGAAACCTAAGTCATAGATGAGGTTTAAATAGATGATATAGTATATGGGGATTATGACTAGGATGGGGTCATGAACCTCAAAGAGAAGTAATTATTGAAGTGAATTATCTCCATTATGTGGATGTTGAACATTGATAGACATATGCACCTATCTGAGAAATCAATATATATGGAATATAAGTCTAGGACCATTAATCTTGGATATTTTGACTAGCCTCTAACCATAAATCTTGGCCCTGCCTATACACTAGCTGAGATTGAACAATTCATAACATTGATATTCAAATATATTGATGTTATTTCATAGTCCTATGAAAACCTCAAGGTCTTTGAAGCAAGTGTAATAACCCATACCATGCCCCACAAGATGAACTAAAAGCCTTTTATACAAACACAAAGACCTATGAACATGATTTTGGAACCACTCATAAATAAGTAATTTAGAAAGATCCTTTTAGTTAGGATCATCTTCCTAGTTTATCACTCTACTTGGGTAGATAACTTAGTGTATATTAGAAAGAAGATTGAGAATATTTCACTATGTGTATATTTTTGGAATCTGAACAAGGCCTTTGATAAATATAAGTATTCATTTCCATATCTAGATGAGGTGATCCAAATGGTGATTGGATCCCATATGATATCTTTCCTAGATGGATTCTTTGGATACAATTAGTCTTTAATAAACCCATAAGATATAACTAAGACCATGTTCATAATGAAGTGTGACACTTTTTCATACAAAAGGATGCCATTCAAATTAATAAATGGAAGAACAACTTTATAAAGAGCTATGAAATTTACATTTAAAATTTCAATAATAAAATGTATTGTTATTTAAATGGATGACTTAACCATTTTCTCAAAATTTAGGTCTGATCACATTCACCAATTACATGGGATATTTAAGAGGTTCATGATGTATGGTATCTCTATAAACCTAAATAAAAGTGTGGTTGGTGTTATCAAAAGTAAGCTTATCAACCAAATCATCACAAAGGAAGGTATCTCTATTGACATTGAACATGTTGATGTTGTATATAGGTTACCTCTTCCTAGTAGTAAAAAGGAACTAAAATCTTTCTTTAGTAAAATTAACTTTGTGCACAAGTTTATTTCTGGTTTTGTTGAAATTATTAAACCTCTAAATGCAATGTTAAAATAGGAGGTGAAATTATAATGGAAATCTAAATAAAATAAATCCTTCTATGGAATTAAATATGACATCACACAAGCACCTATGCTGATAAGCCTAGACTACATCAAAGATTTTTACCTCTACTATTTTGATTTTGAGCATACCATAGTTGTGGTGCTTACCGATAATTTGGATGAAGAAGAATTCTTGGTTACTTTCATGAGTATAAACTTTAAAGACACCAATCTCAATTAATACACTCTAGACAAACATGCCTATGCCTTGGTCAAGGTAGTGAAAAAAAATTGGCATTACATTCTTAGGAATGAAGTGCACACCATTATCTCATAACTAACTATAAATCTCATGTTGGGTTAAACATAATTAGGAATATGTAGGGGTTAGTGGATGGATAAGTTACAATAATATACTCTTGATATAAAACCTATTAATTTGGTATGATTTCAAGTTATCACTCAATTAATCACTAAGTTTGATGCCAAGATTATTATACACTAGGTGGATCAATCAAAAATACTCCACCTAGACTTATATAATATAGTCATCCATTACCTTTTCTATGGTAATCTACCTACTAGGTTGAACAAATCATAAAAAAATGGCCCTTAGGATGAAATCAACCCATTACATGTTAAATAAAGTGGTTTTATATAAGATGACTGTGAATGCATATACCTTAGGTACCTATCAGAAGAAGAGTCTAAGGGAGTCATGACCAATTTTTATGAAAAAATGGGTATCAACCATCCTTCCTAGAATGAAAATACACATAAAATATTGTGAGTGGGATATTATTGGCCCATCTATATTCAAATATGTCCATACCTATGTGTGATCATGTCTCCAATGCCAAGCCTTTACTAAATGAGAAGTTCACATTGTGATGTCTTTGAGACATGTTATTGAATGAATACCATTTGTATAGTGGGGAATCAATTTCATTGGAGTTAAATCCAAACTCCTCAGTAGGACACAAGTTCATACTCATAGTCATTGATAATTACAGGAGGTAGACCAAGGTAGTATCAATGAATAATATCATAGCCAAGGAGGTGATCAAATTTTTAGAAGAGAGTATAACCACTCATTTTGGCATACTAGTCTCCCTAGTCTATGTAATGTTGACTAATTTTAATCTATAGAGTTTACTAAGTGGGATTACAAGCATGGAATTACTCTAAGATTCTCATCCAACTACGAACTACAAGGGAATGGATTAGCATAGTCAACAAACAAGAACTTAATAATTTTAATAAGTATACAAAAAAGAGACCCCAAGAGTGGCACTCACTATTAAAATATGCCTTTTGGTTTGATCTCATCCCCTAGAAACAAGATCTCAAAATCTCACCATTCATATTGGTATATGGATTGGAGCCTATCTTCTCAATCACTCTTAGATTACCTACTTACAATTTTATGAAATAATATATGGAGAATAACAAAAAGGTATCTTTGATTTTATTATATATAATGTAACTAGAATATGCTTAAGAGTAAGCCTTGTGAAACTTTAGTAAGAACCAAGGTAATATTAAATGATAGTTTGATAAGCAAGCTAAGGTTAAATCCTTTAGAATATCTAACTTAGTCTTATTGTGGGATAAATCCAATGAGAATAAGGGATAACATTATAATTTTTGTCTAATTTGGATCCACCCATACTATATCTCTAAATTATTTGGATAAAATTTCATTTCACCTCAAATACTTAGATGGAAATGATCACTCGTTGCTTATAAATAGATAGTTCTTAAAACACTACTACTCAATTATCCCTTTTGGTGTAATATTAAATTAGACCTTAAAGTAAGTGACTTGTAATGTATATTATATTACATTGTAGTTATTTTAATTCTGTTTTGAGTTTTATTTCATTTTATTTAATTTTTTATTATTTCTTTTATTTCCTATTATTTTAGTTTGTGCATTCATGTGCCCTATGTCTAACCTTGTCCACCTGAAATAATTTATCCCATCCTTTCCATATAGGAAGACCACCCCATTCTCACAATTTAGAGTAAAGATAATGAGCTGAAATGAAAAAAGTATGGTTCCCTATATCTAAAGTTTTGACTACTTCAAAGGATGGTAATCTGGTGAAAGCCTAATCTTAGAATTGGAAAATGGAAGGCAACCCCCTAATATCAAATATAGTGATAAGCAAGGTAATTCATTTTGAGATATTAAATGTATTAAGAGCCATTAATTCAAATTTGAGTGAGTGAATTATGACAAACTATACTCTGATAAATATATTCATAATATTCTAATGAAAGAACATGTAGACACTATTTCACGGATTATATAACACCTCAATTTTTTACACTTGGAAAACTCATAATTGGATGTTCCTCTTAGTTATGCGCCTTTTCCAATTTCCAAAGTCTAACATCTAATATATCTTGTTCCCCTTGGCCTATCTCTTGGTCTATCTAGTCTTATGTTTATGAGCCAGACCTTATATCCTACCTAAAATGATTAAAACTTGTTTATCTTCCACCTCTACAAGTTTTGAGCCTATACCTACTTTCTTACTCCTTAGACACTATCAACCTAAATATACAACTATGTTGATGTAGCTATCATGCTCCAACATAAGCGTCTAATGACCTAAAGTCTTCTAAATTTTAAATGAAATATATCATAATGGTTGACCTAAGTGATTTCATGCACATTATTTATCCAAAGGGATTGATATAAATACTGTATCAACCCTCATTCATTCCTCACCTATCATACACTCAAAAAGGCCTAAGGAAACTTATCAAAGCACTTAATTAAGTAATTGATGCAGAAAATTTTCCCTATTTTCTCCTATTTTCATATCATTCAAGGGATAACACATACACAAGTTTACGTACTAAAGCAGCATCCCAAGAGCTATATTTTCCAAGTTACAATTTGGGTCACTATTTTACTTTATTTGCACATATTGGATGATTCATACACAATCCAACTATTAGATATGTATGCAGTGCTCATTGATAGAAGGTTTTTTCAGGTTAGCTTGACACCATGTGGCCTCTAGCCCATTTTTTCCTAGGGTCACTATAAAGATGAATAAATAAGGTTTTGAAATTTCATGAGGAATTAAAGACCATGACCTAGATCTGAATGTAGTAGAGTAAAGGTGAAGACAAAACCAGAAGAATATAGGTAGTCATATCCTTTTCCAGTAATTATTATATACAAGACACCTATGTCTTATTCAAATAGTAACATTGATACAACCATCCTAGGTTGACATTAGTGTCTGAGGCTCTAAAAGCACTCAATCCAAAATATGACAATTTTTTTAGAATCATCTTCTAGTCTGCTTCCTAGCTATTCCATATCCAAAACTACATTAGCATCAGAACCAACTAGGTAATTATTACTTTGTCATTTCCATATCTAGCATAGTTTTACTTACTATTTTTAACCTATCTTAGCTTAATAAAGTTAATATATATTTATCCATGTTTATCACCCAATTGATTTATTTTAGAGATAATTTATCATCCTTATCCCATTATCTATCTCTACCCCTCTAACCCTAGATAAATTCAATATATATACCAAGTTATGGTTAAACATTTGGTGAACTTTATGTGGAAAATAATATTGAATATTATCATGGGTCCTCATACATTACCCACTTTATTTTAATCTATTCCAAATGATTTGAACTATAACAATATCTTGGGATGGCCTTAGATACATGAATTTTTTTTGTTCCCTCTACATTACGCACCTTAAAATTTATTCATTAGTGATCTATTTACACATGTCTAATGAAAACTAATCGCTTCAAACATTCTACAATTATCCAATAGCCCAATAATAATACATTGTAATCCTATAATCCTAATTTTAGATCCCAATATTTACTCAAATGTGGGTAAAAAGGATAAGGTTTGGGTAAAAATAAACAACTCATAAATTAGCCCATTACTCCTTTAAATAATACAAACCACCAAGGTTTGGGTTTTTCAAAAAAATCTACAAGACACAAGCACATCTCTCACAATAAAATTTATTTTAAAAAGGCCAAATGGAATGTATACATACCTATATAGATAATCTCAAATTGTCCAATTATGATATAATCATTGAGGATGATTTTAAAAATAAATTGACACTAGATGAATTTTCCAATGATGAATCATTATTAGAGTACTTGGGGGCATATGAGGATTTCCCTTCATTTTATCATAAGAATATATTTCATCATGCCACCTCTACTCATGCTTACTTTAGTGAGAGAGATGATACCAATGTCCAACATGATGAATCAAACACTATTCCTACCACACCATTTATCATAGAGAGATCTACTTCGTTAAATGAAGAGATAGTAAAATATAACTTCAAAATGGATAAGGACACTCAACTAGTTTTACTTGAATAAATGATGTTAGATGATAAGGGAAAAAACTATCAACATGTCCTCCATGATTTTCCCAAACTCTTTTCTTGGGATTATTCAGATATGCTCAGGATTGATCCATCGGTCGTAATGCATTACATATTATTATACCAAAATGTGAAACTAGTAAAATAAAAATTTTGAAAAAATCATCGTTAAGTGGCATTATTAGAAAAAGACAAAGTTCAAAATATGTTAAGTGTTGGATTTATAAGATCCATTGAAAATTCTAACTTGGTGTTCAATGTTATACCTAATATAAAACCTAATTATGAAATTCATTGTTTCACTAATTACCATGATTTAAATAAGGATTGTCCTAAATATGATTTTCCATTACCTAATAGTGACATGATTTTAGATTCTAAAGCTATATATTTAACATTTTTGTTTATGGATGGATTCATAGGATATAACCAAATCAAAATAAACTCCACAAAATAATAGTACCACATTTACAACTCTTTGGGGTAAATTTTATTATACAATCATGATTTTTGGATTAGAAAATGTAGGTACCATATATCAAAGGGCCATGACTCATATATTTCATGATTTTATACACAAATTTTGAGGATTATATTGATGAATTAATCATGAAATTCAAACAATAAAATGACCATGCTACTAAGTTTTGAAAAATATCTGAGTGCTTGTAAAAGTTAAATGTTCAATTAAATAAAAAAATATCTATCTTTAGGGTATCTTCAAGAAAGCTCCTTGGATAGATTATTTCTCAGCGAGACATAAGGTTGATCCAAAAAAGGTAAAATCCATTATATAAATACCACTACCAACTAGTTTAAAATACTTACAATGTTTGTAGGGCCGAATTTAGGTGATTCAACATTTCATTACTCAATTGGATAAAACTATTCGTTTCACACATTTGCTAAAAAAGACAAAAAATTCATATGGGATGATGTGTGTCAATAAATTTTTGATAAAATCAAATAATATTTATCAAACCCACTATTAATTATTCCTCATATTCCATATAAACCACTACTTTAAATATCAGCCACCCATGAGGCCTTTGGGCCCCTCTTAGCACAATTTTATGATAATCACAAAGAGCATGCAATTTATTATATTAGTCACCAGATAGTTGATTATGAAAGAAAATATAAAACAATGGAAAAAATATTTTTAGCCTTAGTTTTTCTACTCAAAATCTACAACATTATTTTATTAATAATGAGGTTCATGTTATAATCAAATAATATCCATTATGGTTCCTTATGAATAAAATGCACCTAACCAATCGCATCACAAAATGGGTGATGAAAATTACAGAGTTTGATCTCAAATTTATAGCCCAAAATTCAATAAAAGGTCAAGTTATAGCCAACCAATTGGTTATAGTTCCCATACCATATTATTTTTTTCTCACCAAATATTTTCATCATGAGTTAAAATATATAATATATATTCTAATCCATTGACAATGTTCTTTGATGGATCAAAATTTAGAGTAGGGTTGGGTGATAGTATTGTATTTTTTACCCCTAAGGCAAATACATGCCTTTTTATTATATATTATCCTTTTCTTACACAAATAAAGTAGCTAAATATGATGCCTTGATGATTGCATTAGACATAGAATGAAAACTTCATATAAGACTTTCCCAAATTTTTTGTGATTCCCAATTGGTTCTTGATCAAGTTACCAATCATTACCAAACCAAAGAAAAAACATCTTCAACCATATAAATAAATGGTATATAAACTCCCAAATACATTTAACACATTCTCTATTAATAATATTCCACATAAAGATAATCACCATGTATATGTCATGGAAAGTGCAACATCCTTGATGATTTTTGATATTAATGATGATCCTATAGACTTTACCATTTGATAGTTATGATATCATTTCATTTCTTCTTATAAAATGAATACCTTGGTTATTTTTGTTGTTATTCATATTACTATAAACACACAATGGAGTATTGATAATTATAATTTTATTTATCAAACCTATATACCATACCATTTTGCATGAAATTATAAATTAAAATTACAATGTGAAACACTTAATTATGTTATTACTAGAAATTATCTATTCAAATAAAGTTTTGATGGATAATTACTTTGATGCTTAAACAAAGATGAGGCCCACATTGCACTCTTTGAAATTCATGAAAATGAGTGTGGTGGGAATTTCATAATATGTTTCATGTCTCAAAAACTATTATGCTAAGGATATCATTGGAATACCATGGAAAAATAATGTATCAAACATGAAAAACTATGTTTATAATGCAAAAAACATAGTAATTTGAATCATGTGTCATCACATGAGTTACAACCAATATTTCACCATGGCCTTTTTCCTTATGAGGTTTTGACTTATTTGGAAAGGTAAATAAAATATCCTCTAATGGACACAAATTTATTATCATAGCTACAAAATATTTTACAAAATGTGTGTAAGCAATTCCAATTGAGTTTACCATAGGGGATGACATATGTAGGTTTCTGATGAAAGATATTATTTCCCATTTTGGCATACCTTCAACTATTATTAATGATAATGGAAAATCATTTAACAAAAGGTGATAAAATAATTTTTCAGAAAATATAAGATTAATCATACCTTTTCTATGCCTTATTACCCACAGGGTAATGGCCATGTAGATGCAACCAATAAGACAATTATAAAAATACTTGGAAAAATATTTAAATGAGAAAACACTAATTGGAACTAATAGATGGTATATGATTTATGGGAATATTAAAATAGTTTTCATACACCTACTTAGACTACACCTTACTCTTTGGTCTATGGTACAGAGGTTTTTTTACCGATTGAACTCAAGATACCATCTCTGTGAATTTATCTAAAAGCCATTGTCAAAGATAATGAATACCATGAAACATGATTACATTGATTAGAATAGTTGAGTAAAAAAAAAAAAAATAGGCTAATGATCACTTACATATCTATCAAGACCATGTAAAGATTTAATTTTTGATCTTCTACTGTTATTACCTATACATTATCATGATATTTATAATGCATCTTAGGCCTTCATGTGATCACATTGTTTTATGTAATTCATTGCTACATTTACCTAGACATGTTATTCTATATGTTACATGGTTCCATTCATAGGTTATATAGATATCATATCTTTTTGAGGTGAGGTAAATAATGTTTTGTATGCTTAACTCACCTCATATGGGAGCAATATCAGTGGGGGCATGTCATATAGAATGTTTTTCACTTTTGTGTTAGTTTTAATATTTAGTGGGGGCATGATTTAGAAGCATGTTATCCATACTTATTCAAAATTTGGTACTTATATCAATTTGATAGATTCATTGGGTTCATGTAATATAGGCATGGATGCCACACATTTATATTTTTCATATTTAGTGGTGGCATGCCATATAGACATGGCTTCCATACATTCATAGTTTTTAAATTTAGGGAGGTCATGCTTTGGAAACATGTTCTCCACACTTATTTAGTATTTGGAACACCCATATTCAGTGGGGACATGATTTGGAATCATGTTATCCACACTTATTTCATTTTTTATATTTATCCATATATAATGGGGACATTATTTGGAATCACGTTCTCCACACTACATAGTTTTTGAATTGGCCAAAGCACATAATTATATAATTCAAATTCATAGTTGTGGTAGAATTATATACATTGATACCATTGTTATACATAGTTTCAACATGAGACATATTTAAGGTGTATATGATATGTAATTTATACTTGATATTACAAAATCCAAATTAGTTTTATACTTTAAAACACTCTCAGGTATTGTGATCACCCATTATGATGTAATTTTATAGAATATATTGAGCCAATCTATTACAATAGTTGGTTTATTTTTGGTATGATTGAGGTGATTAAATCACTCAATATTTCCAAGTTTTTAAGTTGGAATTGATGATATCATCCATCCTTACTAATTTGATAGTATGAGTTGACTTTGGTTTACTTATGCTCACTAGGTTATAAGTATGATTGGTTTTCACATTGAACTATTCTCAATTGTTAGGTGACAACTCACCTTTTCTCCAAGGTTGGGGGTATGTTCCTTCCAATCTCTCTATCTATTTATTTATATTCAATTTTTATATTTATATATGTTTTTTCTAATCTTAATATTATATTCTTATAATGATACATATCTTAAATCAACTTTCCAATAGGCAAGGGTGTTACATCGATACACATGTGTACTCTTAAACCTTACTTTTTCAATTTAAATATTTTCAAATAATTTATATTCCATATTATATGAAATGATTAAATAATATAACATGATCCTAGTTGTAGGCTAGTCCCCAAAAAATCACTCAACTTCGACTCAAGCAAAGTCAAGGTGTTATACACACCCAAGTACACATTCATTTTATTTAAACTAACAATTTCATGACTAGATTAAAGGCGGAAAATGTATACACTATTTTATGGATTGTATAGCACCTTATTATTATAAACTTGGATAAATTATACCTTATTTGTTCCTCTCATTTATGGACCTTTTCCACTTTTTAAAGTCTTGTATCTACACCATCTTGTGCTCCTTGGCCTAAATCTTAGTCTGACCAGTCTTATGTTGATGACCCAGAACTTTTATCTTTCCTAAAATGCTTAAAACATGCTTATATTCCACCTCTACAAGCTACAAGTTTGTACCTACTTTCCTACTCCTTGAACACTAGTGTCTTGAATAGACATCTACATCAATATAGGTGTCTAGCTCTTACACAAGTGTCTAGTGCCCTAAAGTCATCTAATTTTCAAATGAAATTTATCATAATGGTTGGAATAAGTTCTTTAATGTTAATTATTTATCTAAAGGGATTGATATAAATATAATATCAACACTCATTCATTCCTCACCTAGTATACACTCAAAAATACCTAAGGTAACTTATCAAATCAATCAATAAAGCATGTGATAAAGTAAAGCTTCCTTATTTTTTCCTATTTTCATATCAGTGATAGAGACATCACATAGATAAGACTAAATAACTAAAATAATAGCCCAAGAGATATATTTTATAAATTATAAGCTAGGTCATATGTGTAATTTCTTTTCACATATTTCATGATTCACACAAAATCCAACACATAGGAGAGAATTGCATAAATCAAAGGCCATATTTATCATATTGGCTATGTAGATAGTGATCATTATAAAAGTTTATTTGGGGTCATCTTGACACCATGTTCCCACTAACCCATTTTTCCCTAGGGTCACTATGAAGAAGAAGAACTAGGGTTTTACAATTTCATGAAGAGTAATATTCCATGATCTATATCTTAATGCATCAAATCAAAGTTGAATAAAAACCCAAAAGCATCTAGGTGTTTACATCCTTTTCCAATAAGTATTCTATATAGGACACTTGAATTAGGTTTAGATACTAGAATTGACACAACCATCACATGATTATGCTAGTGTCTGAGGCTCTAAAGGCACTCAATCTAGAATATAATGACTATTCCATAATCATATTCTAATTTTCTTCCTACCTATTATATATCTAGAACCACATGAGCATCAAAACTATCTAAGTAAAATACTTATTTGTCATTTCCATATCTATTATAATTTTCTTCAATATTTTAGCCTATCTTAGTTTAAAAAATTCATTATATATCTATCTGATTTTAGCACCTAATTGGTCTTCTTTAGAGATAGTTTATCATCCTTTTTCCCTAAGTTATATCTACTCCTTTAACCATCAATAACTCTAATATAGATACTAATTTAGGGTAAAATATATTTTTATCACCTAAAAGTGGTATTTGAGTGATAAGAGTGCTACTTGAGACTACATATTCCTCACTTAGCCCTATACCTATCCTAGAGCCTATTTTCACACTTATCTAACCTTTATGTGGGACATAGGTATCGCTAGTCATCTCTAAAGTAATCCCAAACCTTCATTATTGTATCTTAGCCCTTCGTGCCTAGTGTTATACCACTTGGATATTATATCCATAATAGGGATAGTATCACCACATGGCACTAGTGTCCCAATAATAGAGCTGATTTCCTTTCCATCCCTTATTCACAAATGGATATATTTTCAAATATAAAACCTCCTAGGGTAGTCTTAAACCTCTTTTAGCACCTACATAAGCATTAGAACAATATAAATACATGAATTTTTTCCATATAACCACTAGATGTAAATTAAATGTTAAATACACATTCAAACTTAGAACAAGTTGTGCATAATTAAGTTTATCACTCCATGTTCTACTTTACTTATGCATACTACCATATATAGCAATCCTAAGCTTAGATTACCCATATTTCTAATCTCAAACACATTCAAATCACTCATGTAAACTAGCATACTATCTTTAATTTTACTCACACTATCATTTATGTAGGGATAACTACATTTGACTTGATCCCTCTTCATAGTGTTTGTATATAGGCAACTCTCATCATAGTGGAGTGTTGAGGATGTCAAACCCACCCCACTAAAAAACACACTTTTTAGTTTGTATCAACCAAATACATTAACAACATGAAGGATTATAGTTTTCTCATATATTCAATTAAAATAGGAAACATACAAGGTTTTATATCTCATGAATGTAGGAATAGACCTCATATATCCAAACACAAGTGCATTCAGAAGCTTGGGATAATCCTACACAGAGGACACCATCACCAAAATAGGGACACTAGTACCACATATCTAATAATAGTGATACTTTATAATTAGGTCACTACTAGTTAGTAGGGTTTTTACCACTTGGATCCTATTTTCAACACTAAAACTAGCCTCTACCTCAATTTCTAGCCTCCAAATTATTTGTCTCTATCATTTTCTAGCTAAGTTCTTATTTGCATTATCTATTAGTGTTTTTAAAAAGGTCAAATTAGTCAACTATTTAATAGATAAATGAATATATTTATTGCATATTATTACCCTAATTCACTATAATAAAATATGTAACAAACATAAAATTTACATTCACTAAGTCTTAAAAAGTTAAAACATTTGGTCAACCTAACTTATTTCAAAGATTGTTCAAACCCTAACCCTAGATACTCTTAGGGTTTGTATCCTTTTTGTTTTCATGCTCATATATTAGTTCTAAGATGTAACATTTGTTTAATTATTTAATTATTGTAATCTTTCATATATTTAATTTCTTTAAAGATTCCAAATATACAATAGTTTGTTTTCCTACTCCCCAAACTACAATGGTAAAATTCAACAATAGACTTGATGAAACTGATATTATTCAATTGTAATATTTTGTTTCCAAACAATTGGATATGCAAAAAGACCTTATCAATATTATCCATAAATAAATTAAAAAATCAAATAATGATCAATATTCCACTCCCCCATATAATAATATTATTACACTTACATTGGGGCCAACTTAGCTAACATAAACAATTTTAACTCAAACACCTTTAGTGATAGATACAACTATTATATATAGTTACTCCACTCCATATATACAATACTTTATGCAATGTGTTTATACTCTCTAGACTAAAGTGTTACATATTGAGCAGGGAGCCACTAGGACATCACATACCTTGAATTCTCATGTTATTTTATATACATATTTGACATATCACATAGTGGTAAATCCTTTTCCATATAGATTAATGGAACCTAAGATTACATTTTATGATGGTAAGGTGACCCAAAGCACCATCTTTAAGCTTTTCATGTAGAATGTTTAGACTATGTGTTTAATGATTAGCTCTTCACTAAGCTATTTATATGAATTCTAAAGGATTATGTCTTACAATGGTATTATGATTTATCTAATAAATATATCACCATATTTAATCCATTGGTATATATGTTTTTAGTAGACTTATAAATAAGCATCATTGATAATATCTAATATTCTCAAGTTGCACAATTGAAATAAGAATCAAATGATCCTATTGTAGAATATGTCTTATAATATAAGACTATATTATCTAAATTTAATATCCCCATGGTAGATAAATATCTCCAAGATATATTAAAATATATTTTAATAATATAATTACATGAAGCTATATTATTTAAGTTTCTAACCTTCATAGATTTATGCCACATAGTGAAAGAAAGAGAAGTCAAGCTTCTCTATATGGGAAAACTAAAATATACAAGTAGATCATAATAAAATACTATGATTTATATTAATCATAAATATAATGTAACGACCAGTAAAAAAAGAGTGATCCAAAGGCCATTGTTAAATTATCGTTAGAGACATCTCCTCACCTAGTATTATCAGTTCATCCATGTAGATTTTTCACCAACCTTCCAAAATTTCTAGCACATGTTTTACAATAGCTATTAGAATATAATGTTACATATGTCCATCCCATAAAATAGGTTTATAATACATATACTATTAAAAATAAAAATGATTCCAATTCATTCTACAAATATTATAGGGTAGAAGGCCAATAAATAAATGCATCAGCTAAGATACAAGATTTGAAAGAGGCTAACATTATTAATGCGGGAACACATATAAATGCACTAAAAGTAAAACAAAAATAAGATAATTAATTGAAAATATTATCATATACATTTATAAAACATACAAAAAATGAGATAGGGGCACTTTAGGTGTTTATCATAAGTATCATATCACACTATTTCAGAGGTGGCACAGCTAGTACATAATATCATTTATGTGTGTCATACTAAAATTATAGATATACCACTTATAACCTTCTTAGAGAAAGAGATTGTTGATGATAATTCATATTTATATGCACTCTTTATCTGAGCCTATATAGATCATCATCATATTCAAAGTGTCATGATTGATAATGGTTCAAGCATTAACATGTGCACTATCACACTTATACAAAATTTAGTGTATTTATAATATGATATATCTCTTATAGACATAGTGATTACTGGTTTCATTTTCCATGTTTAGATATCCATTGTGAATATTTTACTTCTACTAAAATTTGGACTAGCACATATGAACACTAGATTCATGGTAGTACCTAGTGTAGGTGTATTTGACATGTTATTGGGTAGACCATGGATATAGAAACTACAATCCATCCCATTAAAAGTACATAAATTTTTGAAATATATAAATTAAAATTAGGTGGTCATAATTAAGGGTATTTCATATGAGTATTCTCTACCTATCCCACATGTAGTTACAACATAGTTACCAGCTATGGCATATTTATCAGTTACAACTATGAGCATAGTTCCTTTTAGTAAACTACTAAGTTAAGTAGAGCCACTAGTGTAGGAAATGTATACTCCTACATCCCACATGTAGTTACAACATAGTTATATCATAATTATTAATTACAACTCTAATCATAGTTCCTTTTAATACACTATAGAGTTAAGTAGAGCCACTAGTGTAGGTGAGGTCTACTCCTATAGTGTTTCCATATATGCATACTCTCTCAAAAAGATAATTATTATAGATAAACCTATGTTATATATTATATATGTCCTCCCTCTCCTCACTTTCTTTCAAGATCTTTATTAATGAGTTCTCAGGGTTCTTACCATAAGGCACCTATGCCATCTATAACATCTTATACTAGATGGGTCCCTAAGACCCATACAGTTGATAAGACACCAAAATTAGTGTCACAGATTCCTAGCACCACTCCACAAGTAGGGATAAATATATATCACTCAGTACAGTAGGTTATGGGACCACAATTACCCTTTCATACCACATACATGATCACTATTCCTTTATCTGGCATAGGTCACATTAATAGTGAATCTCCCATGAGACTCATTGGTAAATATTTTTCCTACATTCTTGTACATAATTTACTTATCTCTTGATCCTTTTACAGAGTTCAATTTCATGTTTCTTGTACATAAATTATATCCATAAAATAATAAAATAGTATAATATTTATAAAACACAAAAACATTCAAATATTTACTCAAAAAACACAAAATTATAGATTATATGCATTTCCATGTTTACACTTTTTATATTTTCCAGACACTACATATGATATCTATCATAGTATAGTCAATTTTATCATACATACATGTTTCACTTGTTCTTTTCAAGTGCTTGAATATTGCTTATAGGACTTAGGTCCATTACCCCAATCCATATTTGCTATCTACCAACTAAGTGAATATGCATTGATACATGAGTTCTTCATTTAACACATTCACCCATTTAGGGGCACCTGTCCATTGTCTCAGTTACCAGGTTCCATATTTCTATACTTGACATCTAAAATTTAGCATATTATATCTTGATATTGATCATGTTTCACTTACTCAATTTTTTTATTAGTTAATACTACATTAAACTCAGTATATGTACATCATGAATCTTACATAGATTTGTATTACATGTTCTTACATAATTTAATCTATAGAATTCCTATTTTAGAATTTATTGTATGTCTATGCTTATTTTATTTGATGGCATTAGATTATGCTATTTCTCTTTCAATATATGCCACTTCTTTTCACTATATGTATGCTTTGGACATGTGTCCACGTCCTTGTGTGTGCCTTCCTAATTATTTATGTGGACATTTAAACATGTCCTTATATGTGGATATAAGTAGAGTTGATTTTTTACTTATGTATTTTGACATTTGAGCATGTCTTTGTATGTCTTGTTTAATCAAACTTTGTGACATGTGCCCATGTCCCTTGTATTATGGCCACTTAGCCTAATTTTTTTTGCCTCATGTCTGTTGTATGTATGCTTTCTTTTATGTGTCATGGCTATGACACTTTTATCTTTCTTGTTACATACTCTAGTATTATATGTCATGAGGGACCTCATGCATATCCCCTTACTAATTGGTTGTCATGGTGGACATCATGCCCTACCCCCTTAGGTAGCTACTTAATTTTCACTCAAATTTACGTTTACATAAATTGTTATATCTATATTAATACCTTATGAATATTATATGTGACATACATCACACATTACAACCTTATACTCATATTATATTACATTCTAATGTTATTTATGCACATTATATTGGATTATTATGCAATTATCATATATGATTCAAATAACACATATTTTGTAGAGATTTTTCTTTTGAGGACAATTATTGCATGGGTTCAACCAATCTCCTCAAAAGAGGGTATATTAATAGGGATTTTTTATAGAGATAAAGATCTTATAATGCATTCATAGTAATTTTTTTAGCACACAAGATAATATTATAAAAATTAGAAATAGTTAAACACAGTGAGAAAACAATGTCTAAAAGATCAGCATAGTTATAAAGAAATTAGAGTTGAATGACATTAGCACCCAAATTGGGACACTAGCACCACATGGTGCTACTTTTTAAGATATATTTATATTATCTATTAACCTTAGTTTCATAAAACCCTATATTTTCTACAAAATTATAACATGTACAGTAGATGTTTGTATAGGTTTAATTAAAAATTTATCAATTTTACTCAGATTCATATCAATTTAATCATATTGGGGGCATCATGTGAATCGTGAACATTCCCATATTTAGATAATATACTCATTATATATATATATATATATATACAACTTAGTCTATAATTCATATGCTTAAATATCAAATTTGGGGGCATGTGCATAGCACATTGTTTTTGTATGCTCACATACACACTAGTTGATTAGATGGAAGGATAAATTCCATGTCATTATCTACATTTTATACATTTTACATCATATTCTATTTTACACACTAATTTCATTCCTTATTCCTTCTATAGTGGTTGGCATTCTTGAGTGTCCTAAAGCTACCTAATATACCGAGTGGCCATAAAGATGACATTCCTACTTAGATATTTCCCTTTACTTTTTGTAGTTTCAATTTTTGAAGAATCTACTACACATGGGTAGGCAATGATGGATTCATAACCTAATTAAGTTATTTATCCACTTATGTGAGAGGGTTGGACACACCATCAATCCAATCTAAGTTATTCATAGGTTATGATCCACCAAGTAGGGGTGGGCAATGATGGAGTCAAAATTAGATTGAGTTATTGATCCACCCACATATGAGGATTGAGAAAGACATTATCTCAATCCAATTTATTCATCAGTTGATCACTATATACATGAAAACACATAAGATGTCACCAAGTTTATGCATTATTTCATGTACCCAGTGAGGTGTATTCATTCTTTTCCTCTCTTATCCATTACTAGTTTTACTCAATTTTACTTATTTACTCAATTTAGTATTTACTTTTGATTTCTATTAAGGACTGATTTATACACATTTCAATTTTATCACATACATTGGATCATGCTTCACATACTCATACCTAGCTTCATTAGATTTACCTCTTAAGTAAGTCCACATACTCTTAATTTTCCCTTATCCTAGTCATTTCACTTTACTGCATTTATAGAATTAGGAGGGGGATGTAATCACCTAAAAGTGGTATTTTAGTACTAAGAGTTCTACTTGGGACTACCTATCCATAAATTATCCCTAAACCTATCCTAGAGCCTATTTTCACACTTATACAACCTTCATCTAGGCCATACACATCCCTAATCATCCCTAAAGTAATCCCAAACCCTCATTCTTACATCTTGGACCTTTGTGCTTAGTTTTCTACCACTTGAACACTAGAACCATAATAGGGATAGTAACACCATATGGTGCTAGTGTCCCAATAATGGAAATAATGTCCTTTCCCTCCTTTTTTCACAAATGGATATCTTTTCAAATCTAAAACTTCTTAGGGTCAACCTAGACCTATTTTATCACCTACACAAACATTATAATAATATAAATACATGACTTTTATCCCTATAACCAATTTATGGTAATTAAATTCTAAATACACATTCAAAATTAGAACAAATTGTGCATAATTAAGGTTATCAATCCTTATTCTTCCCTAAATCTACATACTACAATCTATAATAGTCCTAATCTTAGATTACCCAAAATTCCAATCCCAATCACATTCAAATAACTCAAGTCAACTATCATAATAGCCCCACTTTCACTTACACTAGGACTTAGGTGGGGATTGATTTATCTTCATAATATTGGTATTTAGGAAACTCTCATCATAGTGGGGTGTTGAGTATGTCCATCTTATCCCAATAACAAACACACTTTTTAGATTATATCAATTGGATGCCATAACAACATGGATGATTAGGGTTTTCTCATAAATTCAATAAAAATAGGCAACACACAAGGTTTTAAAACTCTTGCATGCTAGAATAAACCTCACAAATCCAAACACATGTATACTCAGAAGCTTGGGACAGTCTTGTATAGAGGACACTATCACCAAAATAGGGACACTAATGCCACATATCAAATAATGGTACTACTATAAAATTAGGGATTTTTTTTAAGATGGATTGTGAGACTGGACCTATTTACAACACTAAGACTAGCCTCTAACTTAGTTTTTATCCTCCAAATCATCTATCACAGTCATTTTCTAGCTAATTTCTTATTTGTATTATTTAGTATTATTTTTAGAAAGGTCAAATTAGTCAATTATATAAAAAAATAGTGGATGCATTTATTGCATATTATTTGAGAGGATCCTCATGCAAAAAATAATGAAAATGCATGAATATCAAATTAATTTATTGAAAATGTATGAAATAAAATATTTCTATTAATAGTAAAAAAATGGAAGGAATTATATTGATCACAAACAAATTTGAGGTGGTAACCTCCTTTGAGAAAGATTAATACAAATAATTCATGGATGCCTCTATTGTCCTCAACACTTATTTATATACTAAGTCTAATCTAAGCAACTAATACTTCCCATGAATGTGCGATAAAATAAAATGATCAAAAGATGACTTAAAAATTATTTACATCTAGAAGAACTAATATACTAACAAAGTAAAGAGAAGGGTTCGCATAGGTTCCTAACATCCCCTCCCTCTTTGAAAAATCTTTGTCTTCAAAGCTTTAGATGTGGAAATTAGTGTTGAATATGAAAGAGTGTTTCCCATGTTATATCCTTTGGTTTCATTTTGTACCACTGAATTAATACCTCTATTATGGAGAGGGGGTGAGTTTGGCATGTGTACCTATCCAAGGTTACCTCTGATGTAATAAGGATGGATCCTTCATTATCAAGTTATGGTAAAATAGTCTACATTCTGATGTTTATGCCAAGAAATTTATTTAGATAAGAGACATAAATGATTGGATGAACTCAAGAATAAGGTGGGAGATCCAACTTATAAGAAATCAACCCAATATTCTGAAGAACCTTATATGGCCCATAGAACATGGGAACCAGCTTATGATGCCCTTTGATTTTTTGGGAAGATTGTTTATATAGATATATGTGAAGAAAAAACATATCACCTACTTGAAAGGTCCACTCAAAATGGTGCTAATCAGCCTATTGTTTCACTCTATTATGTGTCATATAAATATTGTCTCACAACATGTTGAGGATCTGATCTAAAGTCTCGAGAAGCATTTCAACCACTTGAACTAGTAAACTATTAGGTGTGTACAAAAGGAACATTAGTGGTTATTAACCATAGAATAATTCATAGGGATTAATTTTAGTTAAAGTGTGGTATGAGGTATTACACCACCATTCAGTGAGGGGAAGCCACTTTTCCCACTAGTGTTGTTGTTTCTGAGGTGAAGCAATGAAAGAAAGTTTCTAAGCATTTGTTGACAATTTCAATTTGGCCATTAATTTTTGGATGACACTAAAAAATCATCTTAATTTGAGTGCCAATGTGTAAAAATAGTTCTATCCAAAAATAGTTGTTGAAGGTTTCATCATGATCTAAGACAATAGAAGAAGGAATGTCATGAAGATGGAAAATCTGGTCCAATAAAATTTGTGCAACTATGGGGGTGGCATAGGGATGGTTGAGGGCACAAAAATGACTATATTTGGAGAGGAAATCAACCAAAACCAAATTCACTATTTTCCCTCTATATTTAGGGAGCCCTTCACTGAAATCCATACAAATATCTTTCTAAATCGTGGTAGGGATGGGTAATGGTTTGAGTAACCCAGGAATGAGTGTGGTTTCACCCTTGTTACATTGGTAGGTATTAGATTTAACCACCATATGTTGAATTTCCTTTTTCACTCCCTTCTAAAATAAGTTTTGGAATGACCACTTATAAGTTTTGAGAACCCTTGAGCTCACTATAAATGGAGAAGCATGAAATTCATAGAATATAACCTACTGAAGATCTATGATTTAGGGAAACACTAGATGACCCTTGTATTTTAGAGAAGCACCATCCCAAGAATAATGTAGTACTATAGAGGAGTTAATGGAAAACTATTTAATGATTTGAGATAATGAGGATTTATTGACATACCCTTATTATACAGCATCCAACCAATTCAGAATAGGTATGGAAATAGTTGAAAGGGAAGCTTAGTCCACACATATATGAGACATAGCATCAATGATAATATTATCCTTACCCTTATTATAAGTAATCTAATAATCACAACCCATGATTTTTTTGACCCATTTTTATTATGATGGGGCAAAGACCCATTATCCCAAGAAATATTTTAGACTGTGGTGATCAATTTTGATGCAAAAATGATTCCCTAGTAGGTATAGCTACCACTTCTATACTGCATGTAAAATGGCCATCATTTCCTTCTCATAAGTATAGATTAATAAATTCTTGAAAAAAAGGAATTTGATGGTGAACACAATGTGGAATCCTTCTTGGAGGATAATAACACCAAGTCCATTGCCACAAGCATCACTCTTGATAGTGAAGGTTTTGGCAAAATTTGGCATAGCTAGAATAGGGGTAGTATACATAACTTATTATAATTCTTTAAATACACACTCAGTAGTTTATGTTCATGTAAAAGAATCATTTTTCAACATAGTTATCAATGGAGCTACAATATTCCCATAATCCTTGACAAACTTATAATAGTATCCATTTATCCCCAAAAAACCTTGAAGGCTCTTGAGTGTCTAAGAATGAGGCCAATTTATCATGGAAACTATTTTTTTAAGATCCATTTGAACCCATTGGGATAAAAAAATATGCCTAATATACTTCACTTCATCTTGGACAAAAACACATTTGGACTATTTTTCATAGAGATGAAGATCATAGAGAAGTTGTAGTGTGAGCTTCAGATGTTGGAGATGCTCAGACCATGTTTTACTATAGATGAATATATCATCCAAGAAAACCATAAGGAATTTATATAGATAAGGCTAGAATATTTTATTCATCAATGCTTGGGATGTTGAAGGAGCATTATTAAGGCCAAAGGGAATGACCAAAAACCCATAGTGGACATCAAGTGTGTGAAAATTTGTCTTAGGAATATCATTCTCATGAAGTCAAATTTGCTGACATCTAGAGTGGAGAGCCAACTTGGATAAAAAATGAGCACCATGAAACTCATCAATAACAAGAATTGGGAACTTATACTTGATTTTGATGTGATTAAGTACATTAAAGCTAATGCAAAGGTATCATGACCCATATTTTTTATAGACAAAGAGAACTAGAGAAGAATATGGGTTGGTACTAGGGTGAATAATGCCTTATTTCAGTAAGTCTTGAATGATTATCTTGATCTCGGTATTTTACTAAAATGGGTAGCAATAAGGCTAGATGTTCAGATGAATGCTTCCAAAAAGGATATGAATATGGTGTTCCTCTAGTCATGAAGGTGGCAATACCATTATTTCAACAAAGACACCTACATACCTCTATAGAATGGTTTATAGATCAAGAGTAGTTGAGACCATTGATGGTTGAATTTCAATGGAATGGAGTTGGGTAATGACACTATGTGAATTCTTATTAAGAATATTTTCTATGGGATGTGAACTTATGATGATGAGAGACCCTAGTGTTAATCCTTTCAATGTGTTTTTTTACCATTATTTGAAAGCTACATCCAAATTTTAGCAAAATCCCATAAGATGGGTCTAAGTGTGTATAACCATTATGATATAAAAATAATATCATAGCCACCTAAGGGTATGGAAAACATGTCAGAGCATAAGTTATAACCTATACTAGAGATATGCACATTACAACACCTCCATTCGTAAGCTAATATGCCCCCATAGGCAATCATGAATTCAAAGTTAGAGCAAATATGGATAAAATATTCAACCTATTTGGTGATCTGAGGGTCAATAAAGTTATGGGTACTACCTGAATCAATGAGTATTATGAGAGGGAGAATTTTCAAGTAACCCCTAACCTATATGGTTTATGGGGTGGTGACTCCTACTCAGGCATGGAGAGAGATCTCTATTTGGTCTTCCTAAGAATTAGGTTCCACAATCAGTGGAGCTTCTTCTAGATTATCTACTATATCCTGAGCATCTTCAAAAACTTCAATTTTGGGTAGACAACCCACATCTAGTAGGTAGAGCTTTCACCCTACACATCGATGTCTCTGAGTGAATTTGTCATCACAATTATAACATAGTCCTTTTTCTCTATGGTCTCACATCTATGCTTTAGTCAAATTCTTTATAAGAGTGATTCTAGGGGTTGGCATTATTTTAGATATTATGGAGTTATATTTTTTAATAGAGCAAAATTGGATTTAAATCACTACTGAGCTATGATCTTATCCTCTACCAACTTAGCCAACTTTAGGGATTCCATCATTATGTTGGGCAAAAACATTTTGACCTCCAAAAAATTCACATATTTTAGTCTACTAACAAATCAACTCCTAAACAATTCATCAAACAATCCCTCTATGCGATTGGCCAATTTTTCAAATTTTGTTTGATATTCTCTCATGGTTCTTATTTGGTGAAGTTTAGTGAGTGATCTAGTGAATTCATAAAAAGCACTAAGGCCAAACCATTGTAAAATGAGGGTGGAAAAACTAGTCCATACATGCTCATCATGAACCTTTGTATACCAATGATACGATTTAAGGGCCTTATGTTCCAAGTAAAAAGATGCAAGTGAGACCTTGTTGGCATCAAAATTATTATGTAGACTAAAATATTGTTCTACATGATATATCTACCCAATAATATCTACACCATTTAATCAAGGAAAATTAATATTTGGCTCATAAAAATTATTGGAAGAAGAAAATCCAGTCTCTGAAGAGGACTCTAGATGTCACCTACCATTCATGGTGGTATGTTGAATACTGAGGCCAAGAATTTTTTCATCAAGATATTTGATGTGGGTTTTGAGGGTGGTAGTTTCATCCTCCATGTTTTTTCTCCTATTCAATTTACTACCATGACTAGAATAAAAGATGTTTTTTTGAATGGGTAGGAAAACTAGAGTTAAGACATGTTTATTAAGGGAATTTTTGAATTTGGGAAAAAACGGATTAGGTAAAGGTACTTTTTTTTTTTTTGAATAATGGGAGTATGATTAATGAAGGCAAGGAGAATTTCAAGATTGAAAATGGAAAAAATGGAAAACTTATCAAAGAGGGTCAAAGGATTAGAACAGGGAGATGAACACTATGGAATTTTTTTGAGGCAAATGGACAAAAATAGAAGTTATGATAAAACCCATAAAATGGGTAAATTGAGATTTGTGGGAATTAGGAGTGGAATCAAGATATGAGACCTCAAGTAGAAAATGTGGGGAATTGAATTTCAAGTTTTCAAATAAAATTTTAGGATCAACAGGGCTATGGATGGAGAGATTTGGAAAAAAATAAAAAAAATTATTGGTTACTGTGTTCTATAAAATAAGTCTACTAGGACTATGATGGAACTAATATGACAAGTCTATAGATCTGATATGGTAATTTTTTGATACTTTACTAGTAATATGCTAAAACTCTTATATCAAGTTTGTTGATACTCTACTAAAAATGTGGAATGGTAGTTTTCTGATACTCTACTGGTAATATGCTAAAACTAGTAGCCAAGTCTAAAGATATTATATGGAGAGTTTTTTGATACCCACATTAATATTTTGAAATTGATAAAAGTGGTCTCTAAGTTTTAATGGTTACATAATAGTTTAAAGATATCACTCTATCTGCCAACGCCATCTAAATGAGTATTTCTCTCCATACATTTTTTAGCCATGGATTTATCTCTCAATGATAGCTCTTAGTTTTCCTCATGGATGGGAACTACTCAATTTGGAAGGGGTCATCTTCCATTTCACTGGGAGGTCCTCTCAATGGGCTAGCTACTTTGGGGTTCCTATGGTACTCCTCATAATGATTTTTAAGGCTTTCACCCAAACACTTCCAATAGTTATGCAATTAGGTTTTTACCCTAATCCAAAATAGATTATTATGATACATATAATTACTTAAATTAATGATGTAGTATAATAGAGTTAAGACTTTCTAAAAAAATACTTAAATGGATGATGTAGTAGAATAGAGTTAAGACTTTCTAAAAGAAAAGAAATTTGGCCCAATAAAGTGCTCCGATACCAGATAAGAGGATCCTCCTACTACAAATTAATGAAAATGCATGAAATAGTAGATTAATTTACTAAAAATGTATGAAATAATAGATTTCTATGATTAGCAAAAACATTGAAGGAATTATATTGATCACAAGCCACTTCGAGGGGAAAACCCCTTTTGAGAAAGCTCAATACAAATAATTTATGGATGCCTCTATTGGCCTTAACACTTACATATATACTAAGTTTAATCTAAGTAACTACTACTTCCCATGAATGTGGGATAAAAATAATAATCACAAGATGAATTACAAAGCATATGTGTCCATAACAACTAATATACTAACTAAGTAAAGAGAAGGGGTCACATAGGTTCCTAACATCATTACCCTATTGTACTATACATATTTAACAAACATAGGAGTTACATTCACTAAGTCCTAAAAGGTTAAAACACATAATATAAGAATATTGTAAATCATTGAGCCAGGAAGGATCATATCAATGTTAAAGTCTCAATGAACCAATCAATCACATTTGATACATTGATGTCCAACCCTCATGGAGCAAACATTATAATATTAAAACCATAGAAGTTTAAATTTCATGTAAATGCTAAGTTTCATCCTTATAAAGGGTGTTTTATATAACCTTTGTCATAGGATTTCTACACTAGTTGGAAATGGAACAAGGTTTAGAGTGGAAAACCAAAGGTATCTATTTTGGGGATATAGATGTCTGGCTAGTAGTAGAGAAATGCCTATGTCATCTATGTTTATCCAAGATTTTACAAAATACATGCCTGTTCAAAATACTTCAAACATATTGAATGTATTTGAGTTTACTCAACAAGTTCATGAATAAATGAAAGGAATACAAAATTATGACACCAAGTGGCCCTTTAAAGGAACATGAGCCCATTATGTCATTTATTGAATTATATTTTAGTACTTCTAGTTCCCTATTGTTCATAAGAAACAATTTTGCTTGTGACCTCTAGGTTAGATAATGGAGGCTCACAATCTAGGTTTTATACATTGGGGTGGTGTTTTCCCTACAAATTTTTCATTTTTTATGGCTAATAAAACCCTCCTTTTATAGAAGAAATGAGGACCCTTTTGAAAAAATCAACTCAGAAGTTTCCTAGAGCTCAAATTTTCTCACACTTAATCTCAAACCATGAACCCATGTTCTACTTTGATCAACTAACTATTATACAACATTCATAATGAGTTAATGGTTATCATGGAGATCCCTACAGTTTCATATGTCTACAAAAATTTATCCCTTCTATGTTTCAATATGAAATTTTTCCCATACTTATGATAATTTATGTTAATTATGTTGTTTCACATATTTATAATTATATTGTTTTTCCCAGGATGATGTCACCCTAGAGTCCTTGAAATTTCATGAATATTTTCTAGTAGAATAGGTAATATTTTATTTGATCACATGTCTATTTTATGACTACCATTTTTTAATTCATGTAAGATCATAATGAATGAGAAGTTTCCACATGTACCATGTTAGAATTATCAGTCTCTCTGAGCTAATAGAGTTATCAAAGCCTTGGAGAGCCTAATGAATGTGAAGTTTCCATGTGTAACCTATCAAAATTATTAGTTTCCTAAAGGTGTCAAATTTATTAGAGCCTTGGGAGATCCCACTGAATGACAAGATGTCACATGGAACCTATAAGAATTATCAATCTCCCAAAGGTGTCAAAGTTATAAAATCCCCAGGAGAACATGACAAACCATATGTTTCCACATGTCACTTTTTTAAAAATTTATATAAAGAGGCTAAAACATCCTAATTGAGCTAGAAAAGAAGTACAGTTAGATCCTAAAACTAATCAAAAGGCACTGCATGTCACATCTATACACAAAATATAAAAATGGGTTAGAACAGTTAGAATAAGGAAACTAAATGTATAGGTTGAACCATAATACGATATTAGAGCAACATGTGTACTTTTTAGGTCTAAATGGATAACTCTAGTACATGAAATGGTAAAATATTAACACCTCAAATGTGCCTAGTTAGTATATCCTATAGATAAATTACCCAATTAGCATAAGAGATGTGTCTTAACTAGAGGAATCCTAAGGTGCCATAGGGGATAAAATAAGCATGTGCCTACCACTCCTTTACATTAATGAATTTGGGTAACTAGGATCTAATTCAACAATAATAGGTACTAGAAGGAAGGCTCCCTAATATAAATATTTTTAACTCACTTATCCATCCCAAAGCAACTTGAACCCTACTACATGGATTGCTAAATCCCAAGCCATTTATAGGAGATTGATTATTTCACCCTTGCAAATTCATAAAAGAGATCAATCTAGTAAAATTATACCTAGGTCTATAATGACCCCTACCATATTGTCCTCTCAATATTCCCTAAAAAAATAATACCCATGGTCATTCTTATGTCTTGGTTAGCTAGGTTCATCATTAATGTTCCCAAATACATTCATGACCTCCATAGGAACCTAGAAAGATACCTCTCACAATTCATCCCTAGTGTGGGACAAAATGTTGAGGAACGTGTGACCTCATATAAAATGGTTCTCAAGATTCTAAATGTATAAAATGAGGACACTTCCTACATATTGTTCCCATTCACCTTGATGGATGTGGCTCATGACTAGTTCCTAATTTTTTTTAAGAAAGCCATCATAGGTTGGGAGAAACTTAGTAACACATTCTTGGTCTAGTTTGGATAAGTCATTGACCCTAGGGTGTTATACAAATAATTTTATTGTATTAAGAGAGAACCAAATGAGCCCACTATGAACTTAAATAATACGTTTCAAAAAATGTATATATAGGTCACCACACTATACAAACTAGATTCATTATTAGCTCTCAAGATGTACATGAATGTGTTAAATCCCTAGATTTGTATGTTTCTACCTCTAGCATATGATAAATATTTTAAATAAGATAGGTAAATAAATCCCCAAGGTTAAATACTAGCACCCATTCCAAATGCATTGTAAAATTTTATTGACTTAAACCCTATCCCCAATGTAATCTAGAATGTCCCATTATAACCACCCATGCTAGTAAAAAACCAATTCCCATTGAGGCATATTATGCCTAACTAGTACCTAGATTTCCTTATCTCAGTAAATAATTAATTAGTGCCTCAATCCCATAGTCAAATGCATATTCCAATTTTATATAATGTCTAAATATTACACTAGGAGTTTTCCAAAATGAGTTGGATGCCATATAGCATATGGTGTAAAGGCTAAGAAATGATTTATTTAACATTCAAAAATAGATGGAGAACTCTAATGGTGAGAGATCCAGCAAGAGATTTACCTATTAGAGACATAATAGATCTTAAAACCACCCCAATAACCAACAAGAATCCTCTCCCAAAAAATTACCATGGATAAACATTTTTGAGATAGCCCTCCAAAAGAGGTGTCTTGTGCACAACATAGCTCAACACAGGGACCTTGGCTACAGAGATTTATGGAGTGATTTTTATATCTTTTAGAGGTAAATGGAATAATATTAGGTGGTATTGAATCATGTAATTATAGAAAACCACCCTAATTCATTCAATATTACTATACCCTCAGTCACAGTTATGGTGTTCAAGACTATTAACTTTCTTAACTAATTGTATAATGAGTCAAAGGAGGCCATGGATGAAGTACAATCCTTCTAAAAATTCTACAAAAATAACTACACCCTTAGGAACTAAACATAGAAATATAACCTTACCACATCTACTCCTTAAAATAATGGTTTGACTCTTATTGATTCCAAATCTAGGAATGATTCACCACCTCTAAATCCTAGTTAGCCTATGGTCTTCATAGATACTCAACTAGTCTCAAGAAAAATAGGCTATAATATAGTGGAAGATATGAAGATCAAGGCTAATATATGCTTCAAGAGCTTGCTCATATCACTGAGTAATAAGATATTATACTAAAATCACTCATAGATAATCCAACCCATTTAAAGAGAAGGTTTACCACACAAAAATGGTCATCCACAAAAAAAACTAAATTTCCTCCTTTCTTCTTCATAGTCTGATTATTCAGGAAGAACCCACAAAGCTATGTAGTTGACTTAGGAGGCTTAGTTAATGTGATGCCCATGATAATTTGTGAGAAATTAAGGTTGTTCCCTATTAATTTAGATAAGGTGTTAGTCTAGATGGATAAATTTTAGGTTTAGGTATTTCGGGAACTTATAAACATACATATGCAATTAGAAGTTGAACCTAGGGTCTAATAATTTATAGATATCCAAGTGGTAGAGATTCTCAAAGCCTATATAATGATCCTTGGTAGAGACTAATCCAAAACCCTAAATGAATACATGCATACTAACTTTTCACATATATAGTATCCTTGGAAAGGCATATCCAATAAAATTTGAGTGAACTAGAACATCTTTTATCAAATTGGGTATTGAGCCTCCGATGGTAGTGTTACATCTCTTAGAGATATATTCCAAGCAGGGTACATTATGGATCACAATACCTATATCTCAAGCTCTAGATTTATCTAATAAAAATCCTAAAATAGGAGGATACAAGTCCCTTATTGTCACATAATTCTATTATAGGCACCTAATCTCATAGGTGCTTCCAAGTACCATATTTTGGAGATGATAACAAAACTCTTATTCAAAATAATGATAAATTTTGAGACAAGGCTAATTACATAGTATGTTGTTTTAACCTTTCAGGGTTTTAGTTTATGTAAATTCTATGTTTGATAAAAGTGTTGATTAGACTAAATAAAGGAAATAATATGCATAAAATACTTCCACTATTTTTTTATAGAATTGACTAGCTTTAACTTTTCTAAAAATAATAACAAAAAGTTCAAATAAATACTTATCTAGAAAACACCTAATATGGATGATCTAAGTGTTAGAAACTAAGATGGAAGTTGTTATAAGTGTCATCAACTATATCCCTATGTCATAAGCCCTCTTTTATAGTAGTATCACATTTGGATAATAGTGCCATGTGGTTATATTGTCTTGATATTAGCACTAATGTCATCTATGTAGGATTGTCCTGAACTTTTGGGTGCACCTATTTCTGGGTTTTTGGGGTCTGTTCCTTCATGCACAAATTATGTAACTCTATATTGTGCCTATAATGAAATATTTATGATTCAAACCCTAATACACATTTCAGATAGGGTATGAGATAAAAAGTGTGTTCATTGTGAGGATATGATGGACATATTCAACACCCCAGTGTGAACAGAGTTTCATACATACCAATACTCTAAGGAGGGATCAAGCTTAATGTAGTTCTCACCACCTAAGTATTTGTACAAGTACAAGTGATGCTAGTATGATAGTGGCCTTGAGTTCCTTAAGTGTGATTGAGACTAGAAATATAGAAAATATGAGCTTAGGGCTGTTTTAGATGGTATTATGTAAAATTAGGGTGGAATAAGAATTGATAACCTTGATTTTATTCAACTTATTTCATTTTTTAAAAGGTATTTTTCATCTAATTTCCATCTAGTGCATATAGGGATAAAAGTCATGTATTTATAGTTTTATGTTGCCTTTGTGGATAATAAAAGATGTCTATGCTAACCTTAGGAGTATTTTCCTTTTGAAAATATATTAATTTAGGAAAGTTAAGGTAAAAACATAGGAATCATTTTGGGGACAATAGTTCCACATGTCTCTAGTGTCGTTAATTTAGAACTATTGTCTAACTAGCAAAACATTGGGTTATAAGGGCTAGGATTAGGAAATAAGGGTCTAGGACTGTGTTTGAGATGACTAGGGATGCCTATAGCCTACTGAAGGCTGATTTTGTGTGATAATATGCTATAGGATAGGTCTAA
Source organism: Torreya grandis (assembly GCA_037957365.1). Classification (NCBI taxonomy): domain Eukaryota; kingdom Viridiplantae; phylum Streptophyta; class Pinopsida; order Cupressales; family Taxaceae; genus Torreya; species Torreya grandis. Next base: position 705,933 of record JARHVA010004998.1, read on the forward strand.
GTCTAAGCTACGGATTTGTAGTCTCAATTATCAGTCTAAACACTCAAATACCACTTTTGATTACATCTCCCCCCCCCCTTTATGATAAAAATGCAGTAAGAAAAATGACTACTATAAAGGAAAAATAAATGTACTTTGACTTACCTAGTAAGTGAAGCTCATGACACTAAATTTGAGAATGTGAACCTAGGTTTACATATGTGAAGCATGATCCAAATCATTTTATACAAATGAAAAGTCCATAAATCAGTCCTCACTTAAGATATATCAAAATCAAAAGACTATACTGGGTAGATAAGCAACTGAGTAAATCTAAGAAAGAGATGGGAAAGAAGAAAGGAATGATACACCACATTGGGTACATGAAACATTCAATGAACCATGTGATAAACTCTCTATATGCATGTATATAGTGATTAATTAGTGAATAACTTGGATTGGATTAATATTTTTCTCAATCCTCATGTGTGGGTGGTTCAAGAGCTCAATCTAATTTTGAATCCATCATTTCCCACCCCTTCTTAGTGTATCATGACTTGTAAATAGCTTAGACTGGACTGATAGTGTGTTTAACCCTCTCATGTGGGTGGATAAAGAACTCAAGTAGGATATGATTCCATCATTGCCCACCCATGTGTAGTATATGTATCCCAAACTAAAATATGCAAAGTAATAAAAATATCTAACTGAGTATGTCTAACTATGAATGTTATCTCTATGGCCACTTGGGTACATTAGGTAGCTCTAGACCACTTGAGAATGCCAACCATTATAGACAGAGTAAGGCATGAAACTGGCGATAACCTAGAATATGATGTCAAGTGTATACAACATATAAAATGATATGGAATTTGTTATTCCATCTGATCAATCAGTGTGTAACTGATCATATGGAAATAATGTGCCACACAAATTCCTCCAATCTGGTATCTACGTATAATTATTCTAGACTAAGTTATAATAACTATATCTAAGTATCTAAACTAAATATAAGAATGGTCATGTCATGTATGATGTCTCCGATTTGAGAAAATTGATATGAATATGAGTTTAAATAGTATGAATTAGAGCAAAAATAAATATAACTAATAAATCTATAATTAAATATGTGTAGACATGTACTATACCTATTATACTATTCTAGATAACTCGAGTTATTCTAAAAATAAGGATACTAGATAGTAGCACCATATCTTGGATATTAACACCATGTGGCACTATTGTCCCCATTTGGATGCTAATGCCTTTCTAGTCTAAAATTTATGTCACTGTACTAATTTTTGAGTCACTATTTTTCCACTGTGTTTACCTGTGTCTAATTTTATATAGCTAAGCCTATGTGTTGAAAAATGTTTTATGATTGCAATATATGAGCATCATATCTATGAAAAACACATGTGAATGCCCCTTCTTTTGAAGGTAATTATTAAACCTATGAAATAATTATCCTAAAAATAAAAAACCTCTACAAAATGTGTGTTAGCTATTGAATATATGATAATGGCATGATAGTTTAATATAATGTGCATACATAACATCAAAATATAAGAAAATATAAGCATAAGTATGTAATATAATATGTATGTCATGTTTATAATTACACAAGGGTGTCAAGATAGATGTAATAAATTTATGTGACAAAAAATCTGATTAATACTAAGTAACTAGATAGGGGGATAGGGCATGATGTCTATCATGACACCCAAGTAGGAAGGGTGGATGTATGAGGTCTCTCATGGTATGAAAAATAATTGTGTGTATAAGAAAAGAAATGTGTCATTTTTATGATTCATATAATAAATAATACATACAAAACACATGAGGCATGAAAATTAGGCCTAGGGGACATAATACAATGGACATGGGCATATGTCACTAAATTTGAGGAAAAAGGCATATAAAGGTATGTTCAAATGTCCACATATGCAAGAAAAAAGTAAGTTAACTTAGATCCACATAAAAAGACATGTTCAAATGTCCACATACACAATCATGAAAGAAAACACAAGGGACATGGGAACATGTCCAAGTCATATATACTATGAATATAAGTGGCATAGAGCCAAAACATAATGGCATATTCAAATGCCTTTGAATAGAAAAAACATAAAGATAGAATAAATTCTAAACTAATAAATATAGAATTGAAAGTGTGCATCAATATGTAATACAAATCTGTGTAAGAGTGAGGATGTACATATGTCAAGTATAAATTAGTAATATCCAACAAAAAAACTAAGTATGAGTAGTGATAATCAATGCCAATATATAACAATGCTAAATCTATAATGTAAAGTGTGTAAGTATAGAACCTGGTGATTAAAACTATGTATAAGAATCCTCAAAATGGGTGAATGTGTCAAGTCAATAGCCATGAATTAGTGTATATGCCTCAGTGGGTATATAATGGTAATCTCATATTAGTGTAGTGGACCTAAGTCTTCTATTCAATCTACAAGCACTCGATAAGAATAGGTGGAGCATGTATGTATGATAAAATTGACTATACTAAGATAGATACCATATGTAGTGTTTAGAAAATATAAGGGATGTAAACATAAAAATGCATACAATCTATAAATTTTGTGTCTTCTAAGTAATTATTTGAATGTTTTTGTGTTTTTGAAATATTGTATTGTTTTTATAGTTTTTGTATATAAGATATGTATAAGCAATATAAAAACTAACTATGTACAAGGAGCAAGAGAGAAGGAAAATATGTACAAGAAGAGAGAAACCATACTAACTGATGAGTCTAATGTGAGACTCACTATCACTATGACCTATGTCAAATAAGGTAACTATGATCATGCATGTTATGTTAAAGGTTAACTATGATCTCATAATCTCTTGTACTGAGTGATCTATATATCTATTTGTATTTTCATGTGTAGTGGTGCTAGGAATCTATGGCACTGACTATGGTGTCTTATGAACTATAAGGGTATTAAAAACCAATATGGTAGAATATTTTGTAGGTAAAATAGGTGTCCTATGCTAAGAATATTGATAACCCAATAATATTAATCTAGGAAAAAAGTGAGTGGAGAAAGGCCCTCTAGAATATGTGACATATCTATAATGTAGGGTTCTATCTAATAATGGTCTTCATGGGAGTGCATGCATACATGTTGATACTATAGGAGTAGACATAATTGACACTGGTGGCTCTGATAAAATCTATGATATATTGATAGGAACTATGCTCTTAGATATAATTGATAATTATGTTATAATTGGTAACTATGATGAAACTATAACTAGTGACTATGTTGTAACTACCTATGGAATAAGTAGAGGATACTCATACGAGATACCCTCAACTTTGACCACTTGATTCATGTGTATTAATTTTATACATATTTTTACTATGGATGTTATAAATCATATTTATTGTATCCATGGCCTACCTAATAACATATCAAACATTCCTACACTAGGTACTACTAATAACTAAGTGTCTATATGTGTTGGTCCAACCTATAATGGAAGCATAATCTCCTTGATGGAGATCTAAACATGACTAATGAAATGAATAATAACTATGTATATTATGAATATATCCTATTTTAATACCCTAAATGATGTAAAATTTTCATAATGCACATGTTAATGTTTGACCCATTGTCAACCATAACACTCTAGATAAGATGATGATCTATTATAAGCTTGTATAAAGAGTCTATGTAAATCTATTTCATCATCAATAATATCCTTTTCTAATAAAGTGATAATTGGTGTATGTGAAACTATAGTGTGTAAAATTTCAATGATATTGTGCAAGGTATGTTTCTCCTTTATAATAGTATGATATGAATTTGGTGGTGGATGTGCCTAATATGTGTAGTGAACACCTAAAGTGTTCCCTACCTCATTTGCTATGTGATTTGGAAATATATTTGAGAATATATTTAATGAATTATCTTTTGTTTATTGTACTTTTTTTGCTTCTATTGGTGTTCCCACATCAATAATGTTAGCCTCAATCAAATCTTGTATCTTATGTTTTAGGCTTATGCATTTATTTGGTGTATGGCATGGTTCCTATGGTACTCATATAATGCATTGGAATCATATATTTTTAGAAGAGGATGTGTCATATAAACATATTTAATGGGAAGTATATATATGACATTTCATTCTAAGAGCTACTATAAAACCCGTGATGGTGACTTTGTAAGGTTGGTGGAGATTCAATGTTGAAGAGCTGATAAAACCAAGTGAGGAAATGGCTTGAAATCTATGTTAGCTATGGCCTTTTGATCACCCTTATTTTTGGTGGGATTTAACTTTTATGGATGCTTATTTTAACTCTTATTATTTTATTATATTCCATTGGTATACTTTAGTGTTCCCATTAATAAAATCTTGAGCTCTCTTTCTTTTATTATGTGGCACAAATATGTGAATATTAGAAACTTCTTAAATAAGATATCTTCATGTAAATTGGTAAAATACTTTGTTTGAATATGTCTTGAATTTATTTGTCTACCATGGGGATAGTCAATTTAGATAATATAGTCTTGTATCATAAGGCATATTCTCTAAAAGGTTTATTTGAATTATTTTTCAACCATGCAACTTGGCCATATGATATCTTGTCACTAATATTAATGGAGAAGTGTGCTAAAAACATGTATGCCAAAGGATTTAATGATATGAAAGATTGAATTATCAAGTCATAAAACAATTTTAAGGCATAATAATTTAAACTACATGGAAATAAATATGTGAGAAGCCAATTATTGGACACATAGTCTAAACATGCTACATGAAAATTGCAAAGATTATGCTCTGGGTCACCCTTACCATCATATAATGTAAGATTTGGTGCCATGAATTTATATGTAAATAGATTTTCTACTATGTGGTATGCCAAATGTGTATATAATATAATATTAGAATCAAAGGCATGTGATGGCCTAGTGGTTCAATTATCAATATATAACAACTTAGCCTATAGAGTATGAGCCTCATGCATAAAGGATTATACATTTGGAGTGGAGGAACTAAGAAAAAGAGGTGTAATTGAAGTCTATTAAATTTCAATTTTTGGTTGTGTTATCTAATTTAGCCCCACTATAGGTGTAGTAATGTTATTAACTAGGGGACTTTAAAATTGACCATTGTTTTCTTTTTGGAGTTCTCCCTGAATAATAGTGATGAGGTCATATTGAATATCCACATGTTTGGACACAAAATATTGTAATTATTTCTTATCGGTCTCATCAAATCAGTTGAGTTCTACCATTATGGTTTGGAAAGTAAGAAAAACAAGTGGTTGTATATTTAGAACCTTTAAATAATTTTAATGTAAGAAAGACTGTAAAAAACAAAATTGAAACAAATATAAACATTTGGAATTGAAATTTGAAGATAGACATAAAAAGGATACAAACCTGAAGAGCATATAGGGTTAGAGTTTGAGTAATGTTTGAAGTAAGTCATATTCACCAAATGTTTTAACTTTATAGGGTTTTAGCTTATGTAAATATTATTTTTCATTAAGTGGTTGAGTAGACTAAATTAAGGAAATAATATGCATAAAATACTTCCATTGATTTGTTAGAGAATTGACTAACTTTGACTTTTATAAAAATAATAATAAATAGTGAAAATAAAGACTTATCTAGAAAATGCCTGATACAAATGATTTAAGTGATAGAAACTAAGATGAAATTTAGTCTGAGTGTCATAAAATAGATCCCCATGTTAGAATCCCTCCTATATAGTAGCACCACATTTGGACAGTAGTGCCATGTGGCTATAATGTTTTGATATTGACATTAATGTCCTCCATACAAGACTATCCTAAACTTATAGGTGCACTTGTATCTAAGATTTTAGGGTCAATTATTGTGCACATGAATTTTGAACCTTTATATTATACCTATAATGACTTATTAATGATTCATACCCTAATCCTCTTTATAAGTAGGGTATGAGCTGAAAAGTGTGTTTATTAGTAGGATAGGCTAGACATCCTCAACACCCCATAATGAAGAGAGTTCCTAGATACCAATACTCTGAGGAGGGATAAATCCTAATTTATTTTTTCCCACCTAAATGCTCGTGAAATTTCAAGTGCTACTAGTATGATAGTGGACTTGAGTGCCTTGAGTGTGCTTGAGATTAGAAATCTAGAAAATCTGATCTTAGGAATGCTATAGACTGTAGTATGTGGAAGTGCAGTAGAATAATGATTGATAACATTGATTTTTCTCAACTTTTTTGTATTTGAATAGGTATTTTTTATCTGATTTCCATCTAGGTGATATAGGGATAAAAATCATGTATTTATAGTGTTTTGTTAGTTGTGTGGATAATAAAAGATGTCTAGGCTAACTTTAAGAGGCTTTTCATTTTAAAAATATATTCATTTAGGAAAGTTATGGTAAATAAAATAGGCACCATTCTAAGGAAACTCTCACCATGTGGATATAGTTTTCTTAATGTGGTGCTAATGTCAATCTAGGAGAACACTAGGCATAAAGGGCTAGGATAGCAAAATAAGGGTCTAGGATTACATTTGAGCTAATTAGGGATGCCTATGGTCTATACAAAGGATGGATAAGTGTGATATTAGGAGCTAGGATAGGTATAGGGTTAATCTATGGATAGGTAGTCTAAGGTAAAACTCTTAGCACTCAATACCACTTTTAGGTGATCATAGAAGAAGTTAAAAAAGGTTTTTTGGTGGTCTTTTGGTTAATTAGATTCCTAAGATCTTTAAGGGGATGTCTTGAATAAAAATAGTAACCACATAGCCATTATTTTAAAAGATATTATAAATAATATGGAATGGATATTATCCAATATTTATGCCCCCAACTCCAAACAAGAGAATAAAAATTTATAGAGGGAGGTGGAATAATTCAATAATAATTATGTAGATTATAATTAGTTATTCAAGGGAGACTAAAACTCCCCCTTTTCCCCTATGGAAAAAGCGGGTTATAAGACTTTAGTGGAAGTATGAAAAATCTTAATGGGTTCATTTTTGAAGTTAGGCTTTATGGATTTGGAACTCAAAGTAAACCCTTACACCTGGTCTAATAGAATACTTGGAGATAAGTTAATTCAAGTTAGGTTGGACATATTTCTTATCTCCCTAAAATAGGATATCTAATTTAGTAATGTATTGAATTTTCTCCCTAGGATTGGCTCTAACTACAATTTGATAATGTTTACTAGGTAAATAATCATAAGATTAAAAAATCTTCCTTTTAAATTTGAAAATATGTGTACATTTCACCTAGATCTAGTCGAAATAATCAAATAATGGTGGAAAGTACATCTTTATAGAATATATATGTACATTCTTGCCACAAAGATCAAGCATGTTAATAAAAAACTCAAAATTTGGAATAACATTATGTTTGGTAATATATTCATCCAAAATAAAAACATTGGGGAGGAACTATAGAAGATAGAAGAAACAATAGGAAATAATAGCTCAAATGAATAGTTGATGAAATAGGAGATGGATATCCTTAGTAAATATCACAATCTAGAATCAAAATAAGTTTCTTGAATACAAAATTTGATATGTTAGCTCTTAAAAGGAGATAAAAACACAAAGTTATTTCATCACTCGGCCTTAAAGAATAGATATTTTAGCATAATCAATGAAATTGTGAAGGAAAATAGAATGATGTGTAAGGAGGAAGCCAAGATAGATGAATAAATCATCATTTAATTTAATAATATTATTTCAAGAAGTTCTTTCTTAGATCTATGTAAATAAAATCAATTTTTAGGACTCCTATTGAAGGTTATTAGTAATTATAAAAAGTCTACCATTCTTAAACCTCCTTCCCTATAAGAATTTAAAATGGTTACATTCTCTATTGAAGGGGATAAATCCCTATGATCATATGGCTTCCCCACAATCTTCTTTCAGTAGTTTTAGGAGATAATACAATTAAAAGTGGTGGTAGTTCAGTATGAGTTCTACATGTCATGTAATATTCTTAAGGAGTTCAATAACACATGCCTAGTACTCATCCCCAAGAAGGTGAGGGATAACCAACTAAAATATTTGAGACCAATTAGCATATATATTATTTTTTATAAAAATTGTACCAGAACCCTTATATTTTAAATTCAACTCCTTTTGGAGAATATTATAGATGAATAAGAAGGAGACTTCATTTTTAAAAGATAAATCACGGATGGAATCATCATTTCTCATGAAGTGGTTCAGTCCATCACAAATTTGAATAGACAATGTATGATTCTGAATATAGAAATGAAAAAATCTTGTGATAAGGTTTCTTAGAGGTTCTTTGATAGGGTTTTTAATAGATTTAGCTTCAATTAAATATCTAGATGCTTAATTTCTTATTTTATCTCTTCTCACATGTTTTTCATTCTTATTAGTGGTAATCCAGAAGTATTTTTATCCACTAGAAGAGGCCTAATACAATGAGACCCATATCCCCATATATTTTAATAATGATAAAATTAACCCTTGGTATAAGATTATAAAAATCTATATCCCTTGGAGAAATCAAAGGAATCAATATCTCCCCTAGAACAATCCCTATTACTCATCAATAATTTGTTGATGACACCTTTATGTTGGGAAAATCAATGTTCATAAAAGCTAAGATATTAAAGATAATTATCCTATATTATGAAGCAATCTTTTTTCAATGGATCAAATTTTTTGAAAGTTCTATTTTCATCATCAACTCCCTAGAAGGGATTTAAAACAAGCTATCTAGAATAACGGAATTCTAGATTAAAAACCTACATTCTTCCTACCCAGGTCTATTTTTTTAGTGAAATAATGAATTTGACTCTATATAATCCCTCCTCAAAAAAAAATATTTGAATTTGATATGGTGGAAGGTTAAATTATCATACCAAGAAGGAAAACTCCAACTTCTCAAAAGTTCAATCCAAAGAATACAAGTTTACTTTATGTCTATTTGTAGCATTCCTAATAAAATCATAGCTAAAATGTAGAAACTATAATTATCTTCTAATGGAAATGGTTTGAGGAAAAATTTAATATTTCCTTTAGTGATCTGGGAAAATGTTTGCATGCATAAGATTCAAGGAGGACTCATCTTAAAGAGGGTGAAAAATATGAGTCAAGATTTAATTCTAAATAAATTTTGGAAAATAATCAAATAATACAATCAATGTACTAATCTCATAAATTCCAAATACGTAGAGGGTAACCAAGACGATAGTTTCTTTATTAGAGAAAATCCCAAATAACAACACTACCTTTTGGAAATCCCTCATTGGTAGAATATGTATCTTAAGTTAAGAAAGCAAATAGAATTTTAGAAATGGGTAAAAGGTTTCTTTCTTAGAATATCCTTGGTTATTTTAGTTTAATTTTGTTTTTAGAGTTCCTTGGTCAAAAATATACCAAATTTCAAAGATGCCTATGGTACAAAAGTGAAATACTAGTGGACTAATATTGATGGTAAAAAAAGTTGGAAAGTATTACAGAGTGATACAATAATTGAAGATACAATCCAAAATATAAAATCCCTAAAATTTAAGTTACAACAAACCCATATAAGTATCTTTCAAATAGAAAAGATCTAGTTTGGACTACTAACACAAGTAGAGAGTTCACTATTAAATCAAGATACCTGGTGGATCTAGACCTAGAGGATGACATATTTAAATTTAAGGATATTTGGATTATGAACCTCACTACAAAGGTAAAAATTTTCTTCTAAATGGAAATATATAACAAGATTGTAATGATAGATAACCTAATCAAGAGTAGACTAGTCATTCTTAATAGGTGTGTTTTGTGTAAATTTAATTAATAAATGGTGAAACATTTGTGTTTATATTTCCCTTTTTCATCCAAAATAATGGATTTTATCATGTATAAATTTAATATTTATTAGGTTAAACTAAATGATCCATTAATCTCAATGAATAATAGATCCACCTTATAAACTACCTCCTTTGGCTTTCTTATGGCACTTTAGTTTATCACATATCTTTTGGGTAATTTGGAAGAGTGAGAATAATTAAATATTTGAAGATAAAAGAGAATGCCAAAGAACCACCACTATGAGAATATAAGAGTATACCAAGGAAAAATAGAGGATATTCACCTTAAAATGTAAGCTTCCTCTCAATGAAAAATATAGTTCCATCTATTAAATACCACTATTTTAAAGTGGATAGATCCTAAGTCAAGTGGTTTAAACCATGAAGGTCTCGGATAAAGTTAAATTTTGATGATCCAACTAAAGTTAACCCAAGTATGGTAGGAGGAGGAGGTGTCATAATAAATTCAAAATAACTAGTGGTGGTAGCCTATGTAGGGTCTTTAGGGATGCAAACTAATAATGTCACTGAATCTAGAGTAGCCCTTTAGGCCATTAAATTTGTAGAAAAGTTGAATATTGACAAAAATTTTGTTGAAGGATATTCCTTGAATATTATTAATTGCTTATTAGGAAATTTTAAACCTTCATGGTCCATTCAAAATTAAATCTACTATGTCAGAGAGTTTTTATAGTAGTGTAAGGAGGTGTCTATTTCCCATGTCTATAGGGAAGGGAATAAAAGGGTAGATGACATGGATAATCTAGGTGTTTGTAGTTCATGTTTTAAATATTGGTCTAAGGTTGAGGACTTACCCATCCAACTAATCCAAATCATTTCAAATGACATGTAAAATGACACAAGCCTCTAGGAGGGAGTGTATTAAAATTATTGTTTGATTTAAATAGCTAGGAACATAATTTTTTAAAAATCATGCAATTATGATGTTATTCATTGTAAGGAATGGAAAATGAGTTTGAAACATGTAAAGAAAATACCAAGTCATTTAAACATTAAGTTATTTTCTAAGTTAGGTTTTATTTATGTGGGGATGAATCTAATCTTTAAGCACAAAAAGTTAAGGAATGAAATACACTTAGTCATGGGTAGAGAATGAGAAAGGCTCAATAAATCTTCTATTTAGAAGCCATAGAAGACCTAATTTTATGACAAAATATCATAAATAGAGTACTAAAAAACTTCATTCTAAGAAGAGTTAGGTCAAAACCTTCCATCTCAAAGGATTTTAATAGGGGTTGGGAAGAGAGAGTGGTAAAAATGAGGGGTCTACATATTACCATTATTGAAGAGGTCATTGAAGAAGTAATGAGTATGTATTGTGAGGTAATGAAGGTGTTAAAGGACAAAAATTAAAAGGATGAAATAATGAATATTTTATTCAAGACTAGGGAGATAATTGAGACCAACAAGAAAGGCTACCTCAAAATGGAACTACCTAGGTTTCCGTTACAAATTTTCCTACAAATGTTGAAATACTTAACTTTGGAAGGTAAGTATAGTATCATATACTCTCATAATTTCCTTATAATAAACAATTTTAAAGGTCATAATATTATCTTTCCATATTTTATATTTATGTCATTGGAGAAATCTATCACTTCCTATTAATTGAATTTAATAGTCAAGATCATCCATCAGGGTCTCATCTTTCTTATTTCTAAGAAGGGGTAGACCCTTGTGTGTAAAATATATTATTAAAACAATTGATGTTAAAATTAGAGAGGAAGAAGTGTAATGAAGTGAAAAAGAATTATAGGAACCTAAGAGGATGAATTTAAAGATTCAAAGACTTAAGTGGAAGAAGCACAATATTCCATAGACTACTCACATGAATCCCAAGAGGAGGTTTCCTCAAATATGACCACTTACATTATTAAGGAGAAGAAAACTAGTAAAGGTAAAAATAAAGTTCTAAAATATAAGGTGAATAATTTATGAGGTGGTTAATTCTAATAAAAAATTTGAGTTCCACATGTAAGGAAAGGGGGAAGATAAGATGAAGGAGAAATATCTTGAGTCATAAACCTCTGATTATCCCATGACTAGGAGAGTAAAAGTCTTGAAATTGGAGGATAAAATTAAAAAATTAAAGTCTAAAATATCTATTAAAAAAAAATGTGTATTAAGATGTTATAAGGAATGAAGGAAATAAGGAATCAATTGGATCTTATTAAGAATGAGGGGGTCAACATGAGAATCATTGGCATTAGGAAAGTTAAATATGTTATAAGAGGGTTACATGTTAGAAAAAGAGAAAACAAGGGGACCAAGAAAAAACCAAATCCACCCTGGTCAAGAAGGAATTAAAGGTAAATAATATCAATAATAGGCAGTGGGAAAGTATTATATAAGATATTATTACTCATGATAACAATAAAGAGGGGGAAGCTTTAGCTAAAAATTAAAGTAAAATATATCATGTTAAGAAATGTGAGGTGCAATATTAGGTAAAAGTCCTAAGCAAGTGAAGGGTTCATATACAAAAAAGAAAAAATAATAAGAATGAATACAACACAAAGGATGTAGCCCTAGTCAAGTACTCTGAATTTGAGGAGTCTTACCCCCAACCTTTTATTATTATCTCTTGGTTTGCTTGTGTGGCACTCTAGTTTTTTGGTTTTATTTTAAATATAGGTAGATTGATGATGTAGGATTGGTATCTTTTTAGTAGAAGTATTCCTTGTTATTAATGTTTCCCTTGGGATTTTTTTCTCAAATTTTTTCTATTTATGAATATATTTCAAATTTTTACTAGTTATTAGATCCTTTAAAATCCATTTATTAACCCTATCAAATATAAAAACATCAGTACATTTAATCTAGAGATTTCAAAATAAACATAGTTGATTAAGGTTTATTTTTCATAAGGGGTGATTTTTAGAATAGATAATACGAGGGGGTGAATCAGTTTCTTAACAATATCTATTAAATTCAATTCATCATTCCATGAAGCATTTATTCACCTAGAAGATCAATGCATAAACAAACAACTACACAAGCATATCAATAGAGAACATAAGTTATATGTGGGAAAAACTCTTGGGGAATAAAACCCACTAAACCATGCACATGGAATAAATTCCTATAATTTCAAAATCCAAATTTTAGTGAAGCACCAACTTCACAAGGAGCTCCAACCCCTATCTGTATAAGCACCCATTTAACTAGTCTTATGTAAGTTCTATCTTGTAAGGAGGATCCAACCCCCTAAGTAACTTAGCACCAAATAAGTCACATTTGATATTTTATCACCTTATATCATTTTTTATAACTCAAATATATATTACAACCTTATTTTTCACTCTTTACCCTTCAATCTCACTCAAATAAGCTCTTGGGCCTTCTCGCTTAATTAGCCCTCTCTTTGGTAGAAATAGGTCAAGTGAACTTGATCAAAACCTATAAAAAAATATTTATATAATAATGGAATTTTTATATCAGATATATGATGAAATTAAATACCTTAACCTATTCCAAAACACTATATCCTTTGCTTAATAGCTCAATATCTCAACTAGTCAATTTAGGTCTATTAAGCCTTCTTAAGTGCTTGACCCTTGCTCTCACCCATATTAGTCAACCATTAACCTTTCAATACATGAAATACCTTTGGAATATATCACCATAAATTTTAAAAAATTTAAATAAACATTTCATAATTTGATCATAGTCCATAAGGACCAAATTCATAATTAGGCCTAATGGAGACCTAATGCAATTAGGTTTGTCTTATCCACACTTTACCATTCTAACCCTTAAAAACACTTTCTATCTTAATAAATGGATTAAAAACATAAAAAATTCCCCAAATAGACACATGATAATTTCACCTTGATTTCCCAACTCCATTTGGCCTATTTCACTACTTGGACCCACCAAGTAGGGCTCCTCGCAAATACGCATTCTCACTACCGAAAAGAGTATATTGCAACTTTAAACCAAATACATAAATTTTATACATAACCCACATATAAAATAATATTAATAAATATTAAATACTTAAAAAAATTACCAAAATTATTTGGTCTTCACCACACAATCCAAATGGCCTTAGGACCAATTCTACAAAAGGATTACTTAGAAACATTAAACACTGTCAACATACTATCAAAATAATTTAACTCTCCAAGATTGAATAGGGACTTATAATGAATAAAAATACATTAATATTATATTTTAAGTCATTTATAACATATTAAAAATCATTTTATCATTCAAATTAGTGAAAAAAGACTCAGGAACATCCTTTTCATACACACACATAGAAAGTTTCCTGTAGAACAAAAAACATAGTCAACAAAATCAACTTTTAGAACACCTATGGGAACACTTAAAATGGATTTTTGTGAAAATTTATAATAACTATAACATATAAAATAACATATATTTCATTTTCATATATCAATATTGGTCTTTTAGACTAATCTCACTATGTCACTCTACACAAACTTCAGTGTGTTAGACGGACCAATTTGATGACAAATTTCTGCTTAAGTATAGGCATCATCAACACTTTAAAAAAAATTAATTTGAGGTATATGTATTTAATAATTAACCATTTCCTAATTATCCAGCCTTAGTCATCTACAACTAATCCCTAATCTAATTCTCGTCTACTTTTCTCATTGTTCTGCTCATTAGGCTAGTTTAGTGATATGCTAACTTCCATGACCAGTTTAGAAAATTTTTGGTATGAAAAATGATAAAAAAAATTTAATGGGAATAAAACATAAGTATTACACATCATCCTCCATCCATTTATATGCTTTGACTTGGTCAACCCTACCTGTAACATCAAAATCCCAAAAAATAAGGTTTTTTTATAGCTTCTACTCACTGTCAAGACAAACCAAAACCACTTAAGGAAAAAATGAATATTCCTTTAAATCTTCTAAGAATAAAATTAGGTTAATAGGAAAATTTTTATCCATAAATGAATATATATTTCCTATTAGGTCCTTTTTGGGGTTTTAGGAAGGTTTTGACTAACTTACCTTCTTAGCAATCATTCATAAAGGATTGCCCATCAACTCTAAAACAAATTAAAATATATTAAAGATACAATAATTCAAAAAATACCATGAATTTATAAATATCTCATGAAATTTTTTAATTTTCCAACAAGCATGAGAAACTTCTTAGGTTTGCAACACCACATTTTGTGCACATAGTCAACCTTACCACCAAATTTCTTGCTTTATCCTTCTATTATTGACTTCAAAATTTGTCCACAAACTTAACATGACCTATCATACCTATAAATTCTCTCAAGATATCTAACACATTTTTAAATTATCTTGAACCCTCATTAGGCCACTATAGATTACTTTGCATACTAGGCCTTATACTACCAATCATACTTAGGCTATGATCATGTTTTGAAACCAATTGAATTATATTAAAAACCTAATAAAAATATTATAAAACATCATAAAATTATCTAAAAATACCAATCTTTCTTTGAAAAGTCTCATATAACTTGTCTCACTAAGGCATCAAGCTTGTATCTTCTCACTAAGTTTCTTTATGCAGGAACTAAGCTTCAAAATTGATTTTTGAACTCATCTGAAGGATTGTTTTCCTCTTCCCCATATTAAAATATATTATAAAACTTAATTATGCATGTAATTACCCATAACACAAACATTTACCATTCTTCATTCATATATCTTCTTTAAAGAGCTAGACCAGGTTACTTAAGATACCTAGTACTTAGAGTTTGGACACAAACAAGCTAGATCTCAATGATTTCATTTTTAAGCATGATTTTATGAATAAAATTTCAATATCAATATACTTTATGTGATCTATTACATTACAAATTTGTACCAAGGCCTCATAAAGAACACAAATACTTGTTGACCCATGTGATTACCTTATATGTTCCTTATTACTTAGGGCTTTAATCAAGATGCTTCCCTTGTATCCTAAAAATGATCTTGACATGTCATAAAACCTTATAAATAATATCATATTCACTTAAAATTTTATATCAATAGAGAAACAAAAACTTCTTTGTCACACACCCCTTTATTAAGCATGACATTAACTCTGACTTTTGACATGGACATTCAACTTGACTTTGACATCAATGATAACATTAATGCCTTAATAATAAAACTATAAACATAACTCAATAATATCCACATTTTTCATTGATGGAAAACACTCTTAATCATATAAGATCATTATACAATACCTACTCTTGAAATAGGAACTTTCTCCCCCTTTGACATTAATGATAAATGTTCACCTTTTTGGTAGCTATTTGATCATTGGACCTAGGGTAACATACCTTTCCTTTCAAATAACCTCATAAATATTTTATCATGGATCATTATCACATACCCACTATGTTGAAATAGATAATAATGAGACATGATTGACTCCCTTTGTTTCCATGAAAATTCAAGATATTTTCAAAACTGTGACTTGGTTTGATCAAGTCATCATAGATATTTTGTTACTTGTCTCTTGTGATCACACTTATTTCAATTTTTTTGACATAAAATTGAATCTAAAGGTTTACTTAGACCACAAAACTCCCCCTATGACTGATCATCCTTCATGCTTCTTCCTTGTTAGTTGGGTTCCTCCATGAAGCCTAATAGAGTCACCTCTGCTTTAAGGAACTAGAATAGCATAAGTTTAAGATATTCCTAGATCTCCACGTCATTGCAGTAATAAACTTATTTAACGATCCTTTTATGTTTTATTTGTCCTTTTGGCTTGACCTCCTCAATTTTTATTTGAGAAACACTTTGGCTTGATCTATTGGTCTTGACTTATTGATCAATAAACTGGGCTAATAGATGAAATTCTTGACACTCCTTTGCATCTTCATTTTTATCTACCATGGAAAATAGTCCATTTGAACTTATAAATTGATTATAAATATTAGCTACCTTAGCCTTCCACTTACTATTTCTCTTTTGCATTCTAGAAACCACAAAAATTTTATCTTGTCTTGAGAAGTCATCCTTATTGTATTTTGTAATGTGACCAACCTTATGACAGTTAAAACATGTTATCCCTTTAAATATAAACACACCATGACTCATAAATTTTTTCTAATGGTTATACTCAAATTTCCATGCAAATTCATTCTTGAAAGGCCTTTTGCAGTGCCTTGTTCTATGACCAGATTGATTACACAAATAACAGTAGAGATTAAAAGGATTATCATACCTTATGTTATTATAATTATTGATAGTATTGACATCCATTATATTATCATCCTCATTATTTGGTTTTTCTTTGACCTTTTTTTTATCATATTAGTGTCTTTGTTTTGATGTCCAATGAAGCCAAGGCCTATTTGTCATTAGCAATCTTTTGACTACTCATACAGTTATATAGATCATTGGTAATATTTTCAAACATCACAAAGGACTTGAAATTATTTTATGTTTGTTTTAATTCATCTCTTAAGGTGTTCACTTTAGCTACATACCTTAAAAATTCTACTTATTTTTCTTCTAGACCTACAGTCATAATTTCAAGTTGACTCTCCACCTACTTGACTATTTCCTCTTGTTCCTTAGATTTGTTAAATAGTCTAGATTCAAATAAGCTGATTTTATCCTCATAGTCTTTGATAAAGGACCTCATCAACCTATTATTTTTCTTGACTATCTTTAATTCTTCTAGAGTATTCATCAACTCAAACTCAAAATCTCCTTCATCTAAATAACCAACAATACCTCCAATCCATATGGATTAGTTTGGATTTGAGTAGTTTCCTTCTTCATCCATGAAGAGAACCTCATTACCATTAGGATCATCACCTTCATGATCACTTTATGAGTCACTTATCTCATTCTCATCAAATGAAATACAATCCTCCTTGGTGTAGAGATTCCTTTTGTTTTTAAAGAATATTTTCTTGTTTTCATATCTTCCAAAATGTTTATTGATCTTATCAAACCTATAAGAATTTTTATCATCATCGTGATCTTTATCATTCCCTACATAATACTTTTTATTATTCTTATGAGGGAATTTTTTGGTTAAGTGTCTAACCTCTCCATAATTTAAGCATTTAAAAGGTAGCTTGCCCTTTCAACTTTCTTTCAAACATAATTATTAACTCATCATCATCAATATCAGATTCATCATTATTTATGAATTTATTAACTTTTGAATTCTTCTCTTTTAGCTTATTTTCTACCTTGAATACAACTTAATTATTTTTAGGTCTTCCTTCACTTGTCCTCATCTCATAGGCTATTAGAGTTCCATGAAGTCCATCCAAATCTAACTTGTCTAAATCTTGTATTTCTTCAATAGTACATACATTGGAATCAAATTTTGGATTTAGAGACCTTAAGACATTTTGAAAAATATTAGTCTCTTTCAATTCTTCTCCCAAACCTCTTATGATATTGACCACTTCATCAACACTCAATAATTAGGCTACAATGGTCTCATCTTAGTTCATTTTTAGACTTTAAAATTTTCTTCTATGGGTTTGAAAATAGGCCAATTTTACCTTGGAATATCCCTCATGCATAGTTTCCAACATATCCCACATTTCTTTGGCATATATATAATACATAACCTTCATAAATTCTTCTCTAGATAGACCACATATACTGTCATTCATTGATTTTGAGTTGTTATCACTAGCCTTCTTACCTACTACATATATATGAAGAATAGGGGATGGATTATACCCATCCAAGATTAATTTAAAAACATCATGACATTGACACATTAAATATGTCCTCATTATAACACTTCAAAAGGCATAATTGGTGTTAAGAATGGGATATACTGAGAGGGGGGTGATTCAATATATCATATATATTTTAAATATTTTACTTAATTTGATTTATTTTCTTTAACCACTTAATCATACATTCAAGATATGTAATAAAGCTAAAATAATAACATGCACCACATAAGAGAGAGAGAGAGATGCCATATTTTTATATGGAAACCTAATGTGAGAAAAATCATGGAGAATGATCTCAAGTATATGAATGAGCACCAAATTGTAGGAGCACAAACCCATAGGAGCACAAACCCATCTTATGTAAAACACAACTATCTCTCAATGTTGTTTTATCAAAAAATGGTAGAACTCTATTATATCTCTTTCTCTTCTCTCCTCTTTTTTGATATAAAATAATTAAAATCCATGCACTCTCTTTCATATTATAAATGGATTCCCAAGCCTCCTTTAATAGATTTCCAAATGACCTTTAGAATTCACCCTTTTTGACCCATCAATCCTAATGGAAAATGTCACCACATTTTCATGACCCTTTAAATCCTTTCGTTATAAAAGTCACATGGTGATCCTTTATGAGAAAATGCATCCTTTTCCCCTGTTGTCTTTATCTTGGTGACTTTTTTAATTCCTCAAGGTGACCCTTCATCGTAAAATGAATCCTTTCCCTCTTTTATCTTTACTTCATGACTCTTTTACTTTTTCATGGGCCCTCTTTTGACTTTATGTAACCAAAAATATATTCATTAATAATAAATAAATACCAACACACTTTAGCCAAAATATGAACATTAGAAACACATTTAGACAATAAATTTTATGGGGCCTTTGTCACAAATAATCTTAGACCTTTGACATCAATGAAAATATTTCCAACAAGCTCCCCCTTTATGATTGATGGTAACCTCAAACTAAAATTGCCATATCTTTAAACCTGTACTACACATGCCAACCTACATATACTACCAACTAAAAAATATACAGTTACTCCCCCTTACTATAACATCTTGTATCTATTCTTATACTTGTTACTTGTAACTATTTATATACCTATTCCTTTACTTCTCCCCATTTGACATCAATGGCAAAGGGTCTATCCTAGAGCTAACACTTAGCTCCCCTTCAACTAATGTTGAACCTCAATGATAGAAAGTAAAATAAATTACTCCCAAGTTCTCTCATAGATACTCGAATGTGTCCTTTGGTAGTGCCTTTGTGAAAATATCTTCAACTTTTATATAGTAATAATATATTCCAACATGACATGCTAATCTATAACTTTCTCTCTTAAAAAGTGATATCTAATAGTAGTATATTTTGTTCTTAAATGCATCACTAGATTATTAGAAATATTAATAACACTTGTTTTGTCACAAAAAATAGAAATAGGTTCATCATATTTTACCTTAATGTCTTCTAAATTTTGATTCATCCAAAGCACTTACATACAACACAACACTACTACTATATATTATAATTTAGATGTAGAAAGTGATACTAAGTTCTGCTTCATACTTAGCCAAGATGCTAAGATATCACCAAGGAAAAAAGCTCCTCCACTTGTACTTTTTTTGTCATCCAAACAACTTGCCCAATTTGAATGTGTATATGCGACCAAAGTGAAATATTTGCCTGTGGGATACCATAATCTATAATATAATGTCCCCTTGATATATATATATATATATATATATATATATATATATAATTTTCACCAACTAAACATAACTCTCCTTCAGGGTTGTCTAATATCTCATAACCATGCCTACTACATGCATGATGTATGGCCTTGAGGCTATCAAATATAAAAGACTACCAATCACATATCTATACAAAGATTGATCTACAATAGGTGAATCTTCATCCTTACTCACCTTGTTCCATGAAGCCATTGGTATGCCAAGTGGTGCATAATCCTCAAAACCAAAAAATTTCAACATTTCCTTGGCATATTTATTTTGAGATATGAAAATTCCTTTATCTAACTAAAATATTTGCAACCCTAATAAAAATGATAATTATCTATAAGCATAGACATCTCAAATAATTTTTTTATATTATTAAAAAATTATTTTGTCATCTTTTCAATGTTTCCTCCAAATATTATGTCATAAACATATACCATAAAAATCAAATGATGCTTACCTTCTATTTTGATGTAGAGATTAATGTAAGCAAAACCTCTCTTGAAACATTGATCCTTCAGGTACTTATCAAGTCTTGCATACCAAGATTTGGGAACTTATTTCCATCCATACAGTGCTTTCTTCAATCTACATACATGGATACTATTATTTGAGAGAATAAATCCCTTAGGCTACTCAGTGTAGACCTCCTATTCTATATTCCCATTTATAAAATCAAAATTGATATCCATCTAAAACACTTTGAAAATTTTAAACACTACACATGGAAGAAACATACTAATAGCCTCTAACCTTGCCATTGGTGCAAATGTTTCTTCAAAATCTATACCCTCAATCTGAGCATATCCTTTACATACTGACCTTGCTTTATTCCTTGTAACTTCACCATCTTCCTTCAACTTATTTCTATATACCCATTTTATTCCTATCACATTTTGATCTTTTGGTCTAAGATCTAATTCCCAAGTATCACTATGTTCTATCTGATTTAATTCTTCATCTATTTCTTTAACCCAATGCTCATCATGTCAGCTTCTAAAAAAGTTTTAGGCTAAATTTTAGATAACAAAGAAAAATTAACTTACTCAGATTCACTTACCATCATCCTTCTAGTGTGAAATCCTTCATTTATGTTTCTGATGATGTCACTCTCATTATGATTTCTCTAGACATATTTGGATGGGGTCTTGGTGTCCTTTTTCTCCTTCTCATCTTCATCTGATTCTTCAAAATCTTCTTCTTCAATGATTTTAGGAGTGTCTATTAGATCACTAGATCATTGTGCTACATCTTCATCTATCCTGACACTTTTACTTTCAACTATCTTCCTGATTATTTTATTATAATATTTATAATCTTTAATTTTAAAATCATATCCAAGAAATATACCTTCATCTATTTTAGATTCAAACATACCCAATTTTTTATCAATTCTCTTTATGAAGCATTTGTTGCCAAAAACTCTAAAATAGTCAACTATAGTTATTATGTCTTTCTATAGATCATAGGGAGTCTTGTCATTGTTGAATATCAACAACACTCTACTCTATATATTAACTACTAAACCTACTACATGTCTCCAATATTTATCTGGTCTCTTGGATTCATTTAACATTATCCTCACCATCTCCTAAACTATTCTATTTTTCTATTCAACTACTCCATTTTGCTATGGAGTTCTGGCTATTAAATAATGTTTCTTTATCCCATGGTCTTCAAAATACTCAATAAAATTATTTGACATGAATTTTACTCTTTGATTTGATCTTAGGCACTTAATATTCAAACCATTTTCATTCTCAACGAAAGTCTTGAATGCTTTGAATTGGCTGAAATCTTCTATTTTTTTTCTTCAAAAACATCACCCAAGTCATATGTGTAAAATCATCAATAAGAAACATGAATTATTTCTCACCTTGAGTAATTTGAATTTTGGTAGGTCCACATATATTAGTGTGAACAAGATCTAACATTTGAATGGTCATGTATTCTTTTATCTTGAATCATCTTCTAACCTGCTTCACATGTTGAGATGGTTCACAAAGCATGTTGAAGGGCTTTGTAATCTTTGGAAGATATCTAACTTCTTGATTTTTAATGACGTTGATAAGACTGTCAAAATTTATGTCTTCCATTCTCCTGTGCCACAACCAAATTTCTTCAACCTGGCTCAAACATCTTTGACCTTTGATATCTAATAACATATATAAATTATTTCATGTCTTGTAAGCATATGCAATCAACACATCTAAATATTTTCTCCTAATTTCATAACCTTCTACATAAAACTTTAATGGGTGTCCCTGATCACACATTTGAATTACACTCAATAGATTATGCTTAAGACCTTCTACCTATATAACATTTTTAGTCTTAGTTCTACCATTATCCAAACTTAATGTACCTTTTCTGGCTATTCTAGCAGTAGTATTATCACTAAATTTCACTATGCCACCATTGATCTTATTTAGATTTATGAACTTTTTCTTGTCTCCTATCATGTGCCTTGAACATCCATTATCATTGAACCATGGATTTTATTCATTTCTTGCATGCAAAGTTGTCTAGACTAACATATAATTTTTAGGTTGTTTATTCTGCCATGAACCTATCTAAACTTTCTTCTTAATGAATGGAGACTTGAAACTTTGGTCCTTCTTAAATAACTGAAACATGATTCTATAATGTTGGGCTATGTGTCAAAAATTATTTCACTTGTAACATATTATGGCCTCTTTATCAAAGCATGATAGATGAGCAAAAGAGTTGTGGCTTCTACATGACTCTGCATGAGTTCCCTTCTCATTTTTGAAAATATTAGCTCTTTACTAATAGTTTATTTTCTTATGACCATAACCATTACAATAAAAATAATAACCATGAAAATAGAATCTATTTTGATTTTTATATCTTTACCTATTGTCTTTTACAACTCTATTCCTTCCAGCCTTCTTTTTTTGAGTTATCCTCTACATTATTAACTTCTTCCCCTTTTATTTCTTTTTTTGTAAGGGCTTCAACATAACTCTTTTTATTTTCAAATCTGATACCTGTCTTATCTAATATTGATTTTTGACTTTATAATATCTTATTCAACATGTTAGTGCTATTCTCAAATTTTGAATCATTGATAGCTTTATCATTGACTACTTTATTTTTTTCTTGATATCTTCCTTTAAAGAGGCAATTTTAATAACATACTTTTCACATTCTTCACTTACTTTTTTTAATTGAGTTGTTAGATCTTCTTCAGTCTTTTTGTCTTCTTCAATGTGTGCTTGTAGATCTTCAATTATTTCCTTTGACTCCTTTTCATTTTTCTTGATATAGAGCTTAAATATTTAATTCTTCTTCTCAAGAGCTTTTAATTATTCCAAGGCACAAATGAGTTCTCTTTCTAGTTTCACCTCAGCTTCATCATGTTCCTCTTCTTGATCATCTATACTTTTTCTTATCGAGGAATATTCATGTATGGTCATGAATATAATATATTCTTCATCTGAGTCACTAAGTTCACTATCTTCAGTTGAGCTTGGATCTTTAGAATATAAAATTTTCTTCTTGAATCCCTTATTGAATTTTCCTTTGAATTTATTTTTATATGTAGGGGTTCCTTCTTCATTATCACCATTATTCTTATCTAGGCACTTAGCTACAAAATGTCCAATCTTACCACATTTAAATGGTAACTTTTCTTGATATTTACCTGTGCCTTTTTTAGGCTTGCAGATGAATATAGTTCTATTATCATCTTCCTCATTGTTAGAGTTATCAATTGATTCTTAAATCTTAGCCTTATCTTTATTTGATGTCTTGAAAGTATCTTCCCTCTTTGAGGGTTTCTCTTATTTGTTCCACATCTCATATGCCATAGGAATACCATGTGGTTCATCTATCTTTAGCTTGAATATATTCTTCATCTCCTTAATTGTAGAAACCTTTAAATCATATCTCAATGGTAGATATCTCAAAGCCTTTTATGCCACTACTAACTCTTCTAACTTTTCTCAAAGACCTTGATTTTGTTTAACTATTTGATCAACCCATAAAAGATAACTTGTTATATTTTCCTCCTTTTCCATCTTCAAACTTTCAAACTATCTTCTAAAAGTCTAGATCTTATCTTGTTAAACCTTTCCATCACCTTTGTAAATATTCTCAAGATTTACCCAGGTCTCATGAGAATATTTGCATTGCATAACTTTAACAAATTTTGAATCACATAAACCACATAAAATAGCATTTAAATCTTTAACATTATTTTCACTTGCCTTCTTTTATGCAGGAATAGTTATAAGTGTCTATGGATTTTTGTATTCCTCCATTGCTACTCACCAAATGTTGAATCCAAGGGCCATCAAGTAAGTCCTCATCCTTATGCTCTAAAAGTCATAATTTATCCCATCACCCAAAGGTGCCTTATTTTTAAGAAAACCTTCATGTGATCCAACCATCGTGCTTTCCTCGATCTACCTTCAATCTTTTAAAATATTTTTGAAAGAACCTACTCTAATACCAATTGTTAAGCATGGGATATATTGAGAGGGGGGTGAGTCAGTATATCATATATCTTTTAAATCTTTTACTTAATCTGATTTCATTTCTTTAATATCTTAATCATACATTTAATAAATGAAATAAAACTAAAATAATAACATGCACCACATAAGAGAGAGAGAGAGAGAGAGAGAGAGAGAGAGAGAGAGAGAGAGAGAGAGAGACATCAAATTTTTATATGGAAACCCAATGTAGGAAAAACCACAGAGAACAATCTCAAGTAAATGATTGAACACCAAATCAAATTAATAAGTTTGTAAGGACAAAATTATAGGAACACCAACCTATTTATTGATCACCAACACAAAAGCTATTTATGAGCACCAAACCATAAGAGCACCAACCCCTCTTTTTTAAAACACAACTATCTCTCAATGTTACTTTCTCAACAAATTATATAACTCTACTATATCTCTTTCTCTTCTCTCCTCTTTTATTATATAAAATAATTACAAACCATGAACTCTCTTGCATATTGCAAATGGATTCTTAAGCCTCATTTTATAGCTTTCCAAATGACCTTTGGCATTCACCTTTGTTACCTTTTAATCCTCATGGAAAATGGCACCACATTTTTCATGACCCTTTGAATCCTTTCATTTGAAAATGCACATGGTGACCCTTCATGTGAAAATGTGTCCTTTCTACTTTTGTCTTTATCTTTATAAATTTTTTAATTCCTCAAGGTGACCCTTCATGGTAAAATTCATCCTTTACCTCTTTTATATATACCTTATGACTCTTTCACTTCTTCATGGGCTCTCTTTTGACTTTATGCAACCACAAATATATTTATTAATATTAAATAAATATCAACACACTTTAACCAAACTATGAACATTAAAAGCACCTTTAAAACATAAATTATATATGGGTTCTTTGTCACCAATAATGTTAGACATTTGAAATCAATGACAATATTTCCAACAATTGGATCCATTGAACAATGGAGCTTTTCTTATAAAAAATGACCCTCTATTTGACTAGCCATCTTAGCTTATTTAGAATCTCCTTTAGGTTTTAATACCTCATATAAATGACCTAATTTGATAATAAATGTTGTAAGAGATAATGATATGGGGCTTGAATTATTTTATTAACAATAGATATTCAATTCTATTCATCATTCCATGAATCATGTATTCACATAGAAGATCCATGCATAAACAAACAACTACACAAGCATATCAGAAGAGAACATAAGTGATATGTGGGAAACCATCTTGGGGAATAAAACCCACTAAACCATTTACATGGAAAATAATCCTATAATTTCAATATCCAAAGTTTAGTGAAGAACCAACTTCACAAGGAGTTCCAACCCCTATCTAGATAAGCACCCACTTAACTAGTCTTCTACAAGCTCTATCTTGCAAGGAGGCACCAACACCCTATATAAATTACCACCCAATAAGTCACATTTGATATTTTATCATCTTATAACACCTATTTATAACTCAAATATATATTACAACCTTATTTTACACTATTTACCCTTCAATCTCACTCAAACAACCTCTTAGGCCTTCTTGCTCAATTAGCCCTCTCTTTGGAAAAAATAGGTCAAATGACCTTGATCAATACCTATAGAAAAATAGTTATATACTAATGATATTTTAAACTCAAATATATAATTTTATTCAATCTCATCACTTATTTTCCAAAACAATATATCCTTCGCTTAATAACTCAATATCTCAACTAGTCAATTTAGACCTATTAAGCCTTCTTAAGTACTTGACCCTTGCTCTCAACCATATTAGTCAAACATGAACCTTTCCATACAAAAATAAATTTTTAATATATCACATTACATAAGTTGGTCATAGTCCATAAGGTCCAAATCCATAATTAGGCCTAATGGAGACCTAATACAATTAGGTCTGTCTTATCCACATGCTACCATTATAACCCTTAGGAAAAATTATTTTATTAACCAATATATTAAAACATAAATAAATTCCTCCAATATAGCTATAATAATTTCACATTGATTCCCAAACTCCATTTGGCCCATTTCATTACTTGGACCCACCAATTAGGTATCATCACCAATAGGCCTTCTCACTGCCAAAAAGTTTATATTATAACTATGAACCAAATACAAAAATTTGACGTATAATACACATATAAAATATTATTAATATGATATTAAATAATTTAAAAATTTCCCAAAATTCTTTGTATTCACCACATATTATAAAGGGCCTCAGGAGTACTTCTACAAAATGCTTACTCAAAAACATTAAACACTATCAACACACAATCAAAATCATTTGACTCTCCAAGATTTAAAAGGGACTTATATTTAATAAAAATACATTAATATTATAATATTTTTCATTTATAACATCTTAAAAATCATTTTATCCTTGAAATTAGTGAAAAAAGACTCATGAACATCCTTTTCACACACACACAAAAAGTTGCCTGCAGAGCAAAAAACACAGTCAAGAAAATTAACTATTAAACACCTATGAGAACATTTAGTGATATTAAAATTTATTTTTGTAAAATTTTATCATCCTTATAACATATATTAAAATATATATTTCATTTTCATATATCAATATTGGTCTTTCAGACCAATCTCACTATGTCACTCTACACAGACTTCATTGTCTTAGACAAACCAATTTGATGATAAATTTTTACTTGAGTATAGGAATCATCAACACTTGTAAAAAAAGGGGATAGGATTTATAGGTATTTAATAATTAACACATTCATTATTATTCATCTCTATTTGTTTAAAACCAATCTCTAATCTTTTTCTCATTCTCATCTAGTTTTCTCATTGTTCTACTCATTAGGCCAGTTTAACGATAAGCTAAGTTCCATGACCAGTTTAGCACATTTTTGGTATTAAACATGATAAAAAACTTTAATTTGAATAAAATATAAGTTTTTCAAATCATACTCCATCCATTTTAATTCTTTGACCTAGTCAACCCTACCTATAGGATTAAAATCCTTGAAAATAAGGGTTTTCTTATAGCTTCTACTCACTATCAAGACAAACCAAAACCACTTGATGAAATATTGAATATTAATTTACATGTCCCAATAAATAAATTATTTCAACAAGACCATTCTGATCCATAACCAATTATATCTTTCCTATCAGGTCTTTATTAGGGTTTTAAGAGGGTTTTGACTACCTTACCTTCTTAGAAATCATTCATAGAGGATTACCCATAAAATCCAAAATAAATGAAAATAAATTAAATATATGGACCTTATAAAACTACCATGAAGTGATCAAGATCTCATGAAAATTTTACACATGCCAATGATCATGAGAAACTTCTTCTTGGGTCTGCAACACCCCATTTTGTGTACACAGTCAACCTTACCACCAAATTTCTTGATTTATCCTTCAGGTATTGAATTTAAACCTTATACACATAATGAAAATGACCACTAATACATTTTTAAATTATATCAATAGATATACCACCTTTTAAAATGATCTTGACCCCTTATTAGGCCACTATATGTTACTTTGCATACTAGGCCTTATACTACCAATCATACTTAGGCTATGATCATGTCTTAAAACCACTTGAACTATATTAAAAACCTTAGCCAAATGTTATTAAAACATCATAACATGATCTCAAACTAACAATATTTCTTACATAAGTCTCATATATCTTGTCTCATTAAGGCACCAAGCTTGTATCTTCTCACTAGGTCTCTTTATATAGGAGCTAAGCTTCACACTTGACATTTAAACTCATCTGAAGGCTTCTTTGCCTCTGTCCCATGTTCAAATAGATTACAAAACTTACTTATTCCTATACTGATACACAACACAAATATTTTCCATTTTTCATGCATACATCTTCTTCACAGAGCTCGACCAGGCTACTTAAGATACGTAGTACTTAGAGTTTGGACACAACCAAGCTAGCTCTCAATGATGTCATTTTTAAAAATGATTTTATGAAGACAAGTTAAATATCAATAGAATTTATGTGCTTTTTTACATTACAAATTTATACCAAGACCTCATAAGGAATATAAATATTTATTGACCTATGTGCTTACCTTATATGCTCCTTAGTATGTAGAGATTCAATCAAAATGCTTCCCTTATATCTTGAACATGATCTTCACATGTCATCAAACCTTATAAATAATATCAGATTCCCTTTAAATTTTATCTCAATAGAGAAAAAAAACATCTTTGTCATACACCACTTTACTAATCATGACATCAACTATAACTTTTGACATGAAGTACATTCAACTTGACTTTGACATCAATGACAATATTAATGAATTAATACCAACACTAGAAACATACCTCAACAATGATATTTTCCTATAAATTTAACTAAGTGAGTCTAGGAAAGATATTAAACTATTTTATCCTAGACATCTAATTTTTTTAATCACATCACCCTTCCACAATAAAGTTTCAAGTGATTTTTTCATAGTGACATTAGGTAGATGTGTTGTCATAGATTGATCTTGATAGGATTAGTTAGAGATGTCTCAAGGATGAGATAAATTTCTAAAGGTTACATATATATTGGTAGGATTTTTTTAACATAATTATAATAGAAAGATACATTATAAAGGTTTAAATCATACCTCATTACAATGTAAATAATAAAATCCTAATACAATATAAGTTTGGTATCATACGGAGCTTCAAAACATATTTAAGACTCTTGTATGAGGAATAAATAATAGTTTATATTAGGTAAATGATTATATACTATAGTATATATGTAAATATCCTCTAGTTAGTAGTTAATAAGGTAAACTAGTATAAACCAATGTTTACCAAGAGTAACTATTAATTAATATATGTGACCTTTAGTTTTTAAAGGTTATATGATAGTGTAAAATTATTTGGAAGAGTTAATTATTATTGTAATAATAATAATAATAATAATAATAATAATAATAATAATAATAGAGATTAATAAGAGGAATTATGTTGAATAGAATATATGATATGGAGAGTGTATTGATAAAGATAGTGTAGAGGTATAGAGTAAATATATTTTTAGAATGTAACACATGTTTTATACTTATTGTTAATCACTCAGGAGGTACCGAAAATGCTTAGGTATGCTAATGAAAGCTTAAGGGAAATTTTCACCCTCTTGTTTTCAGACAAAAACAACATCCAAAGGCATGAGTTTTAGGTATTCATTTTGTATTTAAACACTTGGTCGAATAGAAGATAAAGTAATGTGTTGAAATATTATAAGGTTTCTTCTTGGAGCCATTATTCTAGAGGCTAGCATGCTACTCCAAAAGGTAGAGGATGAAATATACACAATGAAGACTACACTAAGGTGATGAATCAAATCAATAAAAATTAAAAAAGAGGGAAAAGGTAGGTCCAAAAATAAGTGAATCATGTACTTAAAAAGACAAATTTATTTAAATAAATTTGGTTAAGTGAATCATGTTATTTGTTTAGTCTATTTTTAGTTGAAGTGAATCAAATTAATAGATATTAATTTACTAAAATTTTAATGTTAAAATATAAAAATTTGCTAATAAAATACAGTATGATAAAAAATTTTAAGGTAATTTACAATTTGATAAAAATATTAAATGGGCCTAAAAATATGAAAACCTCCCTAAAATAGATGTTTTTTTTACTGTGTAAACTGACTGTAGCTAAAAATTTGTTGACAAGATGTGTATTATGTTGTGCCCGAATGTTATAATTAATCTATGATTAGACAAGTCTATAAAAGGAGGATATGGGTGGAACGTGACCTTATATAATAATTGCATCCACATCCTAGTTTAATATGTTCCTTATTTTATGATATGGTTCTGTGTGACTACCTACAAGGTTCGTCTAATAAATTTTGTGCTCTATGTTGTCACAAAGAAGACTTTAAAAATATAAAACCCTAGATCCTACAAAATAAACAAGATAGAGATCAAATTCAAAGGTAGAAATGATTAAGTGTAATATTTTTGATATCCTTATAAAATATCACGTAATCTAAGTGTTACCTATATAACCCAAATGGGTCTCAGGTTGATGTAGTTATCTCTCTTAAGGTGATTATGTGATATGTGATTGTAAAAATCTATGATTGTAGATAGAATATTAATTTAAATGCTTGATAATAGATGGCATTGACCTATAATAAAATATATTAAAATTTTCCCTATGACTATTATAATTTTTTAGAATTTAAATTATAAAAAATAGTATTATTTTTCTCAATGTGCAGTACAATTTCTAAGAGATTACTAGATGTAAATGGATAAGCCTTGATGTGCTTATATAGGTCAATATTTGGAATATTTTTGCTAACCATCTTTACAAAATGATTGGGATAGCCATTTTAAAATGTATTGATTTAAAAAATTAACCATTATAGTGCAAGGGACAAGTTCACGTTGATGGACAAAGATAGTGTGAAGTCCAAGCTAACACAAACTTATCTCAAAAGGATAAATACTATTGGTAAAGGTCCAACAAGAATAAGTAGTTTTAATAGTAATGAATAGGGTTGAAGTAGGGATGTTTATATTATATTTTTAATGTTTTAAATACAATAGAGGATCTCTTATATATTTTGAGTTATTAGAATGGTGAATGGAACAACTAAGGTAAGGATGTCAATATTAAAAAAATTTAGGCACTCAATGATTAATTTTATGTGTCTACATTTTCCCCCACTTTAATCTAATGATGTAAAAAATAAAAATTACTAGATTAAAGTATATGT
This sequence comes from Torreya grandis, assembly GCA_037957365.1. Taxonomy (NCBI): domain Eukaryota; kingdom Viridiplantae; phylum Streptophyta; class Pinopsida; order Cupressales; family Taxaceae; genus Torreya; species Torreya grandis. The sequence continues at coordinate 737,426 of JARHVA010004998.1, forward strand.
GAACCTAATTCTCTATACACACTTTGTATTTTTATGTGAATATTGATCGTGTAATATGCCTCAATGCAAAACCTACAACAATGCTACTGAAATTAGTTATTTTCCATATTTGAAAGTTGAAAATATAAAACTTGAAATTTTAATTTTGAAAGGATATAAAGGAAGTATACACCGAAAAGTGTGTGAAATCTAATTTACCTATAATCTTAAAGTGTAGATAAGTATTTTCCCTCTTTTTAGGCATTTATAGAAGTGATGAACATGTGGTGAATTGAGAGTGATAAAGTCTAAATTTTAAAAACTTTAAATTCTCTTGATCTAGAAATATTATATGTTTCAACCCTAATTTTATTGTGTAGAGTAATTTATAAATTATTTAAAGGGATGGAACCACTAGAAATGGTTAGCTACATATAAAATGTTTAACCATGGAAGTTGAGTGTCACTAGAATCTAATGTATCACACTTGTCACATGAATTAAAATCACACTTTTTAAGACATATCTAGATTATATTTGAAACTTTTAAACTTTTACAATTGATAATTTATAAAATGACATGTAGTAACTTGAACATGAATGAATATCATGCCCCCTATACTTATTGAATTTATATTGAATTTCATTTTTTATTTTTAAACTATTGAAATCTATAATTCTTTGAAATTTTACACTTTGTAATTTGTAGGAATGAGTGCATATGCATGTTTCATTCCCCCATAATTTTAAAATTTTGAATAATGTTATAATTTTTGAAACCGTATAGTGTTATAAAACTGAAATTTATTCATGAGGAATTTACTTCTGAAGGACGAGTTGATTGTGATGCCCCGCTTTTGAGATGAGAAATGTAGCCTACATATCACTTAGTTTAAAACAAGATTTATGTAATATGTGATAGATGTAATCATGTAGAAGCACTTGAAATTTAAAATATATTGCATCGGTTATTAGAATAAAGTATTTAGTTTTAATATGAAACATTTAAGATATTTATATATTATTAAAGCACATAATCATCATGTGCATGATATGTATCATGGCACTAAATTAAGATTAGAGAGTAATAATAATACATGATATGAATCATATAACCATAATAACAAGAAATGAAGATATAAGTAATGTCATACAATGTAATGAAATTTTCAGTCAAATGTCATACATAAGGCACAAAGGCCCTAAATAAGGGAAATGTGAATGTATCATAAACAAATAAGCCTAAGGGAAACACACAATAATAAATAAATTTATACATTATCATGAAGTTACGTAATAAATAAGAATAGAAAAAATGAAACTAGTTTGTATGAACCATATGTATCCATGTTATTGATACCAAATAGCATTTTTCATGTACTACATGTGTAGTATGAGTGATTAGAAAAACATTTATATGATATTTATCTCAACATGGTATAAATATTATGGATAAATACAACACATTAAATTTATTCACAAAGAATGAATATATATCCCTAACTTATAAATTTTGTTAGATAATAAGGTAATCTTGACATCAAAACCATGTAAAAGTATGTCATTCATCATAGTAAAATACTTTATAATATATGTGTGTGTGTGTGTGTGTGTGTGTGTGTGTGTGTGTGTGTGTGTGTATGTATATATATATATATATGTATATGTATATGTATATGTATATATATATATGTATATGTATATATATATATGTATATGTATATGTATATATATGTATATGTATATATATGTATATGTATATATATGTATATATATATATATATATATATATATATATATATATATGTCTATGTATATCTATATATATATATATGTGTATATATATATATATATATAATAAAAAACATATTGAATAAATAAGCTAGAAATAATTGAAAATCCTTCTTAGGTCTTCATTTTGAATTTTTGAAAATATTTTTATTTTTTTGAACTTTTGAATTATTTGCATGTTTTTAAATTTCTTCCATGTTTTTATTATTTTTAAATATAATATTTATAAATTTACTAATCAGTGAGGCTTATAAAATAGTATAAGAGGAAGAGATTGAAACAATCCTCAACAAGGTGCATGGGCATAGTGTGATAAGAAGGAAGGCAAGCAATGTGCCCCTAATGTATGTGTAAACAAGTCATATCAATGTAGCTTTAATGATTAAGATAGATGTAAATGTAGATTCTCCTCATAGGAAATAAATATATATGATCATGTAAGTGAAATGAAATCCATAACATGTTAAGTATGGAATAGTAAATAAGAATAAGCATTGAAAGTATTTATGAGGTAGTTAATTTAGAGTACTCAATTGGTTTGAAAATCAAGAGTGAAATTGATCCAATGTTAAAAATAAAGCCAAGGGTTTATAATAATTCTTGGATAATGGATATAAAAAAATTTCAAGGGAGTAAATCAAAGAATCTATGTACAAAAAATAATAAGCAACTATATGCAAAGCATTTCATCAAAGTGACACCTCTGCATAGGAATTTTATCATCAGGATCATATCAATATTATGTATTATTATGATCATATTAATAAATATAATCATCATAATAGGAAAGAATTAAATTTTTAATTTGAACTTGAAATTGTGATATGCCATTTTGATTATATTTTTTATTTGTGTATGGGAGACTTATTACACCATAGATTGGGGTTATTTTTGGAATATATTGATCATTGTTAGGATCTTGCATTTTATTATGAGGTAAATAATGATCATGTATGAATCATTGAACATTAGGTAGATAATTAGTTTGTGCTTTGAATTGATAATTTTTCTCTATACATGAAGTAGATATAATTCTTGATTCTTTAACAACCATATTTTTATTATTAGACTTTGTAGGAATAATTTTCATTGGACATATCTTCATGAAGAACTTGTTAAAAAAAGTGTTTCATTAATTATATTTAACATTTTATTAAATTTTTATTTTGATAATTTATATTTTTATTCTCATTCTTTTTGTAAACTTCTTTGTTCTAGTTTTTATATTTGCTTTGTGTTTTTTGTGCACTTATTTTTTAGAAGATGTAAAATAAGTGGTTTGATTAATGTATTTATCTATTATAAGATCACCACTATCAATGATACTATTTATTTTATTCTTTATATCTAAACAATTATTTGTATGATGTCTTTCTAATCTATGATATTCATAATAGTATTTTGATGTTCTTCAAGAAGGAATATAAGGTAATGTAATCAACTTGTTTCAAATAATTTATCTTATAATTTCACTTATAATCTTATAATCCTTTTTTATACTATTTTAAGAATTAATTTTAGATGATTATTTGTTATGAGGCACATTATAGGTAAATAAAGATACATGATTGACACTAGCATATTCTAGATTATTTGTATATTTGTTATTATTTTCAAGTGATAGAAAATTTGAATTAAAATATTGAATTTTATTTTTCACCTCTTTTATTGAATTTTTTCATAGTAATTATTTGATATTTAATGTATTTATAATCACAAAATATATATATATTGGATTGAATATGAACACCATCAAGAGGAGGTGAGGGAGGTGGAGGGATAAATCTTACTTTAGTTTGAGACATTCATTGATTATATATGAATCATTTGGTTCTTTTTTATTGATAACATTAAGAGAATTAATATTAAAAAGATATGTATTATCATCATATGATAACTCTATTCTAAGTATAGACATATATATTAACATTTATTATAAAATAGTCAACTTGTGACCACTCTTTTCACACACTTAGGTCATGACCTATTCTACGGTATTTTAACCACTTTCGTTCAATTTTGCATAATGAATAAATCCTTAAATAAATATAAATTAGTTTATAATGTACATATTAATATAAATTAGTAACCTAAGTTCATCTCTTGAATAAAATATACCTTTAGCTTATCAAATCCTAACATTAAGATGATAACACCTTATCTAGTGATGAGTTCACCTAGCTATTATCCACTACCACCAATAGTGTTATCCCATCAATTGGTGACTATGTTCCAAGATTAAAAAAAATTATAATGGTTATCCCACATGTTTAGGAAACCCTATTTGAAGTAATTCCAAAAATACTAATATAAAATCACATTCCAAACCATTTTACACATAAGAGGCTTCCACACTAAAAATCACCATAATTATAATTGTAAATTAAGATAAAATTCATATTTATCTTAATTATAATTAGATACAACCATATTATCCATAATTTAAATTTTTAATACTCTTATAATGTCACAAGTCATTATTTTAGTAGTTATTCACACAAGTGTTTCACTAAATTCTACCATTTTTCACTAGTTTCACACACACCACCGTATCATGGGATAAATACATGGATTTTGATCCCTCTTTATTGTATAGGTATGTAGGAAATGATAAAAAAGGGGGTGTTGAGGTTAATAAAAACTTCAATTACTAACCTCTTTTGACTCCATAATTACATTTGTATTATTCTCTATTGAACTAGGGTGTTAAGTGTAAAAATAGTTACACAAAGGTCCCCAAAGTGAATCAAAAGCTCTCACACAATCCATGGAATAAACAAGTGAAGGTTAATGAAATATAAAAATTTAAATTTTATGTTATTTATTAGACACCAATGCTCCCTAGGTATAATAGTGTACCCAAATATTTTTTAGTCACAAAACTATTGTCTAGGATCCCTACTAGCTCCCATTTTGGGTCTACACTCAGTCAACACAATATGTCAATCAATATCAAATCTATAAATAGTCTACATATTAGTTTTCTAGATAAGTTTATATTTCTATTTTTCACTTTCCATATTTTTCAAATTTCATATTATTTATTATATATATGTAGTAGTTTGATTTTGGACAAATTTTGTTATATTAGGTAATCTATTTCCCTAATTTTTCCAAATATGATAAAACATGTTGCTAAAATTGTATAATGATTGAAATTTATGATCCATATATTTTCATAGAGTTTTTTCATAAATTTTTTATTATGGTTTCAAATTCAATTCTAATTTCCTTATCATGTTGATGCATTTTCTATCATTTGCATGTCTTTGTATGCTTATTCTCCTTTTAGTAGTCATAAAATTTAAAATGGCTAAAAATGAATCTCTTATTCCTCACAACCCTCAAGAGGGTGATAATTAATTTACCTCTAACCAATTCCATGTTATAACTACTCTAAAAGTTAAATAATCCCATCCTATACTGCCTAAAAAAGGTAACCAATCTATCATTCCTCAAACCTCTCCACGTCTCACATCTCCTCTTGATGGTGTGTGTATACATATTTAATTTGAAATACCTAGGTTTTGTGCTTGTGAATCTCTTAAGGATTAAATCATAATTATGAGAAAGCTAATATAAGAGTTATAAAATCAAAATCAATATTTCATTTCAAATATCACATCATTAGAAAATCATATCATAAATGCCAAGAATCCAAAATGTGTTAGTGTTAATCATGCATTTGTATCTTCATCTAGAAATGTTATACCTAACAATACCCATATCAAGATTGGAAAATAAAAAATAATCCATCTACAACTAGTGATTCAAAAATTATGTAAAATTCTAATAAGAGACCAACTAAGATTCTAAGAGAAATGCTTCAAAATAAGTTAATAAAACTACGTCATCTAAGGAGATCAAAATACTATTGTTCATGCCATAGAATGCATGGGCATCATTCATATAGTTATTTTAATTTTAAGAGAAAATAAAGAAATATAATTGATAGTGATGACCCTATCATTGATAGAGAAATCAAACAATCCACTCACCTTATGAGTGCATCTTCTACAACATAAGTGAAAAAGAATAAGTATGGGTACAAAAGGATAAATCAAATAAAAAATAGTTATAAATTTAAAATATTAGAGAAAGAAAATATTTAAAAGTAAAAATTAGAGAAATAAAATATTCTAAAGGAAAAATTAGAGAAATAAAACATCTCTTCAACTAGTATACAAGTAGATATGAGTAATGGCATATCAGTAAAGGCACAAGACATAATACATATTGAAAAAAGAACTCAAAAAGTTTAACATGATAATATGGGAGATTTAGTTATTGATACAAAAATACACAAGATGATGGAAATGTCATCTAAAAATTTTTATAATAAAGAAGATAATTATAGCCATGATTATTACAAATGCAAAATATTGGCATGATCGTAATGATATAGATACTTCACAATAGCATGATACTTTCCATTCACAAGATGTCATCATTATTATGTTATATAAAGGACCTATTGATGATAAAAATATTATTGGATTCATCAGTTAGTATCCTTATTTATATTTCTTAGTTCATATATATGCAATAATAAAAATAATAATAATAATAACAATAATAATAATAATAATAATAATAATAATAAAATATATATTTCAAAATAAAAATTCAAAATCAGGACCTATGCATGCTTATGTTTAATTTAATTACATCAATAAATTTATACATGGTTATTCAATACTTATTTATATATATTTGCATATTATATTTTATTCACAAGTATACATGAGTGAGCGCATAACATATAGGTTTCCATTTGTAGACTCATTTATAAGTTACTTCATTGTATCAAACATAAAAACCACATTCATACATTAGCAGCCTATTTAGATAGGAGTGCACCCTAATTTTGTCCACTCACCTTGATATTATCATAACAATTATAGTTTTTCATTTATTAGATATAGACTACACATTAACTTTCTATATCTTGTACATACATCAAAAATCACACTATAGGTTTGGTTATCCCTTACTTTTTATAGCTTAGTTTTTTACATGACATTACATATATCAATATTTATCACTCACTAACATACTAATATATAATTATTTACCTAATTTATTGAATATAATAGTGTTAAAAATTGTTAATTTTAATCAATTACATATATTCATGCATGTTTTTCATGTTTACTTTTGTTTTTCGTGTCTTTTATGTATTCTCTATTTACCTTGAGGACATTCGAACATGTCCTTGTGTGTGACTATAATCCTTAAATATATGTTTCTATACATGTGAGGACATTTTAACATGTCCTTGTGTGTGTTTCTAATGTCTTTGTGTGTGTTTTCTATGTTTTTGAGTGAAATTTTAACATGTCCCTTGTATGTGGCCTCTTGGACTTTTATTATGTTTTTAATGTGTCTAACATGTACTATTTGTTTATTTTTGTCATGTCCATGAAATTTGTTTGATTTTTTATTTATATTTTTATATAATTATGATTATCATTCATCTACCAATTTTGATTCCATCATGGATATCATGTATCCCTCCCCAACTAGTTCTATTTAGCTTACACTACTCAATTTTGATCATTTATATGTGTGTTCAATTGATAACATCTATCTTCACATGCCCACTATGTATGTTTGTTTCTACATGCATCTCACATTATTATTATGCATAATTTATCTTTATTTTGATGACATATTTCTCCATGTTATCATTACTACTCAAATTTGCATCTTTTACATAACATCTATCACATAATTTTTTATTGTGAGTTAAGTTATTACGCATGATCAATAATTCACCTCAAAATTAGTGGAATATGTAAGGGTTTATCTTAGAGACTTAATCCCACTCAATATAGTGCATAGATAGACACATAAAAAAATTTGTAATTTGTATATAGTGAATCACATAATAAACCCATAAATCATTTAAATAAGTAGTTTGGACTATAGCTCTCCAAATGAAGAGGACCACTCCACATTATTGTCCAAATAGAGTGATATTATCCTATAACTCATAAAAAATTCATCTCCTAAATCTAATAGAGTTTCAAATAGCTTATTATAGTTTATAATAGGTTCACAATTTCAATTTCTAAAATGTACTCACATTTTTTCTCAAATTTTCTCAAATTAGGTCATCATGTGTGATATGTGTTCTATGTTTTAGATTAGAGGTAAAAGCAGGTTTTGAAGGGGCCCCGAAACCCTTTAACAGAGAGAAATATAAGAACAACTAAGCCCATAGGCAATGCCTAAAGAACACTACAGTGAGGTAGCAAAAACAGGTTTTGAATGGTCCTGAAACCATAAGAGATACATCCGGTCAAAACCCAGAAACAGAAGTCTAGTGGTACAACAAAAAAAAGCTAACAAAAGAAAAACAAAGATCAGTACCAGTTTCTTAACCAACAAGAAGGACCAGATTATTCATCCAGTTCTAGTATCAAGTTCATGGCTTCTTTTTCTTTCAAAGCAGTTTCCTGGGTGGTAACCTCCAGCAAAGCTCCTTTTTGTGTATCTTTCTTTCTGGAACTTTGCCTTGTCCTTTTGCTGGGACCCTCTAGTGCTTTGGTCTCCTCATTAGCTCGTTTACCTATATTGATAGCAGCTGCACAAATGTTGGACGTTACTTCCTCCATTTTCTTTCTGTTATCCTTTATTAGCTCCCGGAGGTTGTTTTCGTAAGCTTTGAGCTTCACAGGGATCTCGCTTAACTGATTTTCCATGTTGTTTACTTTGTTCCAAGCAGCTTTCAGAGAATCTTCCAAAGTTTCCACTTTTTTCTTGAGATCAATGATCTCCCTACACAACCAAGAATCTAATTGGGAAGAAGACTCAGCTTTACTATTAGCCCACATCATAGGAGTGTGTATTTCATCATTCTAATTCTTCCCTCTCCAATCCTCAGACTTTTTATTTGGGCTATTCCTACCTTCTTCAAAGAAGTCTTCTTGGCTCTTTTGTTCCCGCTCATTGATTCCATCTTCAATTTCCATCTCCATGTTTTGAATATCTTCCTAGACAGAGATTTCCTTTTCATTCTTAGAAGTTGGGTCCTCACCAGGATCTTCCTGGATAGTGTCATCCTCTGCCACTTTCTGGTTTTCCTCCGTCTCTTCTATTTTGGTAACAGAATCCTCCTCTGTATTGACTTTATCTTTTTCAATTTCCTCAGATCCTTCTTCATCATTACTAGAGTTGGTGTCCCAGCTCTCTGTTCCATCATCTTCCTCTGGTTTTTCCTCCTTGAGTTCTTCAATTCTCTCCCGACCCCTTTCTTCTTCTGCATTCTGTTTATTAGGACTAGGGGTCTTAATTTTTCCTCTTCTGCTTACATTTTCATTCTTTTTATTCCCTGGCAGCTTATTTTTCCCCTGTTTGGGATACTTAACCAGTGCCCTATTCTTACAATAGCCTTCAATAAGCAGAATAAGGCCTTCATGAATAATAGGGCGCAAATCCTTTTTCCTATGAGCATAAAGGCTTTGAATCAGGGAGTAGCGAAGATAGAAAGGAAAAGACAAGCTAACCTTATGCCTGAAGTGATTGAGGAAGACAAAATAGAACTTATGCACTCGTTTGCTTCTTCCGTCCAGGATGAAGTACTCCCTTATACAGCTTAGGACGTCCCTCCAAATTCCTTTAATCTGATCTAGCTCATAAAAATCCCCATTTTTGACCAACTTCTGCTCCTCCTCATCCGTTTTGGGGAACTTACAAAATGCCTCATTCGAAATGCTAGTCTGCTTTGAAAATCTGATTCCTTCCATTGACAACCCTATAACCTTAGCAAGAAAATCCTCGGTTAAATTTACAGTTATACCATGTAGGGTGACCCTGTCGTCAAACCAATTTTTGAAGAAGGCCATCGTGATATGCGGTTTAGAGCCGTGGAGTCTTTCCATGTAGCTCGTAACATTTCCTTTCTGCAAAATTCTCCAAACTTGATGTTTCTCTCTCCATTCTGCACAGCTCTTGGGCTCCTATTTATGGGGTTCTCCCTTCCTTTCACGTTCCATACTCATTTTCTTAGAATCTTGATTACTGTGGATATTACCCTGGATCCTCCTACTGTCAAGTTGATTGGGACGTTGAATTTGTTTATGGCTTTTCAGTATCCGCTTCTCCCTCTTGAGGGCCTTACTCTTTAATAATTGGGTTCCTTTCCCCGTGCTACCTTTCCCCGTGATATGTGTTCTATGTTAACACATAATTTTTTCATAAGAATTATAGTTTCTATTATTTAGTATCAAAATACATATACACCAAATAATATATTGGGGGCATGTGCACATCATATAGCTTCCTCTTTACTTAGTTTTTACAATAGTTTCATAGATAGAATGATAATGCTTCTCTTTCTCCATGTTGTATACACCATACCCAGATTATACTAACTTTTTTCATTACTTTTGTACGAGTGTTACACCATTTTTACACCATAAATGATACTCCATTTTTAGCTCCTAGTTCACCTTTTTACATTATTTTTTTACTGAAACAAATCTATTGGGATTCATACAAAGATTCCAAACAACTTCACTACTTTGGGTATGCAATGATGGATTCAAGCATAATTTTTAATTATTAATAAAAATTTTAAATTATTAATCACACTCACCTATTAATTAGGATTGGGTCATGCATATTCCAATTCAAGATATTTAATACAAATGAAATTTCCAAGGGTCCTATCCTCTACAATCACTAGTTTTTCACTAGATTTGTGCACTAGGAAAACACAATGGTTCATGTACTTAATCATGTGAATCCATTCCTTGTTATTATTTATATAAGTTAATTATTATTTACTTCTTTAATTTCATATTAAGTACTGATTTTACATATATTCCATTGTAGGTTTTCATGAAGCACAATTCAACATTGTGTCCTACTTTCAAGACTCTACTTCATAGGTAAGTTTAAGTATGCACTTTTACTTTTACTCTAATAATTTTGCTTTACTGCATTAATAGAATAAGGAGGGGGAATTTATACACATAAATTAAAATTTAAGCTACAATAATTCATGTATGATCACTCTTTTGATAGACTTAGTGTGTGACCTATTCTGGGCCTTTTGATCACTTTCCTTTACTTTTAGTGTGATAATCCACTCCTCCAAGCAACCCAAATCAGTTAAGAATCTACATATTTATATCACTTAGCAAACTAATCTCATCTCTAGAATAAAACATACCTTTTGTTTATTAAATGTTACCCTTAGGAAAATAGTGCCCTATTTGGATAGGAACACACCCCAATATTGTCTGCTCCCACAAGTAGTTTATTTTTACCAATTAATGATTATTTTCCAAAATTGAAATATTTAATAAAAGTTGTCTCATAATTTTAAGAAGCCCCATATGAAGGAATTTAAAAAATACCACTATAAAATCACATTAAAAACCAATTTTCACATAAGAGGATTCCACACTAAAAGGCACTAGAATTCTAATTGCACATTGACATAAACTTTCCTATTTCTCCCAATTCTAATTAACTACATCCCCAGTAGCCCTTATCTATAGTCTAGGAACACCTCAAGGTCATAAGTCAATATTGAAGCACTTAATCATGCTAGGATTTCACCTATATATAAATTTTGTGCCAATTTCACACACCCCACCATAACATGGGAGAACTAAATGGTGTTTGATCCCCTTTAAGAGTATTGGTATGTAGACAATAATCAATATAGGGGGTGTTATGGTCAAACACAAATTCAACCATTAACCCATTTTTTATTCCATTATTTTATTTATATTATTGTTTATTGAGATAGGGTTTTTAGTGTAAAAATAATTACATAATGGTCACTAAAGTGAATCATAAGTTCTCACATGGTTCAAAAAATAAATAGGTGAAGGCAAAAAAACCTAAAAATTTGAGTTTCTTTTATCAGACACTAGTGCTTCCTAGAGACAACACCACCTAGTGTTATTTGGTCATAGTGTTATTGTATAAGAACCCTATCACCTCTTGTTTCAAGTCCACACTTAATAAATATAGTCTATTAGTCAGTCTCATATCCAGAAATAATTTGCATATCATTTTTCTAGTTAAGTTTATATTTCTCTTTTGTACTTTCCATATTTATTATATTTATAGATTTATCAATTTTAAAATTAGTTTGTATTATTTATTGCATATATATATTAGTCTAATTTCACACATCATTTTATCATATTAGGTAACCTATTTACCTAGTTTTCCAAATATAATAAAACACTAATATTATGGCATTGTGGCACAATGGTAACATCATGTGAAAACAAAAATGAGGATGGAATAGGATCAACATAAAAATATGTGTGAATATGAATGCCATTACTTTAAATTGTAGTTTATGATGTGCTAATGGAAGAAGAAGGAAGATCATCCTCAATGTTGGAAAGGGATAAGAGTTGTGACATGTAGGCTCAGTGTCCACTATTTTTAAAGGAGTAACTCTCGTAAGTGATTGTTGTTTTGAATTCATTTATTAAGAAATACTCTTTTCGAAATATTTATATCTTGCTTTGGTGATTTTGACTTTAATTTCACTTTTTTATCCAGACTATTAATCAAGGAATAATATTAAGGAGCATCTCAAGGGGAAATGAATGGGGAATTTTGTAATGATCACTTGTTGCCAAAAATATGCAAAGTCACATTTTTCATTAGTTGTAGCAATATAAAAATCATAATTATCATTAAAACTATCTTCCATAAGTCTTTTATAATTGAAATTTGTCCATTCATTATCATGACTAAAGGGTGCATCATATGTAGAGAATGAATAAAATTGATTGGTCATGATATATACAAGGAATTTGAATATAATAAATGCAACAAACAAAACACTTAATGCTATCGAGTAGTGTAGTATGCAAAATAATAACTAATGATTATGACTAAAAGAAAAGAAAAAATTTGAGGTATAAGGGCGATATAGATAAGGGTTTTAATGATTATGTTAGATATCAAATATACTTGTCTGTTCATGTTGGCTCAATGTTTCAAATCACTAACTGCATATGAGAAACTATGTATATATACTACTTACCACATTATAATGGTATGGTGAGAGTAACTTCCCTAGGTGAAATGTTCCTCTTAGGATCCACCATAAATCAAATAGTTAAAAGAGGCTTCCTATGGTAAAATAAGGGATCCTATGTGATCTTAACATATTTTGAGGTATATGGAAACTAATGTTTGTGTTAAATGTTTTAAAGTGGATATGAGTATTGGGGTAAACCCCTCACACCACAATGTATATAAAATATAACACCATGTATCCCTTCAGAATAGTCACTAAGTATTTTTAAAACTATCATAACACAAATTAAAAAACAAGAACAAGCAAATGAAAAATAAATAAAAATAAAATTTAAATATTTTTGTGTATACATATTAACAAATTTCAACATGAGGTTAAAAGAAATAGATTATATGCTTGATTTATCCAAGGTGACAAGACATAATTCTTTGGTGTCAGATTAAATATAATGTTGAATAATTTTAATAATTTTATGTCAGATTTTATCCAAGTTTTGAGGTTATTTTATTTTAGTTTCAATAATATACATAAAGATGTATGCAACCCTATGATAAAAATAATACAAATAATTAACATTATAAAAATAACAAGTTCACTAGAATGTTTAATTTATTTTTAAGTTAAATTGAATCACATTAATATATATTAAAATATTGAATTTTGAATTTTGGAATATACCAATTCAATAAAGAGATATAGTATACTATACAATTTTATAGAATTTAGAATTTTATAAAAATAGTAAATGAGCCTACAAATATGCAAACCTCCCTAAAATAGATATTTTATAAACTATGCAAGATAAATCTAAGTGAAAACTAATTGAAATTAACTATGTATTATGTCATGACCAAATTCAATAATTTAATCTATGAATGGACAAGTCCACATAAGGAGGATAGGGGCAAAGTGTGGCCTTTTTTTATTGAATACAGTTGCATCCTAGTTAACAATGTGCCTAATTTTTTATCTGTATCTATGTGAATTCTTGTGAAGGTTGACTAATAAATTATGTTTTATGTGTTGAGAAGTGTTATAATTATTGTCAATATTTATGGAATTAATGTCAAGGTACATCTGGTGAAGATTCTTGGTGAGTGATCTGTGATATATGTGCTTGTGTGCCTAATGTGACAAGGAAGCTAGGTGACAAGAGAGAATTTGAAGGCAACCTAATGTCTCTGTATTGAAATAAATTTTGAAGGAAAAATAATTATTCTTCTAAGTTTGATGTCAATTTTTAGGTTAAGGTAATAATGTTTTGAGTACTAGTCCTTGAATACAAGGTGTCTTAATAAGCCTAGTCATAACAAGAATAATCATATCATGAGCATGTGCATGGTGTGTATAGTGAGGCTTGGTGAAGTAAGAAAGAAAAATATTTTGGGAGGTATTTTATCTCTATGTGATCATGTAAGATAATTTAATATACTTTCATAAGTGTTTCAAGGTCAATTGTCATGTTTCAAGTGCTTGAGAAGCCTAGACATGACACAAGTCATAGCATGAAGTGACCTTGTAAGAAGGTATGAGTATGATGGATTAGTTAAATGAGTGAATATAGAAATGAGTGGTTGTATGAAGTTACTTGATTAGGTATTATAGGTTTTTGAGTGCTCATAATATTCTCAAGGTAAGAGTACATGGGTATGTCCTATAGACCTAGTATGCAACTAGACCACTTCTAGACCCTGTTTGGCCTAATGAGTTATCATGATCTATTTTCAAGGGATACGAAGGTTTTTTGACATTATTTTAGTATGTGATAAGTTGTGTGATCATGTAATTAAGTTTTATATAACATTGAATGAGTCATAAAGGTCAATTTTAAGGCTTGATGTGATTTGCATGTCAAGATCTAAGAAATCAAAGAGAGAAAGCATGGCCTAATGAGATCTTAGGATTATTTTCAAAGGAATATGTGATTAGGTGATAATTTAAAAATATAAATAAATATTTTTTAATATTTTTCATAAATTTTCAAGTCATGATGAAAGAAAAGTCATGAAAATAAGTCTTAAGGTCTCTTGAGTACACAAAATGAAGGGTTCTCAACCTGAGAAGGACTTTTAAGTGTTCATTGGAATGTGTAACCTATGAATGGGAACTTGATATATTAATGAGAGATCGGTAAGGGTATTAAATTATATATATATATATATATATATATATATATATATATATGCATTAGTTTTAGAAATGATGGTTAATCTTTTAAGAACAAATGTTAACACTAGAAATAGTGTTAACCCTCTCTAAAACCCTAAAAATTACCTGATGTGAAAATTATTATTCAAAATAACACATAATGGATTGTTATGGATATTTTAGTTATTTTAGGTTTTATTAAACTCTCATATTCACCTATAGGTATGATTTTATTTTTAAGCTAGTTAGTGGACCCTATAAGAAAGGCATTATTTTTTAGAGAGTTGTTATAGAAATTAAAGTTAACTAAGTCAAAGTTGATAAATGGATGGAGGAAAAATATTGATAATATTATTTGATGTAAATTATGTTTTATGATTAGGTTATATCCCTTAGGTGTGTTAAATTGTTCATACAATTTGACTAGTTGCTAACAAACCTAATAAAAGCAATAGTCAAAAACCTAGGCAGAAGTGAGAAGGTGATTAGGGATGTGTTATCATGGATTAGGGATGAATAAAAGTGCATGGATAATTTTTTAAATACATATAATACATTTTAATTTTGGATATAAGATTTTAAGATCAGTGGATATAATGAAAATGTTTCTCATAAGTTGATCTATCTAGTGTAGATGAGACAGTTAAGGTGTAAGGTTATGAGATTGGTCTACAAGACTAATATTTCCATTTGACCATGTTATTTTTATATTTAATAATCATATAATTATATCACAATATCATACATATGAATCATTATTTTTTTTAAATGTTCATATAGGTGATTGAATGTCATTATCACCATGACTAGTCTTAAAGGTAAACTAGTAGTTTTAGGTATGCAAGTTGTAGTGATGAGTTTAAGGCACTATGCCCTAAGTGGAATCATATAATGTACATAGTTTTTATATATTTTAATTTTATTTTATATCAATTATTTTTTATAATCTTTTAATTTAGTGTAATAGGTTGAAACATTGAAGCCAAAAAGGCTTGTTTGTCTAAGTGAGGCTTGAGAGAGATAGAAGGTCAACAAATTGGTCTACAAGACCAATAATTGAGATTAAATCTTATGATATTTTTGTTTAATATTGTTATTATGATGTTTTAAGATCATTTTAATAAATTTTAAATCCTTTTTTATGATCTTTTAGATGTTATAATTTCAATTTTCCATGACTATGTTTTGAGTCTAGTTGGCAGTTCAGAGTGAGCATTTTGCACAGAAGAGTTTGAGCCTATATACACTAATTTGTGAAGTATAAATAATATGGTGATGATCTTAATGTAATATATATTATTTATATGTTTTCTTTTCTTGTTTTTTTGTAAAAATTGTGTTTATTCTTTAGTTGTTCAAGATAGAGTTTTTGGGTATGCATAGGCCTAATTGTGAATAGTGCTAATAACATGCTTTAAGTGGTGGTTCAATATAAAAAGTATTATGGATCCTAGATGAGAATATCATGGGTATATTAGAATGTAGTATTATATTTTCTTACCATGTGAAGTGTTTTAATATGTTCCAAGGAAGGAAAAGTGTAATGTGTCCTAGAGTAGACCTAATGGAATTAGGTCTCCATGAGATCGAAAGATGAAATGAGGCCTAATTGAGCTATGTCATACCTAAATGGACTCAAATAATATTTTATTCATATTATTAATATGCCATAATATATATTACATGGATTAACTAAGACGTTAAGGGTGTTTTCCTAATTAAGAAGGATATGAACAAGAGACTTGTATAAATACAAGGTAGTTTTAGGCCTATTGGAGGGGTAGACAATAAGTGAATAATATAATACATTGGTAAGTAGAAGAGGGTCTCATATACCATAAAAAAACTTTATATGAACAATGATGAATATTTTATATAGTTTCTATGTATGAGTATCAATGACATATGATATAATCATGTCAATAAGAGGATTAGTTGAATGAATAAGGCTAGAGGCCAATTTGAGAGGGATAGAAGTGTGTGAATAACTAAATAAAGAGATCATCATCTATTATATGAAAAAAAAATCATTCTAAAGGTAATTAAGGGTTTTAGGTGGCTGAGTTAGTACTGAGTCATCTAGTGGGTTGGTACCTCCTTATAAGTGGGTGCTTGTTAAAACCTAACTGGGTTGGTGCTTATCTACTAGTTGGGGTTGGTGCTCCATGTAAATTTAGTTCTTCACCAAATTTGGAATTCATAGTATAGGACTATAGTCCATTTGTAGATATTAGTGTGTTTTCTTCCCCTTAAGGTTTTCCCACATATGTGATGTGTTTTTGTGTTTCATGCTCTTATGGATTGATGTTTATAATTGATATATATATATATATATATATATATATATATATATATATATATATATATATAGACACACACACACACACACACACACACACACACACACACACACACACACACACACACACACACACACACACACACACACACACACACACACATACACACACACACATATGTTTGTTTGATTAAGTTAATTATTTCTTAAGTGAAGTTGATAAGTAAGTTTTTTAAGATCGATTCACCCCCCAATCATTTTTCTTCCAAAAATATGTGAAGACCTTAAAATTATAAAACCCTTATTCGTACACAATAAACAAGATAGCTATCAAATTCAAAGGGGTGAAATAAGTAAGGTAAATAGTTAAGCTATCCTCAAGAAATCCCAAATAATATAAATGATACCTACATATCCCAGATGGGCCTCAATCTGATGTAGTTTTCCCTCCTAGGGTGATTATGTGATTTTTTATTATGTGACTATATAATTGTAGCTATAATATTTATTTAAAATCTTGACATTAGATGACCTTGCCCTATAATAAAATATATTTAGACTTGGATTATGACTATTATAATCCTATAGAATTGAAATTGGAATAAATAGTGTGTTTTTTCTTAATATGTCGTAAAATTTCCATATGATTTTTAGATGTATTTGGAGAATCTTTGATGTCTTTATATAGGTAATTCTTTGGAATATTTTCACTAACCAGATTTACAAAAGGTGTTAAAACCATTTTGAAATGTATTAATTCAAAAAATTATATGTTAGAACATATAGGACAAGGTGGTTATAGTGGATAAATCCAAAATGTGGTTATGTCCAACCTACCATGGACTTGTCCTAGAAGGATAAAGACTATTGCAAAGGGTCTAACAAAAAAATATAGATTTAATATGGATGAATAGGGTTGAAATAGGGATGTCTTTATGATACTTTATGTGTTTTAAAGATAATATCGCTCTCTTATATATTTTTGAGTTAGGTAAATAGTGAATGAACCAAGTAAAGTAAGGATGTCAAGATTAAACATTGTCAATCACTTAATGATTAATTTTATGTGCCTATATTTTTAAATCCAATATTTACATTGGTATATCTATGAATCAAATATAATAAAATAAAATCAATATTTTGATGAAAATAACTTACAATAATCTCATGGTATCAATATGGAAGGTGTTAATTCTTGATGAATTGCTCAGTTATACGTTTATTAAAATAATTAAGATAATATTGAAATTGATACACATATATAAATAAAAAGAGACATTCTCTCAATTTAAATATTTATAAACTATGAACACATCACAAACTAATTAAGTTTGTCAAAGACATCTTTTCATATCATAGAACTAGAAAAACAAGACAAAAAAACATAGCCCATAGACATTCTCTCAAATTGTTGAATCTTGAAATACTATTACTATGATCTCCTCCTAGAAGCTCATTATAAAATCAAATCAACTATAAATGTAATTAAACTAAAAATATAGGGATCCAACCTTTACAATGATTTGAGAATATGAATATATAGAGCATGAATGGGGATTAGGCCAATGTTTACATTATGGAAAATTTTATCACAGCGAAAAGCACACCTAGAAAATATAAAATAAAAATTTGGCATATAAGATCATAATAAAGTATTACTTAACTAGATTAAATTAAAATAATTATGGTTTGGTTAGGATATATCATGGGCACTAAAATAAATCATTTGGAGTTTTCCTCTTTTTCCTTGCCATGTAGTGCATCTCATAGTGTCACAGATTCTATTATAGCTAGATACTACGCGGTGGCATACAGTACCATGGAGTTTATAAAGTGTCATGAAAATTATGAAGTTTTGTGTGTACTATGTAGTGGATAAAAATTCCTTAGATATTTAAAATTCCATGTAATGTCCATAGATTTTGTAAGTAGTTGAATGCCACTAATGGGTCTACAAGAGTTAAAATGTTATGGAGGAGTTATGAATGCTATAAATATTTGAATGCCACAAAAAAAGACAAAAGAATTTAAATTTCATGGAGGATCCATGCAGGTCTATGATCATAAATAATAATAGTTGTGGGTGGGTGGGGGGGGGGTGGGGGGGGTGTGGTGGGGGAGGACTCAAAGAGTTTTAAATAACTGTGAGGGGACTATGAAGGAACCTAGATTTTTTTAACACACCTAGCTATTATGGATGAGTATAAGGTAACCATGAAGAGTTGTAAATAATCAAAGGGAATATGAATAACCATGACCAAATCTATTTTTTTAATAGGAACTCAAATATCACATATATCTATGAACACCTATGACTACCATGGGGGAGCTATGAAGGAGTGTCAACGTGTTGTAAAGTGATTTGAAATGCCATGACACAATCTAAATTCTATAAACATATTCCAATGAGATATGTATTTAAATGTTGAGGATTTATAATCTAAAAATATTTTAGGATCATTACATATGGGATTAATCATAAACACATTGAAAAATTGTTATACGTCATGATAATTGTATACATAGCATTTGGAAATATTTTTAAGAGATTTAATAAAATATAAAAGACTTGTAGATATATTTACTTTCAAAAATTATTCCTAATATTAAAATAGATCAAACACTTAAATTTAAACCCAAAAATATATATAGTTTTTTTAATTCATATGAATGTGTCCATATAGATAGGGGGTATCCATTTTAAAATAAATGGGGGTATGTTGATGATGACAAATGGTGGCATCTACAGGTAAATACCAAAAAGGTGTTGCAACTTATAAATCATGGATAATATATGGAGATATAACAATACCACAGAATAAAATATCATGCCCTTGTTAAAATATAATTTCAAAACTAAAAATCCACCACATGATGAGTAAATTTTAAACATCAAAGTATAATTCACACTTATTTGTGAAATTAGTTAAATACCATCTACCATGGGTTTAAGTAAAACAATTTCATGATTATTAACTCCAATTAAAATTTGTGATGGGTATTTCATTGTTTTATTTTCCTTACCTCACAAAGGGATGGTTTTTTCATTAATATATTATTAAAAAATCATCCATAGCCCTAATAGAAATACCTTGTACTCCACTCTAAGCCTTGCTCCACTTCTATCCAAGAAAGAAATCCTACAATAGATATTACTTGAATCACTCTTTATATAGAATAAAATTTTAATTTTATTTTGGTATTCAAATTATCCTTTTCATTTTCATTTTATTTCCACCAAGGGTGTTGGAAACCAATGCCACCAGGCTAAGGGATTTATCAAAAATTTCTATCAAAGCATTCTCTCTTGACTACTGACCTTTACCTAATAATCTTTTAAGTGTTTGAAGTGTTATTAATACTTCTCCTATAGTTTATAAACATTATTCAACCAATTTATGGCTTGATAAAAATAAGATCTTAGTAATATCACAATATAAGGATTTGATAGACTCTATTTGTGTAAATTTATACCTCTCTTGATTTTCCCAAATTTAAACATTAAACAATATCATGAGCTTAAGTCTTCCCACTTGTTATCTTGTAGCAAATATTTGGTGATTTAGGCATGAACTTTAGAATAATCCACAAAAGTATTTTATTGAAAGACTTACTTTAAAAATCAAACTAACAAAATGAAACCACTCTAAAATATAGGAAATAATAATTGTCTAAGAAGACCAAATAACTAGATAACATGTGGTAAAGGAAATAAGATAAAATTATTAAACTTAATCTACAACTTATAATCACTTAGAAATTATTTGTGATGGTAAAAATGATAAGTAGTACTTCAAATACTTCCCATTCATAGGGTGTGCTAGGTATTATCCTTGTATAGCAATCAAATTGAATTCATTGTTACCCAATATCTTCACAATTTGAAATGGCCCTATCCATAGAGCTTAAACTTGTCATGTTGTCTCTTATTTTCTTGTGCCTTATCTCATAACAAGGCCAATTCCAACATTATGAAATACTTTACACAAAAATTATTATCAAACCATATTTTAAACACACTTTTATTTTTGTTGAATATTTTAACAGTTTCATCATGCATGTCTTCCATTTGGATAATATTCAATAATCTATATTTTAGTCTAGCATCATCCTCCATATAATCTAGTATGAACTAGTAGGTATGCAACTTGAGGGTGATGGAAAATAATGTTTCTTGACTATATAAAATAATAAATGGATATGAATCAAGGGATTTATTCAAGTGAGTTGTACTTACCCATAGTGCATACTCTAGTAAGGACACCATTCTCTAGTCCTCTTGTTAGCTGATTTTTTAATTTTTTAATCATATTCTTATTAGTTGACTCAACAATGACATTACCTTATATAAAATAATTGGAAGAGAAATTAATTGTAATTGTATTGTCATAGGCCCATTTAGTGAATCATGGAGATAAAAAAGTATGGTTCATATAATAGACAAATTAAAATGGTGAACCAAATTTGGTGACAATATTTTCCTTAAGGAAATTAATGACGTCAATTAATCTATAGTTATTCATGATAACAACCTCAATACACCTTGTTTAGTAATTAGTTATTGTCAAAAAAAAACTATGTCTTACACATGAGTTGGAATTTATGATTCCACTAAAATATAGTCCTCATTGGGTAAACTTATGAACACCAATTATTGGTTGAAGAGGCAAAATTGAGTGTACCTCCCTTCTATCAAATACTTGACATTAATATAAAATCCTTTCATGGTTGTGGGAATTATTAAAAAATGTGGGAAAATAATATCCAAATCTCATAATTTTATGATTTGTAGGTTTTCCTCAAGGATGGTCCCTCCCAAACTTCTCATGAAAATGACTCAGCATATCTTAGGCTTATTCTTTTGACACACATATCAGGTAAATTCCATCATAGTTTCTCATGTATATAACTCCCCTCTTATCCTATAGTGGGATTATATCAACCTAATAAATATAATTTGTTCCTTATTCAATTTAAAGGGATAGTTATAATTTTTTAAATAATTTATGATATGATCATACCAATCATTTCCTAAAATTTGTGCCCAATTGACTTGCATGGTGTCATTTATGGTATCTACCTCTGAGATTAGTTGTAAAAAAATGTTAGACTTGTACCATTTTGTTAGATTTTATTTTCAAGTCAAACTCTTATATATTATCCATCCAATTTCCTTTATGTTCTCCAATTCATTCTAAGAAAACATGAGATTTACCATAAGATCAAGAAAAAATGCATAGACTTTGTTACTAAGTATATAGTGTCTAAATTTTTTGATAGATTTAACAAGAGTGTAGGATTATTTATCTATCATGGAATATATCAGATATACTTATTTGGGGTTGGTTCATATGAACACTATGGGGTGATATTTTTCATCCACCTTCTATGTGAGGACCACACCAAGAGTATTAATAAAAGTAAATGAATAAGAAAATAAATATTTTTTAAAATACAGATTGATCAAGAACAGGGACTTAGCATTAACATACAAGGTATCTTAAAATAATTTATTAGCTTCAAAATTTTATTCAACCTTCATGTCCAACTTCAATAGAGTGTCACGTGGTTTAAAAATGTCAACAAATCCATAAATAAACTTGTACACAAGGTTAATTTTACTAAAGAAAGATTTTAATTGTTTTGTATTGTTAGAGAGTGGGATTTTGTAAATGGAATTAACAATACCTAGATCAATGGATATTCCCTCCTTTGTGATTGTGTGGCAGATTAATTTACCTTCCATAACACTAAAAAATATTTTTTTATTGGGATTTAAGGAAATTCCATACCTTTTGCATCTATCAAGGAATTTTTAAAAATGGTTTGCTTGTTGTCAATTCTCTTTTGAAAAATAATCAAATCATACATGTATATGATGATGAATTTAATAATTAATCCTTGGAAGTAAAATTTCATGGCATGTTATATATTTTCACCTACATTTATCAAAATAAAGGAATTATTTTATATGAAAACTTTCTTCATTCAGTAGTAAAGTTAGTATTTATTAAAGCTTATTTATCCATTAAAATTTGGTTGTATCAATAAAATATTCTAATAAATACATAATTTTAAACCCAATAACAAATTGATTCACTTCATCAAGTGAGGAAAAATGGTAATTATCCTTTTTTAGGGCTCTATTAAAATTTATGAAATCAACACAAAGTCTAATTTTGCCAGTATTTTTGTGCATAAGAACTAGTTTTGCAACCTAGGTTTTATTCTTGATTTGGAATAAAATTATAGTTGTAATTAGTTTTTTTTACTTCTCTATAAATGAGAGGATCTAAAATTAGATTCACTAGTCTTTATTTCCATCTAAAGGGTTTTTGGATATCATTGAGTTATATTGTATACATAATGACATTGGAATCAAAAGTTTTCAACTCATCATAAGACCAATAAATAACATATTTGTATCTATGAAATATACATTTTAAACTCTTCCTCTTAGAATTAGAATAACTAAGTCTAATTTTAACATGTTGAGACTTCTCTTATGTTACTAAATTCACTAATGTGAAGTCTTTTGCATTAAATTTTGGTTGCCTTTGGTTATCAGCTATGAAATCATTTCAAAGGAAATCATTCCTTTTTGTATTTGGTTCTCTTTAAACTATAAAATAACACCATCACATATTATTACACTATCAATTTGATCTATGCATTTTTCATTAATAATGTGGGATTCAAAAATCCCTATATTGTTCATGAAAAGGATGATTTTTTATCATCATTAAACACCTAAAAATTTATCAACATTATCAATGACTGGTGGACATGAGATGAGTGCTATAGAAAATTTGTACATGTTTAATTCCTAAAGGGAAACTAAGTTTATATCATAATCTGTTAAATAATTAGTGGCTTAATTTCATTCTTGAGGGGTAGGCATATTATTTAAGGCAGTGAATTATTCAATCAAATCCTAGGATATATGTTTATACTTATTAAATTATTATACCCTACACTAAAATTTACTTCTTAATTGATTTGTGACTAATTTAGAATCACCATAAGCCAAGATTTACCTAACATTATGTTTGAGTAACATTTTCAAACCTAACACTAAGGCCTCATATTTAGAAAGATTATTTATGCATGGAAATTTCAATCTATGAGCTATGAAGTATTGTTTTCCATTATGATTTATTAAAAAAATTCTTATGATTGAACCTTTTTTTGAGTTTGATCCATCAAAGAACATGATGTGAAATATTTGAGTTAGTAAGTTATTCCTTATTAGGGTCATCTTTTATGGCCAATGTGTAAATACCAATGTTAGATGAAACATAATTTTATCTCTCATTCTTGGTGTTATGATATATTATTAGGTGTTTCATTTTAGGCTCCCCTTTGAATCTTATTTGATTGGGTATGACCCTCCATGATAGCCACATGTGAGAACATTCCATAGCCATGTATGTATTAAGTTCCTTGGACTAGTCACAACTTAATAACATGTCATAGGAATCTAGGATTTTTATGTCTAGATTGTTCATGAATTTATGGACTTGTGGTTTAGAGGCTAATTATATTTGAACATTAAATAATTATCCTACTACTTTAACATTTTTTTTTCTAATTTAACTACAATTATTTTAGATTTTATTGGTGACAAACTTATTTTTTTGTAGACACCTATAGGAATAACATTATTTTAAGCTCCTAAATAAACTAGGCAATTATGCAAATCCTTTTTGAAGATTATGATAGTAAGAAATAAAGGGGGAACCTAATTTTTATTCTTATTAATCACTACATTTGTATGTGTTTATTTTTTATTTATTTGAAACAATATTCACAATCAAGGATTTTAGAAACTAATCTCTTTTCTCATTGATCTGGGTCAATTCATGTAGTGTGATGTTTGGTTTAACCATTTTCATGTCTTATACTATATTGTAAATTCCTTTTTTTGGAATAATGGGAATACTACCTAGAGAATGTTTGGAATTTTCTTTGGGAGGAGGTGGATTATTATTCACTTTTCAACATATGGGTATATCACTATGGTTGAGGGACTAAAAATAGTGAGAGCTAGCTTAATCTTACATATTATGGAATTATTATTCCTTTGATATTGATGCAAGGTATGAACCTTATCAACTTTTATTTTTGGTTCATTTTATTCCTATCTTGGGAATCATAGGTTTGAAACATTATGGCAGTGCTTGGGGTGTGAGATGTATTAGAAACATTTGTAAGATCTGTGATCACTTCATAACCATCGATTTCCATTTAAAATATTTTTAAAGCATTAAAAAAGTCAATTTAGTTTCATTCCCCATGTTTGGTAGTGTTATGCATTCTACACTAGTTGACAACTCATAAATATTAATTTCAAGAAGTTTTTTTTGGGTGGGTTTAGGATTAACATTTAGTTAATTGAAAGGTTTATTATGCCTCTAATATGTATACTTTATACTTTAATTTTCTCCTAAAATATTTCTAATTTGTATTTATAGATTCAATAAATCACTACTAAGTTTTTAGACCATGTGTTAGATCACATCAAATTCTCCCTTAGAGTGATCTTTGAGTAAAACCTTTGTATTATTATTATTGACTGGGATCATGGCTCATCTTATATTTATTTGATTAGTTCCTATGGTGAACATGTTTCATGGGCATATTGGCTGATTTGATGTGACTTAAGGGAGTCTATTTGAAAACCTACATATGGCATGCAATATGGACATGTTGATGGCACTAGAGGTAAAACTCAAACTTGGGAGATTTTGTTATACATTTAAAATGTCTAAGACCTAATATAATTTTTCATTTATCTATCTATCAATATAAATAGCTTCAACATAATCCTATGTAATATTTGGGACATTATGGGGCCTACACAAGAAAATAGATGTCATTAAGTCTAGGTATTTTTTATTCATTTCAAGTGGTAAATCATTGATTGGCCTATAAAAGACATCAATGACAATACATATCTTATAACCTAGAGTTTAAATCTCTAATGAATTTATTGGGTTCTCTCTTCATACTTTAAAATAATTTGTACACTACACCTAGGTCAATTACTTGTCCAAATTGGTATGAATGTGTCATTGAAGTATATATCGTTAATAATAGAATTTTCTCAAAGATTGAGAAAATAGTAATATATGACATATCTTAGAGTAAATGGAAAGATTAAACATTAAAAATCCTCATGAATGACATTTAGGAGTCTTAATGAAGATTCAAAGTCTTATATATTCTCTTTAGTTATTAGCCCTCCATAATGAGCAAACAAGGAAATATATTTTTTTGGGTTTCTTGGTAAGTCATGGACAACCCCAAGTACATTAATGGGTTAAATTGTGAGCTAGGACATCACATTATATTGATAAATATTAAATTTAATAAGTGAAACTGGTTGAGTCCTTAATTTTTGTGTGTTCCTTTGTGTGACCTAGCCCTGTGGTGGTGTTTCAAAGGTGACACTAGGATTCCATCCTTAAAAGTGGACCTAATAAGACTTTTATGGAAATATAGGGTGATATAGCTTCAAAATTTTAATTAAAAAACCATCAATTACCAAAAATTATTTTTACCTTAACCATAACAAATTTATTGTATCCTTAAATTCCATCCTAGTGCCATTGTACTTGGTGGTCACTCAAGAGGTACCTAAAAGGCTTAGGTAAAACAAGAATAATTTAATGGGGTTTTCACCCTCTCATTTTATAACCACAAAAGTATACCAAGGTAAAATTTATAGGTATTTATATTCTTAGTTAACCACTTGGTATCATAGAAGCCAAATAAATATATTTAACTGCTCCAAGGTTGTTACACATAGACATTATTCTATAATATAGCACACTACTCCAAACGGTATGGGATGAAATATACACAATGAGGAATACACTAAGTTGATGAATTATATTAGGAAATATAAAATAAATATAAAAGGTAGGTCTAGAAATAAAGGTATCATGTACCTAAAAATATAAATTCATTTAAATTAATCTAGTTAAGTGAATCATGTTATTAAAACTAATAGTTATCTTGATCTAGTTATGACTCAAATTAAATTAAATACAATCAAGAATCTAAGTAAAATAATTTATAAAAATCATGTGGTATCAATCTAGAGGTGTTAATTATTGATGAATTATTCAATTGCACATTAAATTCAAAATTAAGATTATATTGAAATTGATATTCACATAATAGCTATAATATCCATTGGCTCAATTTAACTATTGCTAAATTACAAACACATTAAAAAATTGATTAACTTAATCAGATAAATCTATAAAAAAATAGAATAAATAAAATAAGATAAATAAACATACCTCATAAACTATATCTCAAATTTTTGAATCTTTCATTATTATTGCTATGATTTCTCTCTCGATAGCTCAACAATAAATCAAACCAAATAGACACATAGTTTAGCTAGAAAGATAGGCAGTTGACCTTTACAATGATTTCAAAAGGTGAATATATATATATATATATATATATATATATATATATATATATATATATATATATATATATATATATATATATATATATATATATATATATATATATATATATATATATATATAAGAGAGCCTTGGCTACTTTTTTCCATGATGTAAATGTTTGTTACATCCATAAGCACCTATAGAAGAGATAAAAGATAGATTGAGAATATAATAAATAATCAATTTTCCTTCACTAGAATCACCTAAACTCATGATGGTTCAATTATGATTTATTGTGGGGACTACAATAAACCATTTAGTTTTGTTATTTTCAACCATTTCTAAGTAGTATGTCTTCTAGTATGATGGGTTCTATTTCTAATGGATCTATGTATTTTCATAAAGTGTCATGGAGATTGTGAAGTGATGCGAGGACTATGAAATCTCATGGGGAATGTTAAGTGGTTAAAATGCATCAAGGAGTTAAAATGTTGTATAAGAGCCATGCATGTTGTAAAGATTTAAATACTGCTAATGAGGCCAAAAGAATCCAAATTTTACAAAGGAATATTTAAATGCCACAAATAAATATTCCAAATGTTATAGAGGAGTTGTGAATGTTTTAAAAAGATAAATATCACCAATGGGGCCAAAAGAGTCCAAATGTTATGAAGGAGAGATGAAGTACCACAATTATTAAAATTAACCATGGGGGGGACTCAAAGAGTGCAAAATAACCATGAGGGGGTAATGAAGGAAACCAAATGTCATGAACACACCTAATTGTCATGGAGGATTCCAAGGGAGCCATGAAGAGTTATCAAAAACTATGAGGACTACAAAGAGCCATGGATACATATAACTACCGTAGAGGAACTTGATTATATCAGAGGTATGAACACCTATGACTATCTAAGGGAAGCCACGAAGGAGTGTGAATGTGTTGAAAATGGATTTAATGTTTTGTGGCATAGTCCATATGCCATGAAGAGTTGTTAAGGAGCCATAAATGACAACATGGATGATTCATAAGTTTTAACTCTTTTGATTTTTTGGCATAAAAACCTTCTCATAAACACTTGAAACTATTTTGTATGGTATGATAAACTAAATGCATAACACTTGGAAATATTATCAACATTCGTAATAAAATATAGAAGCCTTATAAATATCTTAAATTTTAAAATTGATTCCTAACTTGAAAATAGATAATTATTTTAAATGTAAACTCAAAAAATGTGTAATTTTCTTATTTCACAAGAATGTTTTCAACAAACTAGGGGTTATCAATTTTAGAATAAATGGGTGTGTTTTTTATAACAACACATATATGAATAAAGAGAGTTAGATTATGAATTATGTATGTACTATGTATTATGTATGTGAATGAATGGATAATTAATACACATAATAATTAAGTAATAATAGACAATATTAATTTATATGTTATAATATCTCTAATTTAATTCATCTCAAACTACATAAAAATTATGACCAATTTACAAATTTTATGTCATCAAACATCATGGATTTAATAATAGTATAGAATATGCATGATGAACATCATGGATACAATTAATGAATGAATTAATGGACCACAACCAAGTTAGTGATAAGATAATTTAGTGATACCACACAAGGATGGGATCCATAGAACATGATGATAAGAGGATCTTCTATAGACAAGGATGAACAAAAAAACATACACAAACACATGCAAGTAAACATTCAAGCATAGTATTCAATGTAAGCATGTAAAAATCCCAATGAATATATCCATGTGATATATAATATCTAAGTATTGGTGATATATAATAACCAATGTAATATATCTTAGTATGATAAAGGATAAGAAAGGAAAGATATCACCTATAAAATTAACTATATGGAAATGCCCCCAGGATAGGACATGTTATCTACTAAAAACCTCCCATTCCAAGATGTGGGAAAATAGTGTGTAGTAAATTATCATGTAACCTATGAATATGCATATCACTCATTCATGAAATACCATGAAAAAGAACACATGCAAATCAAGGAATGTCTAACTATGTACATATGTATAAAGTAATTTTTTTTTAATGTTTTAGACTTTTTAAGGTGATATCCTTATCCTTGATTATAATTTTTTTTGAATCATCTAATATTAATTATGATGAATATATTTTGATAAGATGTAAAATTATGTGTAGGTAATATAATCCCATCAAATGTAAAAATGCAAGGCACATATGTAGTAATAATTTGTAATGATAAGCTACTAGAAATGTCATAATCACATGATATAGATGAATACATGAAAAGTTATATGAGTAAATATGTACATATTTAAATAATATTCCACCAATGTATGATAACTCAATAGTAAACATATATGGCAATAAATGTACTATGAATGATGACTATCATGTGTCATGTATGTGTAATATCTAGAAACTAAATAAGAAATGTATAATCGTAAGTGAAAGGGGTATAATATATTACATAAATATGATATTTTAATAAGTAACACGTGTCAGTATGATACCCCCATAGGTGAATTCATTTGATATAAGGTAGAAACAATGGGTACCATACCACCATTAGAAAATTGCTTTTAGGTGTGATCAATATGTTATAATAGTGGGAATGTTTCCCCCAATCCATATTTTTTTATTTTTTAGTAATATGTGTATGATAAAAATATAAAACTAACACAAATAGGGCATGAGGTTGCACATCATAAATATATTAGCAAGGCTCACAAACTATAAATATAACGTGAGGATTATATACAACCTATGACTTCCCTCAAATATCAATGCATGTTATGATTGAAGGAATTGATAAACATGTTATCATAATTAGAAAAAAAATTGAGTGTTAAAATATGATAAAAATTATACACTCAAGGTTAGTGAAACATATAAAGTAATATGAAAAAATTGTCTAGAAGAGTATCAATGAAAATAAAAATAAATCACCAATGTGAAATCAAGAAGATAGAGTAATGTAATAAATATCTAGGAAGAATCCACATGAAATACATGGAATATATAATAATAAATATATATATATATATATATATATATATATATATATATATATATATAATACTATGGTAGTTTTAAGATTATCGATGAGCCCTGTATGTAAAGGGAAATGTAACTAGTGTATAAATCAATCCTAGATCGAATAATATAAATCTTACTTACACTTCTAATTATCGATACTTTAGATATTCAAGGTCGTGATCAAGATGGATCTGCTAGACCTATCCAAGGGATGTATTACCATAACAATATCACTAGGGAGGTTTCCAAAGCCTCCAGTCAAGAAAAATTATGCAATAACCCTAACTAGGTCCTATGTTTTCATATTCACTAAACTAATAACAAGTAAAATAGATTTTAATATAGTACTCACCAAAGCTTATGTAACAAAGAGTGGGTAATAAACATTAAAAGTAAGCATGCATAATATAATCCTATTTAGGCTATACATAGGAAAAACCTAATGGATGGAGAGATCAATATATTCAAAATCCATTACTTATGCTACTTCTATATACTAAAGAGAGGAGAAAAGTTATAGATACTTATCTTAAAGATGAACTTGTAAAAACTCAATCTCTCCCTTGGCCAAAGGTGATTTTTAAGAGGTTATTATAGTTTTTAAGGATCACTAATAAAGGCCAAAGCATACTAATCTTCTACAGAAGAAAATAATCTTTTCCAAGTAGAAACTCTAAGCTAAGACTCTAAGAAGAATGGCAGAAGAGTAGATTGTAAATAATCACAAATGAATAGTTAAATCTTGTTGTCTCTCTAACAATGGTGAAATGGAGGTGCTTATATAAGTAGATATAACCCTAGTCCTTTCCAAAAGTTTATGCTAACAAGGTCGACCCAATCAACCTTGTATTGTTATTGATAAAATCAAATTAGGTCTTAGTCTAGGTCAACCAAGGGATGACCTAGACCCTAAATAAGTTTTATTAGTTATATTA
The DNA here is from genome assembly GCA_037957365.1 of Torreya grandis. NCBI lineage: Eukaryota > Viridiplantae > Streptophyta > Pinopsida > Cupressales > Taxaceae > Torreya > Torreya grandis. The sequence goes on from JARHVA010004998.1 coordinate 769,086, forward strand.
CAAGGTCGATGGGGTTGATAGTGTAATACAAACTATCAAAAATGATTTTAGGCTAGGGAAAGGATAATAAAGATGTAAAATGACTATATGAGGGTGTAAAATAGGAGGCAAATCTTAGGGGAATGTTTTTAGGATATTTTTGGATTGATAACAAGTGGCAGTAAGGGAAAACAATCCTTCAAAGCACAATTTTTTTGCCCACCCCTTTTTGGTGCACCCGTTAAGGCATACACTCATAGATATTGAGAAATTATATGTTCTTGTAAGATATAATGCATCAATAATTAATAAATTTTGAAAATATTATGTGTATAGAAGGCCCATGATCTTATTCATAATATATGGATGTTTTGATACTAATGTGTAATATATAGATATATACTAATCATAAGGAAAATGGTAAAAAAATTTCTCATCCCATGTGATAGTGACAAGAGAATAAATGAATGTTTATATCCATGTACATAGTCTATAAAGTGTGCTTGGATGATTGCAATATCAAAGTTCACTTTTTAGGGGGAAACCTTAATTAACAAAGAGGTGGGAATGGATACTATTACACACAAGCTCAACCTCATTCTACTCACCTACCATCAAGCCACTAACATGAGATTCTCCCATAATTATGACTCATATGATGATGACACCCAATGAAACTATTGATCCATAAAATTTTAAATAAAATCTAAATGTGATGATAACCACACCCTCAACATCACTAGATTTGAATTTGTGTCCTTGAATTCCAATGTCTTTCCTATCAATAGTGCCTCACATGATGCCTCTATATCTACCAATTACTATGAACCTACCAAGAAAATAAGCATAATCATTATAAAATTATGGTGTTATTAGGAGTTAAATATTCATGCCATAGATAGAAAGGGTATCAACAAGTCTAAAAAACTTATCAAGGACCTCATTATAAAATTGGAAGTAAGGGCTTTAAGTACACATATTATTTAGTGATTTGGTAGTACAAAAAATGGAGGAAAGAAGATCCAAATATAGGTTCCAAAAAAATATAGGTTTGATCATGGGAAGAGGATGTAATATTATTAAAAATATACAAAACAAGATTGGAGATTATGTTCTGTTAATCACTTTGCACCTACCTAAGGGAGATGTATATATATAATTATAACTCTTCAATTGACTAAAAATAATAACCAAATATTTATGTATCTATTTTATTTGGAGTTTAAATAAAACTATTTGAAAAAATTCCTCAAATAAATGTATCTATTTGGCCTACATTTCTTGACATATAAATGTCAGAATTTGATTGCAAACTATTTGGCAAATTGTCTATTTGAAATTATTATTATATAGATGGAGAGAGAAAGAATGGGCATAAGTTAATGATTTGTACCATTCTATGGAAAATAATTTGTCTTTGGGTTCAATCAAAAAATCTTGTGGATGATCTAAAACATAGTTTATAACATGTGAAATTGATTCTAGTAGCCAATCAACACCTTCAATTTGAGGGAAAAATTCTTGAGGATAACTCACTACTATCAGGATATGATATAGTTAAGGATTTCACACTTTATATGGTTCTAAGATTATAAGTAGGATCTACTAGATTAGGGATACCATATTCATTTAAATATAGGTCTTTTAAGGAAGTGGTGAAAAAAATAGCTCCTAAACTAATTGTTCAAAAATATACACACTTTTATATTGTTAATATAGTTGAACAAGGAAAGGAGGTGTTGATAGTGGAGATTAAAGATGGAGTGATTCTATATAAGTTAATCCTAGAGAAAGAGGTATTAATCTATAAATTTATTGGTTCTTGGTCAACTATAAAGGCATTATTTTAATGGGTTTATACAACTTGGATAAAACAATGTGAAATCTCTCCTTATTCCAAAGGTTTTTTCATTGTTCATTTTTTTTTTATGAGACAGATTATCATTAAGTCTTTATAGACGGTCCTTGGTTTTAGGGAATGACATGAATTCACCTCACTCCTTGGTTTCCATAATTTGATCCAAATTCTCACTCAATTTCCATAATGTCAATATAGGTTTGGCTCTATAATCTCTCTATTTATCTCATTTATGCTTTCAAAAAGATAGGATATATCTTCGATAAGTTTATCGAAGTTGATACTAAGAGAATGGAAGTGAGTGTATCCATATTTTTTTGAAATTATGTGTAAATAGATATCATTAAGGGCCTATCAGACAAAATGGTAATAAGATGTGGGAATATTCAACATATTCTAACACTAGATTTTGAGAATACTACATTCTAATGTATTATTTACAATCTTATTGAACACCTCCATGAAACTTATCCACCAACACAAAATCAACCATAAAAAAAGGGTCTAAACAAACATAAAAAAGATGGATCTTTCAAGTGAAATAGTAATAGGAGGAAGAAGTAAATAATATGGAGGAAAAAAAAACACCTCAAAACCAAAAAATAAGTATATTAGAGAACTTGATGCATATTTGGGAGAATTTGTTACCCCTATAGTGGTAGGAAAAGAAGAGAAGATTATTTATATGAGGATTGTTTTGAATGATAACCCATCAGTGGGAGTGAAGAGGGCTCACTAATTAGATAATTTAGATTATGATAAGGAGATGATGACTAATTTTAAATCATAACACTTTAATTCTAAATCATCCATATTTAATCAAAATATATAAATGAAAATAGTCATAATTGAGCTCTCTCAAGGGGTGTGGTAGGATGTTAAAAAAAATAAAGGTAAAAAAGGCAAGCTAGATATTATTTGGGACATACTCTCTAATAATTCCTTGTCTTCAAAGGTTAGTCTTGAAGGTTTTATTTTTAATTTTTGGTAACCTCTCCTTACTCTATTATTTCCTTTTCCACATTGTGGAGGGATTTGGTGTCTCTTTTCTATCGGGAGATATTTCTCTCTTTTATTTTATCATTTTTCCTTAGAATGTTGAAAAGCATCTACATAATGTAATTTATTATTTTTAGTAATACAAATGTACAAATTTCTTTTGGACAAAAATTTACATAGTTAATATATATGTGAATAAAAATGTAAGTTACATGACCGATTTAAAGAGGCTCGATATAATAATCAAATAAAAACTAGAAAGAATGTCATCATGTAATATTTACTTCTATATATAAATTCACCCCATATTTATGGTCTCAAATGAGTCCATAATATATTTGACTTGAGTATCATGCATCTTACATATTTAGAGCATACTATGAGAATAATGTGTGAAAACATGAATATATAAAAACATCTAAGATAGGTAAAATAGGCATGATAGACATAATATGATTAAGATAAATGCAAATAATTTCTTGACTTTTTGTCTTTTATGAATGTTTTATGTTTTTTTCTTTTTTTTTTTTTCAATATTTTCATATTTTATACACACAATAATTTACCATAAATTATGTAAAAACATGCATTAATTTAATGCTAGATGTATGTATGACTAGTATAAATGTATATATGTATGTATATTCTATGTGTAGAACTATTATCATCATTTTTTAGATATGACTAAGTGTCAAAAGAGGCATGAAATAAGTGAATTTAACCCAGATCATGAATTTAAAAAATCATAATAAAGAGTGAGGCATACAACTGATGTTTACTTTAAAGAAGTAATATTTAAAAATATAAATATTTTATATATAGTGGTACTCTAAATACATGGTAAAAATATCAAGTACATGAATTGGTTTATTGAAAACATAATTAAAGAAAACCAAATCAAGAAAAAAATAGTAAAAAGATAAGTTTTCTTTATCTAAATTTGAATTAATATGTGGATTAATCCATTAAATTAGATAAATTGAATATAATGTTGTAAATCAGCTTGTAACAATTAGAATAGAAGATAAATACTAAATTTGAAAAAGTGAAATAAAAAAAAATATTAATTATGAATGAAATTGCAAACATAGTTATTTTTGTTTGAGATTGGATTGTGTGAAGCTAGAAAACACATGAAACTATTGTATAGATTCTAAGACAAAAAGTGATGGACATAATCATCCAACTTGGGATAGGATCAATCGTCACTATATTATTGATTTGGTTGATCTTTTCGTTTGATGAAAAATGGAAAATTAATCCATGATATTTTTAGACATATTGAATTAGGTATATATGCAAAGATTTAACCTTTGAAGATGTGGAAAATATCTACAAATAACTTCTTCAAAGTGAAGATCATAATAGGGATTGCAATGATTTAAAAACTTATAAATAGAAAAGGGGGGGGATTTTAATGGGATAAGCTTACCCTAATCACCCTCATAATGACTTAATATTACCTATATATCTAATACTTTGAAGAAAAAATTTGAGTTGATGTATTTCTCCCACTTAGAGTGATTTGTGCATTTTTTCTCCTTTGACTATATGAATGAATCTAGAAATGGATTAAATACTTGATCACTCTTTATTTATTATTGGATAAAATAGGATTTAGAATTCGTTGATGTCTACTTCAAGTTATTAGAATTAGAATTGGGAAGAATACAAAAGCTTTTCTCAATGTGTAGTATAAGTGTACCTCTATGTATGCACTTAAATTTGATCACTTCATTTATCATCACTAATATTATTATTAATCAACACTAACATTGATAATTTCATCTAATGAGGTCTAATCTCATCTAATTTTCTCTAATTCATTTTTACTAATACTCATAATCTTTTGTCTAACACCCCTTTCCATTACTATTTATCTACTAACCTTATTCACATCAGAAAAAATATTAATCCTTTTGTCCCACTTATTAACATACCATTTATCACCTAAATCCATCTTATTCCCACTTGTGAATTATAAATTCATAAAATACTATGTACCTATGCCTGAGCTTTCCTACAATCCTACCCCCTAATTCTCACCTAACCCTTCTTCTAAATATTCCCCTAATTATCATTAAATTCCCTAATGGAATCTTATCTAGAGAGTTATTTCTCTAGATAATTCTTTGTGATTTTAAATTCCTTAAAATTCCCTACAAACCTTTAGAGTGTTATCTCTCTAGATAATTCCATGCAATTTCAAATTCAATAAAAACTCCCTCCATGTCCTATTTAACCCCACAATTTCCCTCTATTTTAATAATGAGTGGAATTTGCATAAAACTTATTAAACTAAAATCCATCCATCAAATAATATGATCATAGTCCAATAAGTCCAATAAATCCATGAATACATGTTATTAAATTCTTTTGATCAAGCTAATATCATGCTAAAATTCACATTCTATTTATAATCAATTCATTATCCAATCCATTTAGTCTTTCATATTTTAGTATTGAATCTTGTTTGGAAAATTTATATTTAGATTTATAATGTTGCTTTTAATGTTTATTTGTTTGCATTGTGATCTATTGGATCAAAATTTATGAAGTAGATTGATCTTTTGAGTGATTTTGATATAATTTGCATATCCAAATTCTATTACTAAAAAAAATTCATCTCACATTTGGAGACCACAATGGGATCCCTCCTTTTATGCCAATCTTGTGTGTGAAGTGTGGTTGTGCAGATTGTAAATCTAATAAGTCACAAATTTGGGGCTCAAATTTTTAAAAATTTCATAATCCAGGTAAAAAGTGATCTTGACAAACTAAGTAGTGTTTTTTCCTTTTCAAGTCATGATTTTGACTTTAATAGTCATGGTTTTGAGCAAATCACCAGCTTAACTACTAGACATTAGTATTTTAATTAACTTTGTACAAAATTACAACTCAAAATAGGAAATTTTGATATGTAATTATGATATTGATATTGACTAGAAATTTTGCCATTTTGAATTGCAATTTTAATCTTGACTTATGATTTTACTCTACATTCCAAAAAACATTAATATCTAAGGCTTTAATTGATCTGATAATCTTGTTAGATTTTGTATTTCTCTAATTTTGTCTTTTTTAGAAACAAGTAAAGATTTTGAGGATATTTTTCACACCTATTATTCATTTTTTCTTGGCCTATTATGGTTTTGAATGATGTTTAAATATGTTAAAACTATGTATTTCTAACATCCTCTAATAGCACTTATTAGTGTAATTAGTCCATAGAAATAATCTATTGCTCGATAGTTGTTTTAGGAATTTTTAATATTAAAACTATGAGGCTTATTATTATCACTGATATGGCATAAAAAAATCTAGGATTTAACATATATAGTCATAATTATGTTTTTTGTATAAATCTTTCTAATAATCCTACATTTTCAATTAATATTCATCATAAGACTTTTCGTTTGTCTATATCAGTTAAAAACATGTTGACATACCCATCATATCATCATTTTATGTGATTAAAAAACTTTCAACTATTCCATGCAATATTTTAATTATCGAAGTACCCTAATTTGTAGTTTGATAATAGTTATTTTAAGTAACATTTTGAATATCACCTGTGCAAATTTGATTGAAATCTAAGATTTCAAAATACCACTTATTTTTAGTTATGGTTTTGTAATACCACTTATTTGTAGTTGTATTTTTGTAAATCCTATAATTAATTTTAAACAAACTAACAACCCAATAATTATCATAGTCTGTTTAACCATTTTAAAAAATCACTTTTCCCATATTCAGTTTTTACTAGGCGTATACAATCTTGACTATTTGTATGTGATTTTAATTACATTATATTGTGTATAAGCGATTTTGTATTTTATAGTAGTGATTTTGCATTTATTTTTGCCTTCAAATTATCTCTTTTTATTACATTTTAAAGATCATTTTGGTTAATTTTGAGCCATTCTGATCATCCTGCAAGTCCCAAATTGAGTTTGCAATCGAGGGTGTTGTTGCTTGACCTCACCCTATACCATGATAGGGAGTGCATTTGGGGTACTACCCCAAAATATTTCAAGGGGCACTACCTCTTCACTCCACAAAGGGTGCTACCCCTTAACCTCACAAAGGGTGATACCCCTTGACCCCGTTGGGGACTTCTACCCCCAAACCCATATGTCCTAGCCCCTCATTGAAAAACATTTATAGTGCAAAACCCATAATTTTTTTAGTGTTTTTATTAAGGCTTATTTAACTAACCTTTTGTCTATATTCTTACAGGGGTGAATTTAGTGGTAATTTTGTCTTGCTTAAGTCTACTAACATCTTATCTTATAGGTCATTTTTTGTGTCTAATATCTTGTATTCACTTGCTTTATAAGACACCTATCATATATTTTGGAATTTTAAAAGCTATCTTGTATATATCACACTTAATTAATTGGTTAATCAAAATTTTATATATTTTTTTATACCCAAGGGCTATAGTGGTGTATGTTCTCGTTATTGCATCCTAGCAGTGAATCTTAGAAGATAAAAACCACTAATAAACCCTCCAATTTTTATTTTCAAGGTGAAATGTGACATATAAGTGATTTCCATGTACTTTCCATAGTCATATGGGGATTTTGATCATGGATTTCACCCACCACACTTAAATCCACACTCTATGTTTTGATAGAGTATAAATAAGAGGGATAGTTGGTGATAGACCAAGTAGTTGACCCCATATACATATTCCATGAAGGGAAAGAGTTAAATATTTGAACCAATCATCAAATATGACCCTATATGGATTTGGTCCCCAAATATCTAGTTTATATTAGGGATGACTTTAAATAACCTATATAGCCTAAAATAAGACCATTGATCATAATAGGAGACTTAATGTCAAAGTTAGTATCAGCTCCTAAGTGATCATTAAGAAAAAATAGGGTTGAGAGGGTTTGGGAGATTTCATAATGGGTTACTAGCCTACAACCTCATTCACAAAGCCATTAGATGGTGCAGTCATCAAGTTACACTCCCAAATTAGTTTATTAGTGATAGGTTTATGGTTTTGTTGATTTGGTGAGTGTTGTGTTAGACTAATGTTATTTATGAGTTTAGGCAACATTTTATCCAAGCCTATACACACATATATAGGAATCCTTCACATATCATTATGTATATCCTTTTTTCATCATCATATACATCCTTATCAATATCTACATTTATCAATATCTTTTTGTGCATATTTACTTTATACATTTGGGTACATCCTTTAAGTTTATCTCATCTTGTATCTTGTCTTATCTCTCAACAATAATCTCATTCTAGTCATATCCATCTAACAATAATCATATCCCCATCACTTACATACCTTAATCTAGTCTTTACATCCCTATATCATGTCTTATCATATTTTGACATCATATTATTCATTTAGCCTTAACATTAATCATCCCTAGTGTCATATTCAAGACTAAATCCACCTTATATATAATCAATCTTGGTCACATCTATGTCCTTATTATCACCACATCCTAACATAACCTTATCTTGCCTTACTTATCCTTAAATTCTTAGTCTAAACCATATTACCCATCATAAAACCAACCTCATCTTAGTCAATACCATGTCACTTGTCTTGACCTTCTTTAACCTTATCACCTTGTCCACTAATTTAGCCCTTCAAACCTAACCTAGTCATAGTCCAAATCAGCTTTACCTTGTCATCCCATTAATAATACTAGTCATAATATTAATTCTATACTCATAGATCTATGTCAGATTACAACTATTTCCACATTAGGGTCTTGATTTAAAGCTTGATTGTGTCTAATCAAGTTTGAATCATACACAACATCTAATCCTGTCAACCAAGTGATCTCAAAGAAATTAAGTAGATCATATTAGCCTTGAGCTAGTCCTAATCTAATTAATCGCTAGTTAAAATTAGTCTTTTGTGTCAATCTATCTCCTCATCAAGTCCTAGATTTTTCCATGGCTCACTTGATCCAATCTTGTCTAAATCATTGAAAGCATAGTTCATAGCCTAAGTTGGTTTATTTCATCTTGTCTTACCTTATCTCACATCACATTAGGTCAAACTTGAGATTAGATTAAAAAAATCCTTTTATCCAAATTTGTTCCACACATCACATCTTCATCCCTTAATTTTTCCATTCAATCCCCCACACTTGTTTATTGGGGATAACAAACCACATCATCCATACTTTCTCCTATCTTGATCCATCGCATACAAAATATATTTGGTTAATACCCTAATTGATAAATTCCTCATGGCCAATAGGGATATATTCCTTTCTCATCTCATTGAGATGGGTAATCCACATCCTACATACTTTGACCCTATTTACCCAGCATTAATTCTAGTCCATACCCATCCATATTAGTTTAATCCTAGCCTCCATACCACCCAGTCCCATTCAAACCTTGCATCCACTAATTATAACCATTAATATACCCCTTCTTACACTAGAAAAAGGAATAATACCTTACCAACACCTTCTAATACTAGTTTTCCCACCTAATCACATAAACAAGCATCTGATCTAAAGTCTAATGCCTCATACCCTAAGTCACAAAGTGAAGAGAGGGCATATACTCATCTTATTATATCCTTAGAAGCCATCTTCCATAATCTTATCATCATAGAAATGATGGTCTATCCACCCATATGAAATCTTGATCCTACCAAGCCTAAGACATATCATCAAACCACTATTGTATATATCATCAAACCTAGGGGCACATAATTAATTGAGGTTGTAATTTATAAAACTATGTCCAAGATCTCATTGACCATGGTGACATCAAAATCAAGAATGAATCAAGTGAATCTACACTTAAGGGTGAATAAAAAGAGGAATTCCAAGATCCCATTCCTGATCATAATCAATCTCTTCCCTTTATGAGCCAAGTCAAGACACAATCCATATTCCATGGTCAACCTATATTTGACAAATCCTCAATTGAGGATGAATCTTTTTCCCATGAATATAGTCCTCCCTTCTCTCATGAGTCCTTCCATGAACCTATCTTTGGAGAATCCATTGTCCCTTCATCATCTTCCTCTCACCCATCACATCAAACACCCCATTTGGATAGGTCACTTATGGAAAAATAGTAGTATCTTAACATCATCACATTATATAAATTAAATTCAACATCAGAATCAACACAAGTCTTATATAAATCAAGATCATGTTCAACACTAGTACTTGAATCAAATATTTTGTTAAAATCATCATCCATAATTGATGTTGAAAATCATAACCATGTCTACCTTTATAAGGATACATATAATTTAGGTTTCAACCAATCATAAGGAATATATTTTTATCCAAGACTAGATGATGAAGTCAGTAGATTTCTTACAAGATTTTCCAGTCAATGAATATGATTTGGCATTGGATGGGTGTACTATAACTAGTCTTAGTGATCCTTTTACGAATCTTGATATTTTCTCTGATGTTGAAATTGGGTCTCTTAGGAATCCCTATGATGACCATGTTTCCCCATCACCATTCATTAACCTCATCCTACAGTCTACCTACCTTCATCCATCATAGACCCTTTTCTTCTTATCAATGATATTTTAATACCTCCCTCCATAGGGACAAATTAAAACATACATCATTGGACCCTTCCTTGAGTAACATAATAGCTTCCATAAATACAAAGGTCTAATACCATATTCAAAAAGTCTTACATAATGATCAAATCACCTTTGATCCAACAAGATAAAATCAATAAAATCCAAATCATTAGCCTAATAAAAAATTGTCTACCCCTAGTGAAACCTTCTTTGAGGAACTAAGGGATGATTAAAGTAAAATTAATCATATATAAATATCCTTTGGTAAATTCCAAAGTTAGGTAGTATAGGGTAGTCAATATATAATAAAGTCTAAAAATCAAAACAATGTCAAAATTAGAATTAAGATGGTTGATAGTCCTTCACATAATTTAATCAAACATGAACCATAAACTCAAAGTGTCTTGTATCTCTTAAAGTATTTCATCATATGGAACCAATAAAATATAGAAAATATAACATATCCCATGGTGTGTGAGACTATTATTCCCACTTCCCAATCATCCATCACACCTCTCTATCATAATTCTTTTGTCTAATCAAGTCCTATACGCTACCAGAAAATCCAAACCCTAAACCAATCCATTCCACACATTAAAAAACTTACAAAAAATTATCTCTTATAGGGGTGATAAATATACCTCATTTAGATGTCTAGAAGGGTTTTAGTCAATAGTCAATGAAGGCCACTATGGCATCAATGAATCTAATAGTGACAACATGATCTTAGTATCACATATCTCTATAATACGTGTCTAATGAAAATCAAGAAAATTCTGGTATTCCAACATCCTACACCCATATATAATAAATTAAGATGATAAAAGTCAAAAAGTTCAAGAAAATCATTCATCTAATGTTGAAAACTAGTATTTTAGTGCTTGGGAAAGTACCATGATGAAAACTAGTTTTTTTCATCATGATAAAATAATCTATTATCTGCATTGTACCTCAATACCTAGGGGAAAATCAATCCCTTATCAATCCCATCCATGATATATATCTATATCCATTATTCCTACCCATCATCTACCATCATATCTTACATTTTATTATGTCAATACTTTTTATAGTCTTAAAATTTTTAATGGAATGGAAGATGTCGTAGGAAATTTATTAAAATCATATTGGCATATCTTTTAATGGACACTCAAGCTATTAGATATCTGGTTCCTTCATGATGTGATCATTAGTGATCCCTAGTCTATTCTTCCTTGATCCTCATTCCCTTTTCAACATCACCCTCATGATTTTATCACCACATACATTATTCCATATGTATTTATCCTAGTTTCTAGTCTTGGTATTCACTTTGATAATAACCACATTTGTATAGCGTACATACATATTCCAAAAAGAACTAAAAATATAAAATCCAAAAATTCAAAAACCTCTAATTTATATTTCCTTATGACTTGAGTATCATAATATTATTACCCTATATCATAAGTTTTACATCTAATTATCATCATACCTTATCTTATATCCTAAAAATATTATCATTTTGTCATCTTCCCTTATCTCAACATCCTAGTTGTCTTATCTTATATCTTCTACAGCCTTATCCTAATCATAATCCCTTATCTAATCTAAGTCCATACTTTGTCCAAGTTATTACCCTTAATATAAATGAACACCATGATAATCATGATAAACTTGGTACATCTAATCACTTGATTAATCATCCCATCAAATCACATCAAGACAATTAGAAAAGACCCTTATACTTTATGTATATTTGTGTGTGTTTTTATTTATCTTTTTATCTAATTTTTATATTTCTTGTATCATAAATATTTTTTATATTAGGAAATTAATAAAGATTATATGATGACACCAAAATAAAAAATGATTCTTTTAGGTGCCCTCGATGATGTAGAGTTCATTATTTTTCACTTATATAATCATGTACTTTGGCATAATGTCCTCTTAGTCATATCATGGGGCATACTACCTAGTGATACATTTAATGTATGATTTATTAGACTATGATTAGCCTTATATAACAATGGTGGATTAATAATATACTACTGTCATAATTTATCTTAACCTTTATCACGTTTTTAATCATCTAGTCATCTTTATCCCATCATCAAGTCGATCATCCCAGTTCATTCATCTAATATACAATCATTCTTATAAGTACTTTATCATCACATTTATATCATATAGTCAATCATATATCATATCTCTAGTCATTAATATCTAACATCTCATCTCCCATCATTTATCCTATTACTCTATCTTCATGTCTAAAATCTAAGTCACATCCTCTATCTAAAAATTAACATTTATTATCATCCTCCACCTGTATTTTATCTTGTCATCTATAGTCTAGTCCAAACTACATTAGATTTAAGTTTTAAAAACTATATATGATATTCTTAGTTACATAACATGTCTCAAGTTAGCTTAGCCACTCTCTCCTCTTTTTCATCATTCATCATCACATCTCTCTTGTCTTTCATCTCCATCATGTCTTGCATTAGTCAAATCCTTGAGTTATAATATTAATCATTAATCAATAAGTCTATAAATAAATAACCATCCCCACACTCATCTCCCTAATATTTTAATTAATTTCTCATACCTATTGATTGGGATTGAAAAGTCACATCCATATTTTCTTCCATTAATCATCCATTATCACTGATTGGTCAATTCATCATTTAGTGTTTATGATTTACTCCTTAGATTACGGAATTAATAGGACCATACATTTATTATTATCTCTCACTCCCTTACATGTTTCCTTGGTAGTGGGAATCATTTCTATGAATCAAATTATAACTCATTGATTTGATTGTATTGTAGTCCAATTTTTCCCCTTCATCTTTGGTCACTTAACCATATCACTTATTTTCTCTCTCATCCCATTCATAATATCAATTGACTTTAGATATGAGATACACATGTCAATCAATATTATCAAATAATTATCTTTTTTTATCCCAATGATTTCCCATGCATGTGTCCTTCCTTGCGATATGTTGATAACTCATGGCCTTCTCTATTAATCATCTTGGTTTTTAGCTCTCCTTAGCATGTGTATTTACTTGGGATATGTCTAAAACTTGTGACCTTTTATCATATCATCATCATGTTATAGTTTATTCCCCCTTATAATGTGTTTATAATTATGACATAATCATTTCCAATCCCCGTGCATATGCATTTACTATGAGCATCATAACTTTATAGCTCATTGCTCATTTTGAGTTCATTTTATTCATCATAAATCTAACATATAACATATCAATCCCTTGTTAATTCATATATCCAACCCATCATTTCCTCTTTCAAGTGGAAATTTTCCTCATTCCTCCCCACATGTTCCTTTCAGGGGGCATCATGTGTCAATAATTATTTAACATTAATCCATGAGTGTCTTTCTTATTTGAAAGGCCACTACTCCTTATACTTTATTCAATTGTAATGCCCTTTAAAATAAGGGTAAAATGTATACACCTAAATTTAATCATTTCATTTATCATCACAAATATTATTATTATTTGACATTAACATCTCTAATTTCATCTAATGAACACTAATCCCATCTAATTTTATCTAATTCATTCTTACTAATCCTCCTAGTATTTTATCTAACACCCCTTTCCATTATTGTTTATGTACTAACCTTTTTAATATCTAATAAAATATTAATCCTTTTATCCCACTTCTTAACATCCCATTTGTCACCTAAATCCCTCTTATCTCCACTTGTGAATTTTAAACTTACAAAATCCTAGCTACTTACTCCTAGGATTTCCTAAAAGCCTATTCCCTAATTCTCACATAATCCTTCTTATAAATATTTCCCTAATCATCACTAGATTACCTGATGGAATATTATATAAAAATTTCTCTATCTATAAAATTCTAAGGAATTTAAAATTCCTTAGAATTCCCTCCAAATATCTAGAGAGTTCTCTCTCTAGATAATTCCATAAAAATCTCCCTCCATGGCATATTTAAACCCACCATCTGTTTCCATTTGGAATAATGAGTGGAATTTACATAAAATATATTATGCAAAAATACATCCATCTAATAATATGATCATAGTCCAATAAATCCATGAATCTATGATATCAAAGTCTTTTGATCAAGCTAATATCAAGCTAAAATTTTGAGTCTATTTACAACTAATCCATTATCCATATCATTTAGTATTTATTATTTTATTATTGAATCTTGTTTAGAACATTTAGATTTAGATTTATAATGTTGTTTATAATGTTTATTTGTGTGTATTTTGATCTATTGGCTCCAAATTTAAGAAGTAGATTGATTTTTTGAGTGATTTTGATATAATTTGCATATCCAAATTTCATTGCTCAAAATTTATCATCTCACACTCTATATTAAATTTACCAAATGGTGGATTAAGTGACTTACATGTAATTTTAGAGAAATAAAAAAGGGAAAACCTCACGTTAATAGTCCTAAAAACATGGACCACAAATTAAGGAAGGGTTTAAGTTTGAAAACTATCCGTTAGAAGATCAAGGATAAAAATTTATAGTAGGGGAAAAAACATTCACCACTATTGTCCACATTTTTTCCTTTAGGTAAATGTGTGCATTTTGGGTTTGGATGTATTTGTATAGATGATTATAGGTCTTTCATATCTATTAGAACATTTATATAGGCAATAGATATAAATTTAGAAAAAAAGCTCGGCCCACATAGGTGTTAGGATATATTAAGGTTGAAAAATATTGTAGATTAAGTGCTCAAGTAAATTAAAGTGAAAAAGGGCCAAAATAAACATTATAAAGTAAATGAAAAATAGTACTTGAGTGTGTACAATACACTTTGAATTTTGAAAACTCTTCAATCATGAAATTTGTTCCTTGGAAAAACCTACAATGATGTAAAATTAGTTAATGCTCATATCTTAAATTTAAAAATTGAAATGTAATTTGAATTTTAAAATTTTGAAAAGAAAAATAATACACTTATATGTGTGAAACCAATGTTTCTATTCTAACTTTTCTTGGAGATGATGCTTCCTTAAATAATTTGAGAATTGGTGCTGCTAATGAAACACATGGATAACTTGTATAGAAAATAAAAACCCAGTTTTGGAGACATAAACCTCATTTTTTTTTAATAACCCCAAGATGTGAAACTTATTGAAACACATAATGGAATTATATAGATAATGCTAGAGGGCACTGAACTTATAAGTTATGTATTATGCACTATTAACTATGTTAACCATAACAAATGTCTTGTAGATTTAATTTACACTTTGTTTCTTATCATGGATTAAATTTATGCTCTTACTATGTCCAAAAGTATTAAAAAAAAATAAAAAAATCATGGCATATATTTATATCATGCCCCTTGAATTTATAAAAATAGCATAGTATGCAGAATTTATTACTACATAAAAATGAAAATTTGAGAATTTTATTTAACTGTTGTGCATAAATCTATATCATGCACCCAAAATTATATAAATATGTATTTTGTTCTTGTAATGTGAGTGTGTATGCAAGTAATATGCCCCATATTTTTTGCCAATGACTTAATTTTAAACCATTTTGAAACTTTCAGAATGATATTATATATTGAAATTTTCTTTTTAATCTTGAAGAGGATTATCTCATGTATGAAAATCCCACTAAAATACCCCCTTTTGAGGTGAGTGAATTATATCCTAAAATTCACTCACCTCAAAATAAAATTTAATTGTATCATACATAGTAATACATAATCATTGAATAATGTATTTGTTTAACCCTAAATGTTTAGATTACTAGGATCTAGGGTTAAGAATATATAAATAGTTATAACACAAGGGTGATAAAACAATTTATAGTATTACAATTAATATAAAACTCAGATAAATAGTATTCTAAATTTGTACAACTAAGATCAAAAAAAATAGTAAAGCATAATTATTAAAAGATATTACAATAAATAAGAAACAATGGTACATAGTTGGTTTTACAATGTGTAAATAAATATGGACTAGAAATAGGTGTTAAGTATGTAAGATCTATGTTATGGATCAGTTGTCAGATTCTATAAAGTATAATTTTATGTCTATGGACACTACCATTGAAAATAGTGTATTAATGTGACATAGGTGTCTAGTACAAATAAAGATTATATTTAGATGTGACTAATGTCACCATTTTGGGGTTTTTATCACCTTTATTCAGATGTATTTATATTTTGGATAGAGGCTATCACTCTATGTTGATTGATAAAAACCTAAACTCTTCACCCTTAGAATAAGTTTGATTTAAAATGGGTTAGTGGGATCACAATGTCAAGCTACCCTAAAGACCCCCTATTAATGGTTGTTTCCTAGAAATTGAATACTCTAAGAAGGGCCTCAAAATTATGTAGTTATCGCCTATGTGTGGGAAAGTGTGTGAACAAAGGTGAAATGTACTATATCAAGATGTATGTAGTGATCTATCTTATAATTTGACAAATCACTCATGGGCTTCTCTTTGAATACATTAGACCTATGATATGACTACTCATATGATTGATACAAAGATAAGGATTTATAAAGTAGAATGGATTATTTGTGTTGTTGAAACATTTTTATTTAGTAAGTGTTTTCTTGGTATTTTCTAGATGAGGAATGAGACAGCTTAGACTTGTATTTATACCCTACTTTTTAAAAATATATCATGGTAGGGTTAAATAAGACAATTAGACCAACCCATGGGTTTTGAATAATTTTCAATTTGGATGAATTTTGGCTACTGGACATTAGATAAGGATTTGGAAAGTACCATTAGTAGTAGTGTCCTCATATGTCTAGTTGTGTTTAGAGGGATAAAATAGGTATTGATCTAAAATTAATAGTGAAGGATGTTTATCAAATTTAATCTTTCTTTGTAATATAGGATACCTAGGTCATTACATTTATATGGATTATACTAAGAGATAAGTGTTTAGACATAATGATATGTCAAATACAAGCCTTTATTCAGTAAGAAGGTCTATAACTAAAGGGTAGATCCCTGATTTATATTTTTCAAATGTACAAGACTAAGATTCTATAAATATTTATTTTTAGTATTTACATCTCCGCCCTTTAATTTTGTAATGCATAAGGATAAAATTACTAGGTTAAAATAAATAAATAAATACTTGGGTGTATATAACACACCTTACCTTTACTTGATCCCACTTTGAGTGGTTTTATAATCTATGACTTGTAACCAAGATCATGTTACAATATAAATCAATTTATATAATCTTAAATTTAAAACAATTGAAATGATTTAAAATAGAGTGAGGAATGAGTACACCTATGTGTTGATGCAACCATGTTGCCTTTTGATGCTTTGACTTGGTAAATATGATTATTTATGAAGAATTAAATCTAGAGAAGGTTAAAACTTAAACCTTAGATATTTAAAAAAAGATATTGTAAGGTATTATACCCCCAATCTAGTGTAAGTATGAATTGTGACATGACCATTGAGATTCTTATATCTCAATCGTATAATTCAATTCTAAATATACATAATTTGGTGAGAGTGAGTGGTTTAATAAACTCATCCTATAAATTTGTTTACATTGTATTATTTAATCACTCTAATATATAAATATGTTGAGGTTTAATTATTTAATCACTTTAACCTATAAGATCAACCCACTTCAATAGTATAAAAGGCTCAATAATAGTACATCTTGGTGTAATCGATGCATCTTGGTGAGTAGTATAATTAGTAAACCTTGAAATTTTAGTGTGTGATAATTGATTATTCACATATAATGTGTTTGAGATAGATTATATGTGTCATATATTTGAAAAAAACCTCTATTTCAAATCTATGTAAAATCAATGCAAAGTATAGGATTTTGATCCAAGTGTATATCTAAATAATGAAACTAAACTGGAGATTATGCAAATATGGAGGTCATATATCTATGAAATGCCCTGAATAAAATATATAGGTACTAAGTAAGTGTATAAATGTGGAGCTAATTCTCTTATGACATGCCCGGACTACAATCTACAAATTTTAAAAATATATAAGAGTGGAGGTCATGCCTTTGTGACATGCCCCCATTGTAATATAGAAATTTTGAAAGATGTGAAGGTCATGCTTCTATGACATGTTCCCATTGACATTCCCCTTATTTTTAGGTGATTTAAATATATTCTAGTAGTTACCTTACCTCAAAAGGATAAGGTAGTTGTATAACCTATGTATGAATCAGCATATAAGGATAATATGTTGAAGTAGATATATCAATCAAATTCATGGTATGTGATCAAATAAAGTCCTAAGATGAATTAAATAGATCATGGAAATGTCTAGAGGTTAAAATTAAAATCTTATCAAAAAATTAAGCACACACACAATATCACTCAATTTAATGTAAAGGAATGGTCCAAAGAGACATCAAACAAAAGGCATGTTCAAAATCCACACAATCAAAAGGGATGACATATTTAAATTTCCAATCAGCATAGAATGATATGAATATAATGGAATAGGGTCCAATTTTAAGGTAACATATTCAAATGTTCCACAAATAATATAATAGAAATGAATGTAATACAATCAAGGAAGTGAAAAATAGAGGAAGCATAAGTATCTATCATAAGCATAATATACTAATCCTTGCATATATGTGTTAACAAAAATGTTATGTAGTATAGAATATTAAGCACATTGTGAATGATATGAACATGGATATTTACATGTGTAAGTTTTAGTGTATAATCTCAAACATGATAATGTATAAATTATCATAAAATTATATGTATATTATATCAATCATGATCAAATAAGTAGATTCCCCCAACGTGCTATATGACATGAGTAGAGAAAAGGTCTAACATCTATAAATTCATAGATAATGTGTCTAGGTATGCTTGTATCATAATAAAATATGCTTGAAACATATGTGTGTATAGGAATGAAATGATATGTTATATACTAACATAAATACAACAATATAGATACTAAGGAGCTAGTAAAATCTAGGAATGCTTAATATTTTTTAATATTTTCAAGGTTTATTTGAATGTTTTTATATTTTCGGAATATTTGATTATATATATATATATATATATATATATATATATATATATATATATATATATATATATATATATATTCCCTCAACCTTAGTTTGGATCATTTTAATTGTTTTGATCATGATTGGATAGTATAAAATGATGCATGTCATGTTTTTCTTCATGATTTACATGTGAAGTAGAAGAATAAATTCCATTATGTGGTATATGGATCAATTTTATATCATGTGAAAAAGAGAAACATTGATGGTTATGGTTAATTTTTATTTATATCTAGTATAACCAAATATATCTCAATTTAAATGCAAATTGTGATATGTGAAGCATAACCCAAACCCTTATTTTAATCACTTTAGGATCATAAGAAATTGGTATTATGATGTTTCTTAAGGAGTATTTGAAATCTCATTTCATTTTTAATTTTTATCATCACCAAATATTTCACCCTAGAGTAGGTTGTTCAATCCTACTCTAATTTTGGGCAACATTGGAATACCTCTAGATCTATGGGTTGCCTATATTAGAGGTAGACCTCTAGGATCAAGGGATAGCTCCCTGAATTGACCTCTAAGTGCTTATCACCTATGCTAACTAATTAATTGTGGGAAAAAGGGAATAAATATGCATGAAAGTAAAATATTCTAAGGGGGTGATACACCATGAATATTTTTGCAAGATAATTATACTCTTGAACTAAGAAATAAGGCCTAAAACACTAGCTTCAAAGTCTTAATATGTTCTAACTTTAGTATTTCAATATAGAGGTGATATGCATGAGATTACTCAAGTTAAATGGACCAGATGTCAGATAGTAGACTCTAGGTAAAATTGAACACTTGAAAGAATCCAAACACATTAGATACACTCCATATGACCTATTATAATGAAAACTTCTTGCACCAAATATGAAAGGACAAAGAGAAGATAAGGATAGTTGTGTATCACTAGACCTCACCACACATCACTTTACACACTTAGAATAGATGTTTATAAACTCAAAACTATATTTAATGTATCATTCAAAGGAAAATTTCAACATCAAAATAGTAGGGCTTCACCATAAATAGTGAGGAATTGGATGCCAAGAGCCAAAAATGTCTAGTACTTATAGAATATGAGAAAGGAGAGATAAGATTAAATCTCAAGAGTAATAAATGGAGAGTTACATCTACATAGGAATTAATAATGAAATATACCATGAAATGTCTCTTTGGAAAAATGTCTTTCCAAGCATGAAACTCCTCAAATATGCCATAGGATTCTTCAATAGCCTATTTTTAATTTGTCTTTATCATTGGTTTCTATTGGGTGCTCCAAAGTAGACTAGGAAAAATTTACACATGTGAAATATGATGTGGGGGTTAAAAAAATTCTCTAACATGCATTGTATGTGTCCCTAATCATTGATATTATTTTGGACAAGTGTTCTCACTTTTTGCAGTCACCATCACCCTTCTTTTCACTCATTACTCACACTTGTCATTTAAGTGAACTTTAGTTTTACAAAAATATCCATACAAGGGTGTTAATACACATATCAATAGTCTTCTTATCCTTAAATCCATTATTTATACGTTAAATGCCTCCTAATTAGATTTATCACCTTCTCACTTGATGATCACCTTCTAGTTATTATGTGACTTTGGATTATCTAAAGTTAAGGTGCTTACAGATGTACCTATGTGATTTAATGAATCAATAAATTAATATGAGGGGTTATATTATGTCCAAATTGATCTCCTAAAGTGATTCTCATCTTTCAACTCTCCCTTAAACCTACAAAACATCAAAATTTGTCAATAAAAATAGTTTTGTACCTTGTCCATATAGATAAGATAGAATCCAATATAATTAAAATAATCATGGTGGAGTTTTATGTAATTTGAAATAAATTATCAATTCATAATATATAATATATATTCATTTCTATCCACCTTTTCCTTATCGAGTCATGAGTAAGGGTTTTAGAGGGTTTTGAGTAGTTTTGACCCTTAAGGATTGTTCATATAATCCTAACATCCAATACCTAGAAAAATTACACTAAAATATTTATTAGTACCCTAATAAACATCTCATAACTCCTTATTTCTCCATTCTAATCATTTGTATAGATATGAGCTTCTTAAGGTGGCTTCTCAAGCTCTTCCCTATATTTTGTGCACCCTAAATTATTCTTAAGCCAAAAAATGACCTCTCTATGAATTTATATGAAAACCAAAGGCTTTGAATCATTTTATAACTCCCAATTAAGGTTTTTAAATTACTTATAACGTTAAATTATGCCTATAAGTGGTATAAGGCCTCATTAGGCATTAGGATTAGTCTAGGCCTAATAGGCATGACTGTGTTTTTGCATGTCTAGGTCATCTTATTTGGTCTCTTAGTGATATGAGGCATTAGTCATGTTTTTAAATGTTCAAATAAACTCCCCACACATTTAAAAAGTGATCAAACACTCTATTCATCTTCCTCTTAACTTTCACACTTCTTTTCTATAGAGTAGTCTATCTAGGAGTGTCCTCTATCTGAGATAGAATAGATGAAGCTTCCCTTATTATCTTAGGAAAAAAAATATATGAGAGTATATTTTAAGTAATATGGATTATATATACAAAATTTCAGATCTATATCACACTTTTAGCACCCTCAACACTCAAAGTCTTTAGGACAAAGTTTAAGACATTAGCTATGTACCAAGTCTATGTATTGACTGTAGGTTTTGGGTTATATCCTTATTTTCCATATTTTCATGTGATGATAATATAATAAGATCATAATTATAAGTTTTAGGGTGTTCTAAAAATGTCAAAAATCCCAACTTATTTTATATCCCTTAATTATTTTCTTTTCACTTGACTAGGCCCAACTAGCAGATTATGTGACTATGTTGTTCACTCAAAAAAGGGGTATACCTATAGGTGAACATTTAATCCTAGGTCTTGTATCATGTTTAAATGATCCCATTGAAGTCATAAATTTAAATTTCAATTAATGTTGACTCACTCATGATTAAATACTTGTGATAAGACCAAACTTTTATATGTTAGTGCATTGTCACACTACAATTAAACTGTAGGTGGCCTTTCTGAGAGCAAAAGAGGTCTTGGGGCTTGAATTTATAAACTTGGACCTTATAATTCAATTCCTTTAAATTTTTGCTTGGAAAAATGTTATCTCTCATCATTTGGGGTAACTTACTTTCAAGGTTTGTTTCTACTTCCAATGCCAATAGAGTATGTTATAGACCTTGACTATAGACATCTTATTTAAGAAATATGGGGTCCTCCTATAGGTGAACATCTAAAATAAGAATTTGATATCAACTCTCTTGATTTATAATAGAGGTAAAATTCCATATTTTATTCACATAATGTCACTTGTCTTGAACACATACCATTATCTATCATTGTTGCCTTATAAGACCACTTCAACTTTAAAGTGTTGTAGATAATAATGAGAAACTATAGTGAAATATTGCATGAATTAGAAGCCTTTTAACATCATAAAATTTTGGCCAAATCACCAATTGTCATGTCAAATCACTAACATTAGTATTATCTCACCTCATGGAAGAATTAAAATACATATAGGCTTCATGTCATCCTATTATATGATAGCACAAAGAATGGACAAGGCCTTGTTTCAAAATAATTAAGGTAACATGTCCCTAAACTCACTTTCTCCAATTATGAACATGATTCAAGTTTGTTTTCCATTAAATGGCTAGACATTTATTGATATGAAGCATTAAACACTTCAAGACCTTAATAAAGGTTTAATTAATTTTCAGCATTTACATTCTAACTATTTATTACTCTATATGAGCCACTTGTAGGTGTATGTGTAGGCTACAAGATTACAAAAGATATGATAAAGACAATGTGCATGATAGATTGATTATAAAACCAATCCAATATATCCACCATTTATTCTATGATAATCTCCATGATTATAAACTTTATGAGGCTCTTAAACTAGTTCAAACACTAGTATTACAATCTCACAGACCTTTGTGGAGTTATAGTCAAACTATTGTAGGTTCACATGTAGGTTGCAAGGTAGTGGGTAAATAATTGGTTAATAATACATATAAATGAGATTTTTTGGACATTAAATAATTTTTATTCACTTTTTAAAATATTTCACCACCTTTAAACCTTCTTATTACATCACCATGTCTATGTAGATCTCCCTTTACCTACTTTTAGATGGATACTTGTAAGAAAGTCTGACTGTGTACCATATATGACTATAACTTTATTTATGTTATCCTTTGAGACTAAGATTTGAAATAAAAGGTAATTTCAATGACATATAAGAGGTGAAAAAATCATATCCTTCTTTTTTCTGGATCACTTACGAGAAAGAGAAAACTCTACAATTGATGAACTTGCCTGCAACATAACAATGGAGATCTTAACAAAAAAATGAGGTGTTCAGCTCATTAAACAACCTCTACACATGAAATAAAATATGGAAAACATGAGATAAGGATGTATAAGTATTATATAAAAACTTCCATCAATTTTTTTGTATGGACCAATTTAAATAGAAGTAAAACCTATAGGGTGTGGGGATAAGATGCAAAAAGGAGCAGTCAAATTCTAAACAATGGTTCATAAAGAATAAATATTCAATACTTGAACTCCTAACATGAAGTGAAATTAGACTAAGTGTATTAACATACCTCAAAGTAATTTGTCCCAATTCCTCTCTTACCGATCATATCATGAGAAAACCTGTTGACTAATTTTACATACCAAGAAGAATGATGGAAGGATAAAATGGTTTTAGGAAAATTTTGGGAATTCAAAAGCTGATAAAACATATAATTTAACTCAAGGAAGCTTAAGAGTCATTTTAAAACCTTAAAAATGTGCCAAAACACTTTCATAGGCTATATAACTACTAAAACTTCCTCTTTTATAACTATTTTCGTGATTTCAATGTAGTATTTGCAAGTCTTTCAGTTAGTACTAACATGATTGACAATATTATGACATAGGGGACATTTAGAAACACTTGGACACCTTTATCTACTTAGTAAAACCATACAAACCTCATTAATGGCTCAAATATGACCCTATATGACATTAAATGGTGCAAGGACTAAAGTTGACTATGACCAAGGTAAATAGCACATTAAATGACATTTATAGGACCATAAAACACCATATAAGATCTTAAAATACCACTATATAAAGTTTTATACTATAAGTGGTTAAGTTATTTTGACTTGTTGGTTAAAATAGTCAATATTCTTGGTGATTTCCTAGGGGTGGTATGCTTGTTATTCCAAGACTAGTAGCCTACTCCTATCCATTGGACCATGGAGTCACCTATGAAACATTTTGGCACTAAAATGCCTTTGAAACCACACAAAACAACAAATAAAGAGAAAAAACAAGACACACCAAAGGAAACACACATGTGTCTTTAAGAACACTTATACAACACACACACATACACAACTGAAACAAAGACACACACCTACCCTAATATTTACAAGACCTTAAACTTAAGGTGAAAAGCAAAACTAACCATGATTCAACTAGGGTCAAAAATGGTTCCTCTTACATCCTTGCTATTCCATTTTCATTTGAGGCATGTTCATCACCAAACATTTGCTCATGTTGATGGTTAAAAAGCTTACCATCTTTTGGTCTTCTCATGTTTTCAAGTGGGTTACTTTGGGATTTCATGAATCTATTATCTTATAAGGATATTTTTTGGATATATAACCTTCTCAATCTCTATCATATATGATTGGTGCTCTCCAAATTATAGGTTAGGATTCATGATAAATATCTTATCATTGATCTCTTATAAGATAGAATGTACTTGATGTGTATGATCATCAAGTTCCTCTTCACCATGTTCCAACACATATAAATGTGATTGTACCTTATATTTAGGTATTAATAGTTCATTGAGCACAAACACATCTTCCTTGACAACACTAGGCCCCTTTATGACTATAACTTCTTGGGTAGTAGTTTGACTAAGATCTTTTATTATTGAAAACCCTTGAATATTGGTTTGGCATACACATTCATGCTTGATAGAAAACTCAACAAACTTCTCATTAGTCTCATTAACACACTCATTATATATACACTTCTTATGAGGGGAAATAGTCTTACCTAGATGCTAAAACTCTTGACTTATGGCATTAAAACTCTAACATAGGTTATCCTCTCCCTCATGAATGCCATATTCAAGGGTTGATTCATTAATTTTATGAAGATGGACATTGTTATTCTCACCATAGTGGTCTATCATGTTCTTCAAGTTATCATCATCATACACATGGATCAAGTAATTACCTTCAATATCTTGTGAGAAACAATGCTCAATAATCAACTCATATTTATCACATGCTCCTTCATGGATGATATAGGTGCCAAGGTTATTTTTTTCAAATTAGTTATATGGATCATGTTCATAAGAATCTACACCATAATCATCTAGAAACAAGTTAGAAATGCCTTAAAGCTTAGAGGAAGCATCATCATCCACAATAGACTCTTCTTTCTCATTGATGACATAATTTAATTTATTTTTTGATTTTACATAGGGCTCAATGTGGAATCTATTAAGGTCAACATACCCCAATTTTTGAAAAATGGGGACCCATGTGTCAAATTATGAAAATTTGTACCCTAAAACTAAAAATATACTTGATCAGAGTGTCATTAGCATGTTTACACATTATTTTTATTTGAAGATCATCTGCACCATGGTCTGGCTAACTTATTTGTTCATGGTTCCAATTTAACCTTATCTAGAGTGTTGACATTGGATATTTTTCTTTTAGGTTGTACATTTAATGGAACCCATATTGGAATTAACATATTTAGGTTTTTTGTTCTTCAATGTGCCTTGGTCTATAATTGATTAATATTTTGAAACCCTAGCCTAATTTTTTACCTAGACCTTTTAATTCAAATTTAATTTGGTGGGATATTTCATTTAAATTTCTACCCTAAGGCTTGGTTGTGTTTTTTAACACAACCAAACCTTAGGCTAAAAATCCTATTCTTGGTCTCTTTTATGTCTCATGATCCCTTTGTTCCTTTTTATCCTATCTTGGTCCAAGCAATCATATGTTCCCTTTTTTATAAGGTCTTTTAGGTTTTAGGTTTAATGGAACCCATATGGGAATTAACATACTTAGGTTTTTTGTTCTTCAATGTTTGATTGATCTTTTACTAGCCTTGGTCTATAATTGATTAATATTTTGAAACCCTAGCCTAATTTTTTACTTGGACCTTTTAATTCAAATTTAATTTGGGAAGATATTTCATTTAAATTTAAGTGGGAGTGATTAATCATACTATGGACTTAGTTTAATTTTTACCCTAAGGCTTGGTTGTGTTTTTCAACACAACCAAACCTTAGGCTAAAAATCCTATGCTTGGTCTCTTTTATGTCTCATGATCCCTTTGTTCCTTTTTATCCTAGCTTGGTCCAAGTAATCATATGGTCCCTTTGTTATAAGGCTTAGCCTAAATACTTATCCTAATGTTTATCATATTTATTAATACGATAAAAACCTTAGCCTAAGACTTTACACTATGTCTTTTGTGAGGTTATTTTTTATATATTCATAGCCTCAGTCCATAATCTTCATGCCTTGGTCCCTTTTAATTCATGTGGTCCCATTTAATATGTTTAGAACTTAGATTAATATTTTTATCTTAAGTCCTTTGTATATGCTCTCAAGCTTAACTTTTTTTCTTGTTTTTAGGATCTATGATTCACATTTGCTCACATGAAATTGATCTGTCAAAGTGAAATCAATGATTGAAAAGTCAAGCAGTGGACCCTAGATTAAACAATGAGCACCTTTTAGAGATAAATGGTATATGTTGATCTATACCCACTAGATCCAATGGAGAGATATCAATGAAGAATTTTCAATGAAGGTCTGCGATAATGTGAGTCTACCATGTGGTGAAAGTGCATGAGTTGATATAATTTATAAGATGTAGAGCTCAGAAGGTCCATGAGACTACCAAGTGGCACAACCTAAATGCCTATTACACATTAAATACTAAACACCATTTGTAAATAAATTGCCTACATTAATACATACCCACTCAATCAAACAAAGTGAGATCATGTTTAATTGTTAAAGGTTCTATATGAATTCCAAGTGGCACAAACTTAAGGCCTAGTACAAAGAGAATAGAAGCAATAAGAAGTCAACACATGACACACACAGACTAAAAAACAAAATAAAAAATAGTCCCCATAATGTGTTTAAAATTGATATTCACATGACCATCAAATATGTTCTCATAGACATCAAATGATGGTCGTGTGCACATCAATTTTAACATATCAGATAGTCCCCATAGTCACATGACCATTAAATATATTACAATAGACATCAAATTATGACCATGTAGATGTCAATTTTAACATAAAAAAGAGCCTCATTCATGTGTTTAAAATTGATGGGCATGTAACCATCAAAGATGTTCCCATAGATGTTAAATTACGATCATGTGGACATCAATTTTAAGATAGCTACTAAGATCTAAATTCAAATGTATTGGTCATATTTTGAATAAATATGAACAAAATAACATGGGGATGCCATAAAAATTCCATGTCAAAGCCATATGAGTAAATTAGAGACTTGAGGTAATGTAAGGGTTTGGATTTAATCTTAATATATCTGAGCTCATGACCACCATTGGAGCATTATTAGAACCTGAAAGAATGCCATGATGGGGCAATGACCATAAATGAACCCTATGAGCTTTTTGATTGACCTGAGGGGATCTAAAGTGTTGCCTATGTAAAGATAAGTCAAGATAATTTGTTACCAAGCATTTTAAAAAGGATTTATAGTGACTAAGGAACCTCTCATTTATCCTCAAGCATCTTGAAGATGGGATCATGCCTATATTGGGTAGCATCAAAAAGCAATAAAGACCCTATAGTAATTGTGGAGTACTTCATCAATTAGTGGGTCCCAAAGTTAGATGAAATAAGAATGTTCTTTTTGTAACCAAAATTGTATCATATATTGAAGTGGAATATTTTTTTGTAAAGGCATGTGTTATTTTTAAAACACACTGCTTATTAATCAATCCATTAAGAAACTCTAGTGTATTTTTAAAACAATTGTGGAAAGGATAGATGTCCCTACACTTGTAATTTTGTGATTAGATATGATTGACCAACATTATTCCTTTCACCTTATAAAATTAACATTGTTAGTTATAAAAAGGGTGAGTTATTAGAGACAAAATTACTTTGTAAACTTGGAGAAAATAATAAAATCAAGGAATTCTACAAAGATTTGTCTATGTGTTTTCTATCATGGCTTATCTCATAATTTTTTGTTATAATTTATAGATTTGAATGGTTCTTGTGAATTCTTGGTGTGTACATCTGATTGTAGAGTTTTTAACTTATGCTAATGTTAGGTTGATTGAAAGTTCTTAGGTTCATTTCATTTTATTTACTCTTCTTGCATTTGGGTTAATGATGTTCGCTATTAGGCATAAATATTTAAAGTGAACCAAGTTTTTATTTTATTTATTTCAACCTTTAGGAGTTTACTTGATGTGTGATAGGATTTGGGATTAATTTTTTTCACGTTACACATTTATTAATTACATGCTTATATGATATTTGGACTTTTTCATAATATTTGGAATGAATATCAACATCTCTTTTTTCCCTACCCTTCCTTTTTCATCTTTTTTAAATTGATCACTTTATCTTAATTTTCATTGTAAATAACCATCTTATATTATTTATTAGATTAATTATTGATCATTATTCATTTTTCTTAGCATAGATACTTCATATTTTGCGTAGATCTGCTATTTGGCCATAGTGGCTCCCAATCACTAAATATTATAAATATTGTGAAACTATCACTTGTTTTATCTCTATTCCATCAAAGATAGTAGGATTATGACAACCTAAAACTCATGCATTTAATTCTTAGGGATTTTAAAATGAGAAGAGTTTCTTAAATACTGTGGGCACCTATGATACATATTTAGGCATTAACATAACCTAGAAAGTGGTTGAGTTTTTATGGTCACCTTTGTTCCATATCTTTTTCTAAAGGCTAAGAAGGACAAACCAGCTAAAAGGTATCCTTTTATATTGGTTGTTAAATCCATTGAAAGGTATATTGGAAAGTGCACAGGCAAGTCAACATTTATAATTTCTTGAAGGATGGAGAAACTATGATAATTATGCAATAAAACCTTCAACCCTTTGATCAATCCCACTAACTCTAAAGGTGTAACATCTAACTAAATCAATTATTTACTATGTGCTTCATATTCTAGACCCAAATTTTTAGCTACAACATTGGGCATTACTAATGTGTTAGCTCCATTATGAACTATGCAAGTATGAACTAGTTTTTCTCCCATAATGAGAGTGAGGTAATAGGTTGCAGATTCTTAGATTTAGTATAGGGTTCCATAACGATATTATGAGCATTGGTAAGAGAAACATGAACATTACCATGTATTTATGATGGAGGACTAACATAGATAGTGGATAGTTATTTTTGTAAGAGTTCTTTTTGGCCATGCATGTGAAGAACATCCTAAAGAGAGATAGATGCCTTAGCATTTTTCAATGAATCCAAAATGTTTAGAGAATAAATGTTTACCTTTTCTTGAGTCCTTGGAGGTAAAGAAGTGGTTGGATCTTTGGGTATTAAATCACTTGAATTGGATCTTCCAACATTCTAACTTGAAGGAGGTGCAAAATTTATAGGGATTACCATGCTTGTGGTCATGCCTTGTTGCCTTGTAATAGGATTATTTTCACTTGTAGGCACACCATTAGAATATCTTAGAGATTTCATCTTAACTCTAGTGTTGTTTTCAATAAAATTACCTTAATTGAGTACATATGTGTTTTCAAATAGGAAGTTGGTGAAATTCACTCCTTGATGCTATCACCCTTCACATTCTTGCATTAGGAATTCATCTTCTACTAATAGTAGAGGAATGAATCCTCCTTAAGAAAATAGATCTTATTATCCACCTTAATTGGAATCCATGAATTGGCCTTGTTTCCATTATTCTCCTTAGATCATATTACTATGCACAGGTACCATTGCTCTTGTATTGGATGTTAAAGTAGGATTGTATGCATTGGTAAGCTTATTGAAATTAGGTTGACCTTGGCCTCTCCCTTGACCATATTACTAATGATATGGGTAGGTATTTTTATTCACACCTTTTTTCATTCTTTCTTACTTAATTTTAGTTTCTAAGAACTAAATTATTGCATCTTTATCCATGGTATCATTTGCCTTCTTAGGAGCAGTCTTTGGCTTGTCATTAGCATGAGGAACTTGGGAAACACTTGGAAAAATAATATAAGTATATTTAAGAAGGGGTATAATCACTTTTTGAGGTAAATTTCCTTATTTACTGAGTCCATTCTGAACTATAATGTCAAGGTCATATTATTCAGGTAGAGTGAAACAACCCATGGATTGTAGCATGATGGTTGTATCAGTACCAATGGTCCTCAATTATGTATGAAACACAATACTAGTAGGTGGTCTCATGAGGGAGGAAACATATACCAAGTATTTTATAACCTTTGATTAAAATCATACATTATCTCCTTAGAGGCACTTTGCATCACATTGATTTGGTGGATGAATGAAGTGTGGTCACTCTTTTCTTCAAACCTTGATGTTAGTAGCACACAAAATCATCCCATGTTATGATTTACCACAACTAAAATTCCTATACCAATCAAGTGATTTACCTATAAGGGACATGACAAGGAGACTAATGGAAATCTTGACCTTAGTAACATTGTGAAAACTATAAAAGTTTGATATATCCCTAATGTGCTCACTAAGAGTACATGGCCTTTACCATTGAATGTAAGAGCATTTTTTATAGCATTAAGGGGAGTTCTATCATAAACATCAATATGGATTGGATTTTTAGTGTGAAAGGCTAGGAAGTCATGCTACCTATCCATGTTTTCTTAAAGTTCTTACTCACTCTCTTGATCCTATTGGCTATCAAAGTCCTCTTTCTCTTCAAAGGTCAAAATAGGCTGAGGGTGTTGAACATTAAGGGGAAGTTTAGGTTGAATAGTTGGATTTGTAGGATTAAAAACACTACTAGAAGAGGACATAGTAAGAACCATGAAGTATGAGCACAAATATATGAAAAAATAACGGTATAAAACTATATTTTACCTTAAATGGAGTCACCAAATGCTAAGTATCACATAATATGTAACTAATGTTGTCAAGACTAATCGTCACCTTGATAAGTTATCTTTATGATAATGGTCTTACTAGGTGTGCTAGAACTATTGTCACCGAATATTGTAACCTAGATGAGTTTTTAAAATCATACTCTAATATTTTGGAAACATTGGAATACATCTAGACCTATGGGTTGTCTGTAGTAGAAGTAGACCTCTAGGTTTTAGGGCTAGCTCCCTGAATTGACCTTTAAGTGCTTATCACCTATGATAAATAATTACTTGTGGGAAAAGATGAAGAAATATTTTTATAAGTAAACTATTATAAGGTGGTGATACACCATGAATATTTCCACAATATCATCATACTATTGCACTAAGAAACAAGACCTTACAACATCAGCTTCAAAGTCCTAAGATGTTATAACATTAATATTTCAATATAGAAGTCATATGAATGAGAATACTAAAGGTAAATGGAAAAAATGCCATATTTTACACTATAAGGACACTTGAACACTTTAAATAATCTAAAAACACTAGATACACTCCATATGATCTGTTAGAATGATAACTTCTTGCACCAAACATGAAATGATAAAGAGAAGACAAAGATAGTTCTCTATCACTAGACCTCACCATACATCACTTTACACACATAGACAAGATGTTTATGAGCTCAAAAATATATTGGATGTATTATTTAAAGGAAAATTGCAACATAAAACCAATAGGGATTCTCATACATGGTGTGGAATTGGATTCCAAGAGCCAAAAACTGCTAATACTTTTAGAATGTGAGAAAGGAGAGAGAAGAATGATGTTAAAGAGTCACAAGAAAAAGTGTAAATCTAAGATGGAGAGTTAAATATATATAAGAATTAATTATTAAATATACCATGAAATGTATCTTTAGACAAATGTCTCTCCAAGCATGAAAAACCCTCATATATGTAGGATTTTTCAACTACTTTTTTAGAAACTACCTTCATCATTGGTTTCTCTTGACTAATCCAAATAAAAATAGGAGAAATTTCCACATGCAAAATATTATTTGGGGTTAATAAAAATATCCAACATACATTGGATTTGTCCCTAATCATTTATCTTCTTCTGGACAAGTGTTCTCACTGCCTATAATCACCATCATCCTTCTTTTCACTCATTCTTCACACTTGTCATTCAATTAACCATTAATTTTACAAAATATCCATAAATGGGTGTTATTAAACCATTAAAGAGTCATATTTTCCTTATATTTTTAGGAAGACCTTAAAAATCCTCACAATTGGAGATATCACCTTATCACTTGATGATCACCTTCCATTCACTATGCCAATTTGGACTACTTGAAGTGAAGGTGCTTACATAGGTACTTGTGTGATTTAATAAAACAAGAAATGATTATTAAGGGTTATATTATTTCTAATTTGATCTCACAAGGTGATTCTCATCTTTCAAATCTTCCTCGAACCTAATAAACATCAAAATTTGTCAACAAAACTAGTTTTGTACCTTGTTTGTATAAATCAGGTATAATCCAATCTGATATAAATAATATTTATGGAGTTATCTTCAAGTTCCAATAACTTTCCAAGTCATACTATCTCATATAGATGTATTTATATCCACATTTTCCTTAGCATCTCATGAGAAAGGGTTTTGGAGGGTTTTTAGTAGTTTTGACCCTTAATGATTGTTCATACAATCGTGAAATTCAATCCTCAAAAAAATTACACTATAATATTTATTATGACCCTATTCAACATCCCAAAATTCATTTTGTATCCATAATAATCATCTTTATAGATATGAGATTTTAAGGTGGCTTCTCAACTCTTTCCTACATTTTGTGTACCCTGAGTTATTCTTAAGCCAAGAAATGAACTCTATATGACTATATAAAAATGGTTATGACTCAATTTATAAATCCCCATGAAGATCCTCCAATACATTATAATTTTCAGTTATTCTTAGAAGTGGTATTAATACCTCATTAGGCATTAGGCCTAATAGGCATGACTATGTTTCTACATGTCTAGGTCATCATATTTGGTCTCTTAGTGCTATGATTCCTTATTCCTTTTTTCTCATGTTAAAATAAAATCCCTATACCTTTCCTTAGTGATCCAATACTCTATTCATCTTCCACTTACCTTTCACTCTTCTTGCCTGTAGGGTAGTCTATCTAGGAGTATCCTCTAGTTGAGATAGAATAAGGGAAACTTTCCCTAATATCTTAGGTAAAAAAGGATATGAGATTATATTGAACTTAATATTGATCCTCTATACAAAATTTCAGATATAGATAACATTTTTAGCACCGTCAACACTCAAACTCTTTATGATAGAATTTCAAACATTAATTGTACACCAAGTCTATGTTTAAATTATAGGTTCTAGGTTCAAGCCTTATTTGACCTATTTACATGTGATTAAAATCTAACGATATGTTAATTATCAATATTATGATTTTTTCACATCTTTCAACACTCCCAACTCCTATTATCTCCCTTAATTCTCTTCTTTTCACTTGACTAGGCCTGATTGGTAGACTATGTGACAGTGTTGTTCACTTAGAAAAAAGGGTATACATATAGGTGAAGATTTAATCCTAAGCATTTTATCATGTTTATTCTCCCCTTAAAGTCATAAAGGTCAATTTCAACTCATTTTGACTCACTTCATGCTTAAATACTTGTGACAAGACCAAACTGCAATATGTTAGTGCACTGTCATACTACAATTAGACTGTAGATGGGATTTATAAGAACAAAAGAGGTCATATAGGTTGAATTTAAATACTTGGACCCTATATTTTAATCCCTTTCAATTATTTCTTGGTAAAATTTATATGTCTCATCGTGTGGGGTCACTTATTGGCAAGGTTTGCTTCTACTTCCAATGCCAACAAAGTATGTTACAGACATTGACTACAGACTTCTTATTTAAGAAACTTGGGGTCCTCCTATAGGTGAACATATACACTAATCATTTAATATAAAATATCTTGATTTAATTTTTATGGACAACACCATATTTGACACACACAAGGTCACTTGTCTTTAACATATACCATTGCCTATCATTGTTGCCTTATAAGATCACTTGAACTTCAAAGTGTTATAGATAACATTGAGAAACTAAAATGAAAGTTTATATGAGTTAGGAGCCCTTTAACATCATACTCTTTTTTGTCATATCAAATAATTGACCCTATGATTAGGTCACCTCATGGAAGCATTCAAATCCATCCAGGCTTCATGTCATCCTATTATATGATAACAGAAAGAATAGACAAGGACTTGTTTTGAAAGAATTAAGGTAACATGTCCATAAAATCACTTTTTCCAATTATGAACATGATTCAAGTCTATTTTTCATTCTATGGATCCACTATTAATTTTATGGAACCTTCATCAATTAAATACCTTAAGAAAGGTTCAAGTAAGTTTCAACATCTAAATTCTAACTACTCATTACTCTATATGGGCTACTTGTAGGTGTATGTGTAGTCTATATTATTGTGAAAGATATGATATAGATAATGTGCATGGTATATTAATTCTACAACTAATCCTAGATGTCCACCATTGGTTTTTTTATACTCTACATTCTTATAAACTTGATAAGGCTCTTAAAACACTAGTATTACAACCTCACATACCTCTATGAAATTATAGTCAAACTAATATAGGTGCAT
This sequence comes from Torreya grandis, assembly GCA_037957365.1. Lineage (NCBI taxonomy): Eukaryota > Viridiplantae > Streptophyta > Pinopsida > Cupressales > Taxaceae > Torreya > Torreya grandis. Next base: position 804,448 of record JARHVA010004998.1, read on the forward strand.
AAATAAGCTATAAGTTAGTGGGTAAAGAATTGGTTAAGAATAATGTTGATGATTAAAATTGCACTATTTATAACACCAACAATGGGAAGTTTCAAGAATGTGGGACTTGCAACCTGAAACATCCTCCAAATTTTAAAAAAGCTGGCTCTTCTTTATGTCAAGGGTATAATGGGAAAAGGGATAGGAATTAAATAGAAACACAAGTACAAATAAAGAAACTCTAACTATGGAAATGCACTAGAATTTAATTTGACCCTTAAGCATAGTGAAGCTATATGTAATATTCAATTACATTAAAGAGTGAACAAGGCATGATCAATGTAAAAGATGAAAAACAATAGAAATAGAGGCTCACAACTTAGACTAATTTTGTAGTGACACAAAAAAATATCAACAAAGGCATAGAACTCAGTTTTCTCATTAATTCTCTAGTCACATAAAAGGCACATAAATATGCACAGTTACATAAACTTTCTAACTCAAGAAAATAGAACAAAGGCAAATGATATTCATGATCACATCTAAAAAATTCTAAAAACTCTTGACAATAATCTCTTGTAGAAAATTATCTCGGTCTTCTGATGATGATTCTGGTGATCTCTACACCCTTATCTATAGCATTGGATTAGCTCTAGATTATCTGCATGTTCCTAATCTAATGGCCTAACAGAACACTAACTGAACTGGAAGTGTCTAACACAGGATATTTCTTAGATCTAAAACGTTCTATCTTCTTGCAATTTCATTGGCCGACATAGATACCCAGGATGCTTCCCACTTTTAAATGAGAGATGACACTTGGCCAATTCCTTCTCTCTACTTGAAAACCTTCTTATTATTCAAGAGGCACCAAAAAAAGACACTTGGCATGTTCTACAACACTTACTCAAGACACGTGGCACTTTCTGTTTAACTTATACTCTTTATTGTGTCTTCACTTAAGAGTGTTCCATCCTTGACATCTGTCACCATCTGCTTCTCCAAAACTTTAACAACTTAACAAAAAATAGGACCCATAGCACTTCTCACCTGAGCATCTTCAAAAAGGGAACAAGGATAGGTGGCACTTTCTATGCATCTTATAACTTTTGTAGTAGCATTTGGGAGTCCAACACTCTCACAGAGACAGTGGACAGAGTGTCATCTACTAACGTCTCCACCTTTTCACACAATTTCTATACATTTATAAAAAGGTTAGAGAAGGTCTAAGTGATCCAAAACTCAAAATTTTTGGTTGATAAATATCTCAATAACATAGAAATAACACAGTAATAATGAATTCTCTGAGAAGAGATGTAGTACTACTCAAGATCGCAATACAAATATATGCTTATCTCTGGGAAGAGATGTTTGTCTTCACATTTCATGTTACCTCTTCATTTATACACATTTTGGAAGAATGGGGAGGATGTGGAAGGTCACCAATCTCAAGGGAGATTAAGTGGTTTGACTTCCAAGATTTAAAACAGTATAGAATTTAAGGAATTACTATTTTTAGAAACTTACTATTTTTAGACTGCATTATTAAAATTCAAATTTGAGGCACTTCTATTTAGTTTTCATGGATAAATCTTCATATAGAAAATAAAAATTATATTTAACGATGTTATCCTCATTCTTAGCTTTCCAACAATTCAAATGGTGAGTCACTTGGAGCTACAGTGCAAAAGTTATGGCTCCCGGAAGTTCCATCATTAATTGGGGTGGAACTGTCACCCGAATTGTCACCTAAATTATTTCCTAGATCATTCCTCCCTCCTTGAAAATCAATGGTCCCCATTGCATCAATGTTACCAATCAAGTTTGGTATTTGTTTCTTAATTTGATTCTCTATGAGCCACTCACCTTGATGGCTAAGTTGGCCCCTTTTGACCACTCGATAAAGTAGAATAGAGTGTCCTCTTGTTGTCTTCATCCAGGTATCCACATTCTAATCCTCTTCCACTAGAGAAAAACTCTATGGATCAAGCTCATCAATGTCTATTTGTTCTACTACAATTGAAGTGTCCAAGAGATGTGGGTGATATGGTTTGAGGAGCTCCACATTGAATATTGGATGCAGACCAAGGTAGGCTAGTAGGTTCAACTCAAAAGCATTTTCTCCAACTCTTCTAGTGATGGTGTAGGGACCATATTGTAGAGGTTGAATCTTTTTGTGTGGGCCTACAAGTCATTCCTTCTGAAGCCACAACCAAACCTTGTCATTCACAACAAAATGGTGTGCAATCATATGTTTCTCATGGCGTTGCTTATACTTTTGATTCATCTTCTCCAAGATGTCATGAACTTGTTGCTAGATGTGTTACATTTATTCAATAAACTTTATTGCTTTTGCTGCCTCAGATCTTCCATGAGGTGTGTATTCCATGGTGGAAAATGGAACAACTATATCAATTGGTGCCATGGTGTAAAAGTTATGGCTCCTAAAAGTTTTGTCATCAAATGGGGTGGAACTGTCACCTAAATTCTTGCCTAGATCACTAAGATGAGTAATCTCCTAAGAGATTCTTTTCCATATTGATTCATAAAGCTCCTTCACTAGATTTAACACCCCTACATTCTGTGGCTTATTATCTAACTCAAGTGTCAATTATTTTTCCCTTTGTCTCTCGGCTTGAAGTTGGGCCTATATAACCATGGTATTATTCTACCCATTCAATAGCTTCTGTTGATGTTGAGTAACCTATAGTAGGGTTTCATCACATTTTTCTTAAAATGTTGCCTTTTCTTACCATAAGGTTGTCACTGCATCCTTCACCTGCATTAGCCCTACTTTTAGAGAATCATTTCAGGCTTGGATAGCCTGGTGAGTCTGAAGAGAAATAGTATCTTGCAACTATTTATTAAGACTCTCTATTTCAATATTCTTAGTATTGATCTCTGTGGTCAAACTAATATAGTTTTCCTTCTCTTTAGTTAGATCAACCTCCATCTTCTATAGCTTCCTTGATATTTTCAAATAATATTTAACTACTATATAAGTAGATTAATTTAGCAATTCGACCCTATCTTGTGGTCTGAATAGGGACATATCTATTGCCACTGCATTCATTGTGTAATCTTTTGGCTACATCTGCTCATTTGGCTTAACTATATTTAGTGACAAATGGGTCATCATTAGTTGTTGTTGTATTGGGTCAAATTGTGACCTCAAATGTGGTGTAGCTAGGGCTTTATTATCTTTGATTCTCTTTTTCTCCATTCGGGCTTCCCTCACCTTCCTAGCAGCATCTGTTTGATTTTGGAAGGTAGAAGGAGAGGTAATGTGCCAACCCACAAAAGGAAAACCTTGTGGAAAGCCATATGGAATAGCCAATTATTGGCTATGGGAAAATTGAGGAGGTACATTGTTGGGAATAGAGGGGGAAAAGTGAGGCAATTATATAGCTTGAGTATGGATAGATGGGGAAAAATGAGAAATGGGCATATTGGAGGTGGTAGGGGATGTCATTTGGCTAGATGGAATCATCACCCCTATAGGAGAAGAAAGAGATTGAGGAGGAGAAACAATAATTACTTTAGGAGAAACCAAGGTACTTTGTGATTGGTGTTGTGAGGATTCTACCCTCTCTTCTGAATCAAGTTGGAACCTCAGCCTTTTATGTCTCCTTGGTGTTTCTTCTTCTAGCTGTGCTCCCTTATCTTCAATATTTACCATTGTTGCTAGTGGTGTTTGTGTAAAACTAGGAACTTCAAGGACTGATGTTGATGGAGAAGCTTTTGGTGGTGACGATACCACACCCTTTTGTTTTTCAATGGTACTAAGAGATTGAGTCCAAATAGTTACAGTGAATGCTATTGAAGTTTGCACTGGGGCTTGCGATGTTTGACTAGACTCTGCTCTGGCTTCTAGCTCTCCACCTTGTGTCTACAAATTGCTTGTATGAGGGCTGGACATATGAGACAAATGAAATTCATCCCATAGTTCCTCCCATTTCTCATCTAAATCCACATTTCCAAAAGATTGGGTTGTCTCACAAATCTCTTGCCTATATTTCCAATAGGCTTCTATTTTTTCAGCATTCCAGTCTTAATTCTTTAAGGCTATTTGTAAACCAGAAGTCATTCTAATTTTGGAGTCAAAATCCCTTTGATTAACATAAAAAGTTTCCCATGGTCTATTTTTTTGAAGAGGTAAATCCACTAATTCAACATAAAACTCAAGAATATCCTCCCTAGGATTTTTTTGTTTTCCCAAAAGGGTTGGCCCTCATGTGTAATTTTGGAAGCAACCTTATTAGTCTTGATCCATGAAGCTATGAAACCATTTGGGTCATATACCCATTTATCTTCAATTAGAAGGAAACCTAGGAAGGCTAGTTTTCTAAGCAACACATTCTCAGCATCTCTGGCCTCTAGTGCCATGTTGTTTGTCATCCATGGGACATCATACATTTTCCTCTTCTTCTTCCCAAAGCCATATTCATTATCTACCATAGATGCCTACCTGGCGACCTCTAAGAATGCTAACCTAAGGGTCAAAATCTTAGGTAGCAACAATGGTTCCCCACTAAAACCATGAACTCTAATAATAGTATGATGTGATCCAAAAAAGTAATCACAAGGGATAGGTCAATTGGTCATAAGGGTTGATACACTTGGAAACAGTCTTTTTATAATTGGTTCTGGGCTCAGATGACAAAAAGTAGGGGAAACAAAAAGTTCCCAAAATTCATATGGGTCACTAGTTTTGGACAAAAGATGGGTCCATGCAGACACAAGAGTGGTCCTATGTAGACTGAAGCTTGGGTCATACATGTTTAGATGCATGTGTTGGGAAAATATGTTAGAGTTCTAATACAACATAAGGTGAAACAAATAAGAGGAATACTTGAAAATCCCTTTAGCTCTAAACTAGGCAAGTTATTCCACTAATGCAATCTACTTACAGAAATCAAACTGATACTCTTGAGTCTTGTCAACAATTTTCAATCTGAACAGGATAGCCATTTGTTCTTCATAAATGGTTATATCATCTTTCATTCTGAAAATGAAAGCCATCATGGAAAGTGCATCTTGACTAGCTTGGGTAAATTGTGCTCTTGTTGTTGGTAGTGTCGGCATAGTAGTATCATCACTGCCTAATTTCAGCTCTATTTTTAGAAACCTCAATTGAGTATTAACGTTTGCCCACATTTTTTTCATCTTGGCAATGGTGGGAAATTTGGTTGTCTTGTCATGGTATAGGGCCAACATGTCTCTAATAGCCTTTAGTGTAATTTGCACTGTGAATGAACCCTATTGTATGGTATATGAAGGTGCATGAAACAATCTGGCACATATTTCAACCAAGTTAGGCCATGGATGCACACTTGGGACAATGAATTTTGCCAGTTGGAAATTCCATATCCTCATTGTGAATGTCTCATATTGTCCCACCTTGGCCCTCTAAAGACACCTTTGATGTGCCCCTTCTCTAAGAGTTTTTATACTAGTTTTTTAAAGAATTGGGTCCATGATTCCATCTGCATAGTCTTTTACCTTTGTTGGGTCATTTTCTTGACCAACTTCAGGGACTCTAGTCCATGAGTAGGTCTTTCATGGTTGTGCAAGGGCTGAAGCATATGATTTACTTGTAAGAAAATTATCAAGTGATTCATAAATCCTAGACCCTTGTTGCAAAGACTATGCTCCCTCCATATCTATATCCATTCCTAAAAATAGTGAACTATGGTAATAGGTATGAAGCTTTTGTAATAAGGAAACACTTTCACTTAAGTAGGTTTCCTATGAGCTAAAAATGCAAGTAGCTGGGGTTTTGTAGCAGATGCAAGAATGTTTGAGAAACTGTAAGCTTTAACTCTTGTTATTAGTATTTATTGACCCATCAAGTCTCAATATGGCATTAAACTTGGATAACCATTAGCAAATTTTAATAAATCTTCATAGAACAACGAGTTAGACACATTATGCAAGTGGATGCGCAAGGTACCTTGGGGAATTTAAGATTTGGGAGATATTTAAAGTGTCAAGAGTTTTTTGAAAATTTTGAAAAAGTCTCTGAGATGTGGATACATGTTCAAAGAACACTTATTTAAAATAAAAAGTAGGAAAGAAAATGGGAAAACAAAGCAACAAGGAAAGGGAAACTATCTAACTATAATACATTAGAGACACAACTTAACTATAATGCTTCAAGTAGATCCCATTCACAAAAATCTCTTCAGGTTCACCTTCCATTGTTTCCAGCTCAAATGAATTCTTCTATTTACATGCACAAATTTTATAGGGGCTAGTCCATAATGCTTCAAATTTAGTATGTTGCCCTGACTTGGCGGCTCTTGCATCCCATTTCAAAACAATTGAGCCTACTTTGAAATGGGGATTTGAAGTCCTTTTATCAAAGCAGTCTTTAATTATTTTTTGATGCTTAATTAATGAATCATGTCCCACATCCCTCTTTTCCTAAACATCTAAAAGTTTAGCAAGTCTAACCTGCATGGGGCCATTTTCTTCAATTTCAATCTCTTTTATCAGTTGGAGAGCAGGAATCTCCAAGCTTAGAGGTATTATAGTAGGCTTGCCATATACCAATTCATATGGGGAGATTTTTATCACCTGCTTAGGTGTAATTCTATCAGCCCACAGTTCTATATTCAACACTTTATGCCACTCTTTGTGATGGTCAGCCCCTATTCTCTTGATGAGTCTAATCAGATTCTTATTAGTTAATTCTACCAAACCATTACATTGCGGGTAATAATTAGAGGAATTTTTCAAATATATTCCATGATTTAATGCAAAGTCAGAAACTTTAGATCCTAAAAATGCTTTAGCATTATCTGAAATTATGGTGTGAGGAGCCCCAAAGTGAGTAGTGATACTCCCTAGAAAGTCTAGGATCACATTTTTTGTTGCTTCTTTTTATGGCACTACCTTAGTCCATCTAGTGAAATAATCTGTGGCAGTTAAAATCCATTTGTGACCCATACTAGACACTAGATTTATCATTCCAATAAAGTCAAGACCCCATTGAGCAAAAAGTTCATCAACAATTATAGGACTAAGAGGCATTGCTGCATTCCTCCTCATCCCCACATAATATTGACAAGATTTACATGTTTTAACTAGTTGTATATAGTTTGTAAATAAAGTAGGCCAGAAATAACCTACTTCACTTATCTTTATGGTTGTGGTCTTTGTAGAAAAATGTCCACTTGAGACTCCATAATGCATTTCATGCAGTATTTTCTTAGCGTCATCCTTCTCTATGCATCTTAAAAGTTTGCCATCAAAATTTCTTCTGAAAATAACTTGTTTAATTAAAACAAAATGGACCCCTTGCATCCTATAGTATATTTTCTTGTTTTGAGGGAGTTCTCTTGGGTAAATCCCATATTTCATAAAATGAATCCTATTTGTAAGCCAAGAGTTTTGATCAACCTCTTATATCCTCAATACAGTTTCTTTTTCCATTTCTGAATCTGTTTCCACAGGTATCATCTTTTCAAGCTCTTGAGTCATATATTGGCATAACCCCCTACCTCTGACTAACTTAGTGGTTTTGACCTCTACATCATATTAAATGATCTTTTTTTATCTAGTTTGCTCTTTTTTTAGTAATTTCACCCTCCATAATGTATTCTCTGACACTTGGGTGAGCCACAAGTATCAGAATCTTACTTCTTGATACTATATGCCTAAATTTATTGAGGGATTTTACCATAGCATATGCTTGCTTTTCAACAAAGTTATATCTAGTTTCATATTCTCTAAGAGTCCTTGAGAAAAAGGCTATTGAATTCCCTCCCTTGTATCTACCATTCTTCTATGTTAGAATAGTAACAATATTGAGTTCTCCTCCATAAACATACATTATAAAAGGCTTAGAAAAGTTTGGGTTTCTAAGTACTGGGGTTGTTGAGATAGATTTATTGACCTCTTCAAAGGCTTGCCTGCCTTCTGTAGTCCACTCAAAAATTAGGTCTTTTTTCAACAAGAGTGTCACTGGTCATACTAAGCCTGCAAAGTTAGATATGAACTGACTAATGAAATTAATATTTCCCAAAAAATATTGAATTTCTTTCTTATTTAGTGGAAGAGGTAAGTTCATTATAGCTACCACTCTCTATGGATCTATGGAGACTCCTTTAGATACTATATGTCCCAATAATTTACCTTGAGGTATGGTGAAGATTCATTTCTTAGGATTCAAGGATATTCCAAATTCTTGACATTTTTAAAAAATAGATTCTAAATGATCAAAATAATCAACAAAATTCTTGGAGAAAATAGTACGATCATCAAGATAAATCAGGATGATTTTATTTATAAGTTCCCCAAATGCTACATCCATAGCTCTTTGAAAAGTGGCTCCAGCATTTGATAGGCCAAATGGCATCTTAGCATATGTTAATGTTCCACATTTGGTAGTAAACACAGTCTTATATTGGTCTTCATCAACCAACCAAATTTGATTGTATCCATAGAAACCATTTAGCAAGGAAAATCTCTCTAATCCAGCCACAGTCTGTAAATTTTTTTCCATAGATGGCAAGGGATAGTGATCTTTCAAAGATGCTCTATTCAAGTCTCTAAAATATACACAGAGTCTTATGTCACCATTCTTTTTCCTGACTGGTACTAGATTTGATACCCAGGTTGAGTGCTTGATTAGAAAAATTATTCTAGAATCTAGCAATTTTTGCAACTCATCTACCATTAGATATTCATTCCTTAGATTTATTGGCCTCTGCTTCTATTTGACTAGCTTAGATCCTTCAGTTAGTTCTATTGTGTGCTAAATGATGTCTCTATTATATCCATGAAGGTCTTTATAGCTCTAAGCTATGACTCTATCATATCTTTTGCACAAGTCAATTAGTCTTTCTCTTTCCTCTTGAGTTGTAGAATTTCTAATTTTTTATTTTGTCCCTTCACTCACCTTTATTTTAGAATAATCTACTTTGTTTACCTGGAACCTTTTCTTCTCTAGGCCTACATCTTCTAGATCGAATAGGTTTTCTAAAGTTATTAAGCCTTTGGGAAGCTTATTATTCTTTAATTATATAATTTGATCCCCATATGCCTCTTTAATTTTTGGTTGCAATTGATCAACAAATTTTGCTGATTGTTGCAAGAATGAGAGTACCTAAGAATCATTTTCAAATACTTGCCAATTCTCATCATTGTCTGGGATAGTTGGCCTTACTATAACCTTTACTGACTCATTGTTAACTAATAGGCTAGTTGCTGGATCAAACTACGAGCCAATTTGTGCCATCCTATCAACTTCAAAATTTTGAGTTCTTGGAACTACTTCAATATTGAAAGATTCAAAATCTTGTATTAAGTCCCAAATTCTGTGTCTATAGGATCTCATGCTTACATTTTTGGCTATTGCCTTTTCACTAATTTGCTTCACCACTAATTCTAAATCTGCTTTTAGTATTAAATTCTTTATTCCCTTTTTCTTAGCTAAAATGAGCCCATGAACTAAAGATTCATATTCAACATCATTATTGGTACAAATAAATTGGAAATGAATATCTCTCAAAACTTTCTCCCAATTTAGAGCAACAAGACAAATTCCTACTGCAACACCACTTTTACTTCTAGCCCCATCAAAATTTAAGGTCCAGATTTTTGAATCCTTTTCAGATTCTTGAGTAGTTGGTGTCTCTTCCCTTAAAACATTTGGGATGTCATGATCTTCATGAAAAATGACATAAGTACCTAGACCAGTAGAGTCATAATTTCCATATGGATCACTATGCATCATAGCTAACAAATGGTTATTTTCCTCTTCTTGGTCATGTTCAGTCTAGTCACCCAATTCTTCAACAAAAACCCTTTCTTCTTTATTTAACATAGCATGATCCACCTCTAATTTTGATGTTGGTTCATTGGTGATGTGATCCTTTGATAGTGGTTTAGATAGAATTTTCATCTTTGAACCATATTTGGTTCTTAGGATGAGGTGAGACCAATCAAGGGAATATATCCTCCTATTTTGGCTGTAAAGTCTCTGGATAAACATAAACTGAAAATAGGAGGTATAACTATGACTACTACATCTTGATTGACAATTATATTGGGATACATATATAATTTCAATGGGAGTTGTTTAATTCTACCAATTATTTGTACAAATTTGCCATCTAGCTACATAACTCCCTTAGTAAGTGGTTCATACTTTATTTTTAAAGCATCAGTTATTTTCTTAGGCATTATTGTAGTACTAGCCCCTGAGTCTATCAACACATTATGCAAGATTTTCTTTCCAACTATCAAAGTCAAATAGAAAGGCTCTGGTTTGTATTTACTTACCTCTATTGCATTATTCACAAAGGCTATTATCTTCAGAGGAACTGTGTCTTTGAGCTTTTCTTCATTAGCAAGTCCTTCTTTGGTGCCATTATATTTAGGCATTACTTGGCCCTGTAGAGCCTCTTTTAACAACATATTTTGTTTAGGAAAATCTAATATGTCTCATATTGATACTTGTGTTGGATTTCTCTTCAGCTGTTCCACCACATTCATTGGTCCTAATGCTTGAGTTCTTGGAAAATAAGGATACCTTGCTTTTTCTTGAACTTGTATAGGAATCACTTGGTTCTGCACTGGCTGAGGCACTTCCTATCTAATAGCTATGTTTATTTGACCTTGAAATGGAGGATTCTCCATAATTTGACTATTTGTAACTTTAGGTTGTTCCATCATTCTTCTCTTTGATCTAGTATAGTAGTCTAATTGCACCACTGGTTTCTTGCAAGTAGAAGTTTCATTCAAGAATATTGATTCTTCATCCTTAACCCATGAAAAAAAAAGCATGTTTAGGGGTCATTTCTTCTTCTTGTATCAAATACATCCCTTGCATCTAAGCCATTAGGACTGAATTTTGCATACTAGGGGATTGATAAGTTTGTGCATCTAAAGTACTGGCAAATTGTCCATCCATTCTTCTTTGCTCTGGTACCTTTATTGTAGATTATCCATGGGATAATCTCTAGGTGTATGAGCATTATTACAAAGGAAACACTAGGAATTGGTGTTATCTGTATAATTATTTTACCCTTGAACAATCTCCCTATTTGGATTTGGGGGAACAGTTTGTGAGGGTGTAGGGGCTGCAACTAATTAGTTTGTTAGCTGAGGGTTATTTTGCCTTTGATGACCCTGATATTTGTTTGGCTATGATGGAAATCTATTTCCTTGATAGCCTTGATATTGAGGTCTAGGGTATGGATTCTATTGTCTCATTATATTAATTAACTCATTAGAAAATGTCCTTAAGATATTCTTGATATCATCCATCTCAGATGACTGGGCAGGGACAAGTTCTTTAGCAGGTGCTTGAGGATATTTATACATAGACATAGGTGGGGCTATGGAATTAGGGGCTTCTTTAGGTAATGGCAAGGTAATTTTTGGAAACATGGGCATGGGAGGCCTTGGGGGCAACTTTCTAGCATCTATTAAATTATTTTCAGCTCTGACTACATAGTCATAAGCTTCTAGCAGAGTCTGATCTCTAAGTGACTGAATCATGACTGATATATCTAAATTTAAAGCCTTAAGATAAAACATTATAACCATACCTAGTAATGGTCTTGTTGTAGCAGGAATCTTTTCCCAAGTCTTTTGAAATCTTAAATTGAAGTCAGTCATTGCTTCTTGTGGTGCTCTTTGAATAGTAATCAATTGTTGCAACATAGAAGATTTATCACCCTTTTCTTCAAATCTTTTAAATAAAAGATCTCCAAGCTAATCCCATGTAGATATTGTCTTTTGATTCAAGGATTGGTACCATTATAGAGCCTTCCCTTAAAAAAAATTGCTAATAATCTTATAGCCAAATTCTGTTGTGTAACAACATGTATGACACAGACATTAGACACATCTTACAAATGCTCTTCAGGTGTTTTAAATTTCTTTCCCACTAAATTTGGGTAGAGCCTTCAAGGAATTTATTGGAATAGGGTCCTAAGTGGCTGGTGGTATTGGTAGAATCAAAGGATTACCAGTGTTCCAACCTGCATAATTCTTTGGGGGTATAAGATCTCCCATATTTACTCTTGGTATTGGTATAAACTGGTTAATTCTTCATCTCAGACTAGTTATCAAAGGTAGAAAAATAATACCTAGATTTACAGTAGATTGAGATCTTGTCACTGGTCCATAGCTCTGACTCCTTGTAGCTCTCTGGTTCATACGGTCTTGAAATAAACTTCAAGATGGTTTCCCACTAGGTGTGCCAAAAACTTTTTAATCATGAAATAAATTTTAGATTGTTTGGACATTTAATCATGTTGATTCACCTTGGAATAGTTTTAACCACCTTTAAACCGTATCATGACATCACCATGGCTATGTAGATCTCCCTTTACCTACCTATAGATGGATACTTGCAATAAGGTTTGATTGTGTACCATATATGACTATAACTTTATTGATGTTAGATTTTAAGACTAATATTTAAAATAAAAGGTTATTTCCATGACATATGAGAGATGAAAACATCATATAATTATTTTTTTTGGATCACTTGTAGGAAATAGAAAACTCTATAATAGATTAACATGCCTACAACATAGCAATGGAGCTCCTAACTAACAAACTAAGGTGTTTTGTTGATTAATTGGTTTGTACAAACCAATGAAAACATAAGTAAAACCTATAGGTTATGGGTATAATCATGCATATATGAGGATTCAACTTATAAATAATGGTTCATAAAGCATAACCAATCAATCCTTGAAATCCTACCATGAAATATAATTATACTAACTTTGTTAACATCCACCATAGGCATTTAACCCAATTCCTCTCCTACTAGTCATACCATAAGAAAACATGTTGCCTAATTTTACATGCCAAGAAGACTGATAGAAGATCAAAATATTTTTAGTCCAATTTTGGAACTTTCAAAGCTAATCAAATGTATAATTGAAATCAGGGAAGCTTAAGAGTCATTTTACAAACTTCCATACATGCCAAAATATTTCATAGACCATACAACCACCAAAACTTCCTACTTTCTAACTATTTTATTTATTTTAGTGTAGTACCTATAATTATTTCAATTAGGACTAACATGATTGACAAGAGTTTGACATAAGGGATGTTGAAAAACACTTAGACAATTTTTTTAACCTAGGAAAACCATAAAAACCTCACTAATGGCTCAAATATGACCCTATATGACATGAAATGGTACAAGGACTAAATTTTACTATGACTAAGGTAAATATCACATTAAATGGCATTTATAGTACCATGACACACCCTATAATATCTTATAAGACCACTATATCAAGTTTTGTACTATAGGGGGGTTGACTTATTTTGACATGTTGGTCAAAATAGTCAATAATTCCTTTAGATCAAAGTCAAATTTTTAAAAAATTCTTACATTACAAGTGATTTTTTTATTGTAGGATTGACATGGTTATGTCAAAAATAATCACAACCCATGAATAATGTGAATGTTAACTGCCTTTTGCATGGATTATTTTTGGTTTTTTCAACTTGAGGTGTTTGTTTTAGATGTGCATCATATGTCATTTGCACTTTTAAATCATTTTTTAGAATGATATTGTAAATAAATGTTAAATATTTTTTGATTATGGTGATCACCAAGTTGTGAACCTAAAACCATTAGATGATCATCAAATATAGTCATTTGGTCTTAAATAAGGTCTTGGATTTTATGATTAAATGTATAACATATGTTTTTAGACTGCCCAGGGCCTTGGTGATATTCACAATATGCATTAGCATTGTATCCTTTGGGTAAGAGGTAGATAAATAATATGACACTCCACAAGATTTTGTAGTAAATAAGTTAGATACTCAAGTGGTCACTAAATTATCTCTTAGGTGTATTGGATAAGATATTCATATTGGGATTTTGTAAAATATGATTGATTAGTGTTATTTTAGGTTTAATGTTTTTTGGATGGATAAAGGTAAGTGTTGATTGATGATATCCTTTGATGGTAGATCTTTATTATAAAAATTAATGATATTTTTATTACTTATCAACCTTTATGGTAAGAGGTAGAGATATAATATGACACTCTACAATCTTTTGTAGTAAAGAAGCTAGATACTCAAGTAATCATTTAAATTATCTCTTAGGTGTATTATATAATATATTCTTATTGGGTTTGTGTAAAATAGGATGGATTAGTGTTATTTTAGGTTGAATATTTATTTATATCGATAAAGTTAAGTGTTGATTGATGATATCCTTTGATAGTAGATCTTTATTATCAAAATTAATGAGATTTGTATTACTTATTTTATATTTCATGATATCCTTAAAATAATCCAATTTTATTTCACTTGGTACTTGGGTTTTGCATAATGCTTCATATAATATATCCTTATAGATAGTGTATTCTTTCACAAGGTCTAGAATTAAGATCTTACTATGTGTACGAATAATACCATATCCCTTATATTTTATTACCAGTGTAATTGAAAGAGGAACTTGTTACATAGGTTCCATATCATTACAATAAAAATTGTAAAAAGAGGTTTTAGTTTTATCTAGTTTTAAAACATCCTCTTTATATGGACCAATTTCATTATTTCACTTGATTATATCTTTGATTGGCCTAATAATGTATGGGCAATAACAAGTAAGTACTACCATCATATATTATGCCATGAAATAAATAGTATATGTATCCATATTAAAATTCATTTTAGGAAAAGGAATTCCAATTTTCAAATTTTGAAATTTTTAAAATAAAAAATTAGAATTTAGGAAAACAATAAATTAGGAAACCTTAGGTCAATCTAGTGTTTAGATATCAAGGGTTAGGTTCACCAAATGTTTAAACCTAAAATATTGATATGAAGGATCTAAGGTTAATAATATAAAAATATTTATAACATAAGGGTGATAAACTAATATATAGCATGCCAATTAATATAAAACTCATATAAATTATAATTTGAACTTAGGTAATTGAAATTATTAAAATATAGTAAACCATAACTACTGAAAGATATTAAAATAAATAGGAAAAAATGGTACTTAGTTGGTTACTATGGATATATACATCTAGACTATAAATATGTGTAAAATATGTAGGATCAATTTTCTAAATTAGTCATCAAATTTTATAAATTGTACTTCTATATCTATAGACACTATCATCAGATCTAGACACTATCTATATATCTTGACACTACTGTTGATGTTAATATATGACTATGATGTAGGTGTTCAATATAGACTAATAATCAGATCTAGATATGAAAAAATTATCCGTTCTATGTTTTATGTCAACTTTCTTCTAATGTTTAAATCTAATATATATTATAGTGTTTGTCATTGATTGATCAAACCCCCATCTCTTCACCCTTCTTTCCCTTTGGAATGAGTTTGCTAAAAAATAGTTTAGTGGGATCAAGGTGTCAACCTACCCCAAAAAACCATCTATCAATAGTTAATTTCAACATAGATAATACTCCAAAGAGGTCCTTAGACATATTTATTTACTCTCTATGTGTGGTAAAATGTGTGCACAAGGGTACAATGTACTCTACTAAGATGCACGCAGTGATCTAGCTTGTAGTTTAACAAATATCACTCATGGTTTTCTATTTTAATACTTCATACCTATGATATTATTATTTATATATTTGAAATAAAAATAGGGATGATTATGGTATAATGGAGTGCTTGTGTGGTTGATTTATTTGGCTTTAGTACGTGTTTTATTAGTATTTATTGGATGGATAATGAGAAGTCTTAGACTTGTATTTATACCACACCTTTTGAAAATTTCTAAAGGTAGAGTTAAATAATACAATTAAGATAACCCATATGTTTTGAATCATTTTCAATTTGGATGAATTTTATTTACTTGACACTAGATAAGGATTTGGGCACTATCGTCAGTGATAGTGTCCCCTTGTGGCTAGTAGTGTTCAAAAGGATAGAAAACAAGTATTGATATGAAACTAATAATGAATTATGCTTATTAGGTTTTAATATTTATATAAAATATGTGATACCTAGGTCATCAAAATTATATGGATTGGACTAAGAGATAAGCATTTAAGCATAGTGAGATGGTGAATGTGATCTTTTCAACAATAGGGAGGTCTAAAACTAAAGGGTAGAGTCTCATTTGATATTTTTCAAATGTAAAAGACTAAGATAAATAAGTATAAATGAATCTCATAGTAGTATTTTATTAAATTATAATCCTATACATTATTTAGTGCATGATATGGATCATGACACTCATAAAATTTAACAAGATCAACAAGCACACAAACACAATAATCACAATGTCATATAGTAAATCCAATGACCACATATAATGGAAATGTTCAAATGTTGCATAAGTAAATATTTCACATACAAATCCAAGGTCCACATGCCAAATGACATGATAATGTTGTAAACAAGGGATATGTTTAAATGCTTCAAACAATAAAGGTTTAAGGGCCATAAGTGAAAAACATGTTAAAATATCACACATACAATAAATGATCTCATTGAGATGCTAAAAAAAAATGCACACAAGGCCCAAAGGCCATATATAGTAGATAAATAAAAATATAATATACTATCTACAAGTAATAACATAAATGAAACATAGAACTACAAATATAACCTACAACATGTATATGTAATGTGATCACAACTTATCAATAACATGTCCATATACATAATGTAAGATAGATATATTAGCAAGACATTTAAAAAAGTGTGTATAGATTAGAAGTATATAATTAATAGAATGATAATAGTTTTAAGTATAGTAACCATTAAAAATATGGCCCAAATTTAGAAAGGTTACTAGGTAGATGTAAAGCCAACATCTTAGTCCATATGAGATTTGAATGTCCTACATAACACTCATGAATATTAGTTAAATTCATTTTTAATATGAAAATAGTATGTTATCTACTAAGCATGAGATAAATAACATGTGCCAGTTATTTAAATTATATATCTAATCATTATTAAGGACTTGTTTTGGATTTTTAAAATATTTTGAATGTTTTTACATTTTTTAAAAATATTTATTGTTTTTATTTTTGGAATTTTTGAAATAGAAAGATATAGAAATTAAACCGTGGGTTAAAAATTAGAAGAAGTATATATATGTGAATAATCCAAAACATGTGTGAATGTGAAATATGCACTAAAAATGATAACATGGACATATATAAGAAAGATTCTCCCATTGTATATGTGAGTTGTAACCTTGAAAATATATATATAAGAGACTAGATAACTATGAAGAAGATTGATTTTACATACTCATTCCATAAAATGTGAAAATTTTGAATTATGTAGCATGCATGATCAATATAGCATAGGAAAATAAAGATTTTGAAAGAATAATCATTGTTTTATATACCAAAATTGAGTGAAATGTCTAAAAATTGGTAATATTAAGGCTTTGTGTACTCAATTTTTGATTTATGGGTGAAAATTTACATAGGACAAGATTGAACAACTAAGGATAGTAATGGAAATAATTCCTATCCTTTAATAGTCAATATTTTCCTTGTCAAAGAATTACATTTTATTAGTGAAAATTATGGAAATAGGGATATAAATGGCATAATGTGCTAAAAATATAACTATGTTGGGTTGGATAGATATTTAAGGTAAAAAGGAAGAGCTCCAAAAATTCAATAATAGATAAGAGATTAAAATAATTAATCAAATCAATTTCATTTGAAATTAGTATAATAACATGATGGAATAGTCAAGAAGCTATGTAAAATCAAATTTTTGCTTTTTTTGAATAATTTAAATGTTTATAAAATTTTAGAATATTTGAAAATGTAACAAAATAACCGATGAACCCATAAATATGGGGTTCATAATAATTTGTGATAAGTAGTATGAGTATTAAAATTTATGAATAAATTATATTAGATGTGTGTAAGGAGTAGTAATCTTGTGTAGGAGGAGTAGCTCTAAGAGATGTAGAATGATATGAAATCCAATGAGGACTAGTAGAATATTGTGTTAAATTTTGTTTTTTTTCCTTTGATAATAATGTTGATCTGTATGTATCATCAATTTAATATGTGATATATGTAATGTTCTTGTTGGGAAATGAACACCTTTTTCAAATAAGCTTGCTTTTACATTTGTCATTTTTGAGAAATTTGAACATTTTTTCTTAATTGATTGAATATAATTCTTTTACATAGGTTAAACCACTTTAAATGTGATTTTTTATTGCATATATGTACCAATGAACTATGGTGGTGGATGGGGAGGATTAGTTATCATATATTGTATAGGGTAATTGTATTTGATTCTTGAAATTGTAACAATTTGATTTCAATGAATGTACTTTATGCACCTATGTGTCATAAAATGTATATCACATAGATTTTATCATAATATCATGTAAAATAACCCATTTTTTAATATAAATATAAAATGAGAAGATATTATAGTATGACCTACTCAGATATTCAACATAATATGTCCCAAAATCTTTTATTGTTTCTAATTAAATATCTTGACACTTTTGTAATTTGCTTATATATCATGTTGTGTGTAACCTTGAATGAATTAATGTCATTATGCATCCATTCTCACTCAATACACTATCATGTGAAAAATATGAATGGGTTATTTATTAATATAATCTCATATACATAAATCATGAAAATCATAATCTCATCCATTATCACTATCATGATATCATCAAAAATAATCACAAGACATTTTGGATTAGTTTGAACAACTATACCAATAATTACACCTAATGGATAATCATATGACTCGGGAGGTGGATATGCATTTTAAGTATGATACAATACTAAATTATCCTTTTTGGAATCATGGTTTGTAAAGGTATCACTAAAAATATTCAATTTAACATTCATTTTGTTGAGGCTTAGTTACTTGTATAGGAAATCCTAGCTCAATAACATTATTGTCAATAAGATCTTAAATAAGGTTATTGAGATTAAAAAATTTGTTAGTAGAATCACCATTACATATATGGTAATAAAAATATTCATTTTTATCAAAATATTTACTTTTAAATCTACTTATGTCAACTTTAATTGTAGAGGTGAGTAATAATATTGCACTCAAGTAACTTTTGTAGCAATTTTAGAGGCAATTTTGGTAATCTAGATAATAGTCCCCTTGGTTGATCTAATAAAATAAACTTATTAAAAGTTTGATAAATAGAATTAACTATTATATTTTAATTATATTTAAAATATATTCACTTATCTTTTTAATATGGTTTATTTTGTAACTTTGTTATGGAAGTAGATGCAATGCATACTTGAATTTGTTTAAAGTAATAAAATTGACTTCAATTTATATTAGTGTATGAAAAAGTTCCTCAAATGATTTGAATTTTTTTTAAATAATTGACTCATGAAAAGTGAAAGTAATTTATTTTTTAAATATATTTTAATTCATTATATACCAATGTGTTAGTCATTTTGGTAAGCATGGTCTTATAACTAAGTACATAATCACTGATATACTCATTATTCCCTTGCTTAATCTTAGAAATTTATGCATAAGAAAAATTTCCATCAATGCTGATATAAAAATGATTATGAAACTAATATACTAATGTATTTAATTATTTTAATGATTGAATAGGTAAATCATAAGACCAATGTATGTCATAATCTTTTAAGCTTCTTGGAAATAACATGGTTAACAACTTGTCATTAAAAACATAATCCAAACATGCCACATGAAAATACCTAGGATGTTGTTTTGGATCTCCTTTACCTTAATATAATATTAATTAAAAATAATAATATATTTAAAATTTATAATGAAATATCAAGTGCCAACAAATAATGAAGCAATACTTGTGAATCCAATGATTGGCTAGCTTTTGGTATACCATGCTCTAACTACAACACCTTAGCATGAAAAAGTGAAATAGTTTTCACTTTAGATTTTATATTAGGAAAGGTATGTGTTATAATATAAATATATATCAAATTTCATGTATTGGTAATTTTTTTAGATATGGGCATACAAATATATTTGAAGCCTTGATTTATCCCCAAATCTAAAGGTGTATATGTGATAAAATTATTAACAGTAGAAGTAACAAAACTTGTGGTAGGTTTAAAAATATGTTATGTTTTACCTTAAATTATATAAGGGGGATTATCCTATAATTTTTTTATACTAGGGTTAATAATATAGAAATGAAAATTCACAAGAGTGATTATAACAAGCTAATTGGGTGCTAAACATACATACATACATACATACATACATACATACATATATATATATATATATATATATATATATATATAAGCATATACTGGATTTATTGTGTCAAGTATAAGATAAAAATAGAAATTAAAACTAATATATGCATGAAAATGACCAAAAAATAATATAATTAATTGGTTTTGATGATAACATAGTGTTGGACTTGGAACAAGTAGGAAACAAGCTGGGAGACAATTCTAGAATAACCATCAGATTTTGGATCTTATGCTTCTAGCACTCTAGACACTTATAGCAGCCTAAGATGGTTATGTCAATGATACTATCTAGTTTTGATGTTATTATATGGGTTTTATGTAATTTTCATGTATGGAATACTTGATGAAAATATATGTGACCACTTGGATGATTCTGAGTTTGGTTTTGCCTTTGCTCAAGTGAATTTAGATCTAGGTCAAGGACTGTTTCTCCTCATGAATTCTTAAATTCCCATTTACTTATCTTCATGGTGATCTTGGGGGAAAATGGGTTAGTTTTCACATGGTTTTTATCTGACTCCAAACACTCCACTATCAGTTGGCATTGCCTACATAGCCAATACTTGAGTAGAGGGCCTTAGACTCATGTAGTTTTCTCCTGTGTGTTGGCTAGTGTGTGAATCATGTAATATGTGAAAAGAGAGTACAATAGTGACATAGCTTTTAACTTCTATAATCAATCCCTTGGGATACTAATTTATTAACTTATACCTATATATGTGTTTTACCTATAACTGATATAGAAATAGGGAAGCTTTATTAAGTCAAATTCTTGATATAGTGTTGTTGATAAGTTGACTTGGTCTTTTTGGTCTTTTTCTAGGTGAAGAATGAGTGAGGATTGATATTGTATTTATATCTATCCATTTAGGGTAATAAATCACACCAACTAATTTATTTTGACCATTAGGATATGTTTCATTTGTAAATTGTATGACTTTAGGGAACTGTATACTTACATTAGGTCATGACACTAATGTCGATGTTAGTGTCTATTATAGACATTAGTGTTAAGGGAGCAAGAAAATAGGTATAGGCTCAAAACTTGTCAAGGTGGAAGATATGTATATTTTAAGCATTTTGGTAAAGATAAAAGTCATGGGTAATCAACATAATATTGGTCAGACTAAGAGATATAGATGAACGGGCACAAGATATAACATATTCAAGATTTGTAAAAGAAAGAAAGGCCTAAAAATAAGAGGAAAAAATAAGGTCTAAATTTTCCATGTGTATAAGAATAAGGTGCTATTTAATCCATAAATATCATCTAAATTACCCCCCATTTAATCTAGTAATTAAAATGCTAGTTAAAATGAAATGAATGCATACATGGGTGTGTATAACACACCTTATCATGGTGTGTGCCTAACTTGAATTATTTATTGGTGACTAACTTGAAACCAAGAGAATGTTATAGTATATAATTAGTGCATATAATTTAGGTTTAAATTACTTGAAATTTAATTAAAATAGATAAATAAAAGTTTAGGAATACACATATGTGCCCATACCCCTAACCTTGGATTAAAAGTGAGTTTTCACTTGGCAGTTTATATTAGATCAACCATGTAACCCAATGATACTTATAACCTAGTGAGGCTATATGATATAATAAATTCAAACCTAAAAAATTGGAAATATTGAGTGATTTAATCACCTCAACCATAGAAAAAATGAACCAACTATTATAATAGATTGGCTCAATAAAATATATGGGGTATTAGTACATTTTTTTTTGTGATGTGGTAACAATCTATTAAAGAGTTTTGGAATCTGAAACTAATTTTAATTTTGAAATATGATGCAAAAATTATATATCATATGCACCTTATATATGTCTCTTATTAAAACTATATATAATAATGGTACCAATGTATATAATTCTTCCATAACTATGAATTTGATTCAAATAACTATGTGCTTTGGTAATTAAAAAAATGGTATAAGTGTGGAGAATATGATTTAAAAGCATGGACCCACTATATATGGAGAAATATGAAAACTTATACAAGTACCAATGTGGAGAACACGTTTTCAAAACTTGTCTCCACTATAATCTAGAGATGTCAAATACTAAATAGGTGTGGAGAACATGCTTTCAAAGCCTAACCCCATTAAATCTAAAATCTTTGAATATATGGAATCCATGCCCATATGACATTACCCCACTAAATCTCAAAATTTATATAAGTACCATATATTAAATGAGTGTGGTTAACATGTTTCCAGATCATGTCCCCACTAAATCTAGAAACTATGAATAGTGTGGAGAACATGTCTCTATGACATGACCCCACTGATATGCCCCCTTTAAGGTGAGGGAAAGAAATGAAGTGGTGAATACATCACCTCAAAATGATAATAAAAATATAAAATATGTTAATGTAACCATGTAGAATATATAAGGAACATTTCTAGGTAGATATATTATTGAATTACATAAAACTAGTGTGATCACATGAAGGCCTAAGATGCATGATAAGGATCATGGAAATGTCTAGATAGTAATAATACAAGTTTAAAAAGTAAAAACACACACACACACACACACACACACACACACACACACACACACACACACACACACACACACACACACACAAAAGGTCACTCAAAATCAATTCAAAAGGAAATTGTCCAAGGAGACTGAAAACAAGGGGCATATTCAAATATTGTATAATCAAAGCAACTGACTTAGTTAAATGTCTATAAAATCAAGGATGACATATTCAAATGTCCATACAACAAATAATGACATATGTAAATGTCAAATAATTAATATATAGGCATAGGGGTTTTAAGTAAAATATCATATGCAAATACTCAAAAAATGAATACAATATCAAGTCAAGACACTCAAAGAATTGCATAAATTAAATTATAATCAACCATCATAAACATATCATAGTAATCCATGGATCAATGTGTTAGGAAAAAATTTCAAGTGTATAACATATCAATTATCCTGTGTAAGATATAATCATGGATAAAGGTTTATGAAATTATGTATGTAATCTCAAACATGATAATGTAGAGTTATCATCAAACCATATAACCTATGTGTATCAATATCAAAGAAGTGAATGCCTCCAATGTCTACATGACATGAGTAGAGGGAAGACGCAACATTTGAAATAGGAGTATATCATGTATTTGTGTATGTCTATATCACAATCAAGTAGAATTTTAACACACATGTTTATGTAGGATTAATTTAGTATGTAATCCATCAACATGGAAATAACACATAGTTGCCAAGGATCTAATATAACATGTAGGTGTTGAAAATATTTTTGCAATTTTGAATGTTTTTGATATTTTTGGAATGTTTGAAAAGGAAATATCATCCTATGATTCCATATAATATATGGTCATACATATCTCCCCATTATGAAGATAGTGTAATAATATTATGACATTGTCTAAGAGCATGCATATGTTTAATATTTATCATTGTAATATTGGTGATGCTATGTGTATGTAAATTAGGAATCTATTTTCATGAATTAGTAGTAAGAGTAATAGGATTAGGGGTTTGTGGAACCCATCATTGAGTGATATGTGGTTTCTTTAGAATAATAGTAATAGTAACATGTTTAGGTACTCTCGATATATGAACATGGTGTGTAGAAGATGGGGATTCCATGAAATTTACTATATGTCTCTAATGTAATGGTCTCTCAAGTTCTTACTACCTAGTAAAGGGGATTGCTTATTTCTTACCCTTTTGTGATGAATGAGCCTTATTAACCTTGGTAATTAACTTTTTGGGTATAATTTTCTCTTGTTTAAGAGGATTTTCATATGGAATTATAAGAACTATATTTACCTGATTGACATGAATGCATTTAACACCACTATGCACTATAAAAGGCACTACTCAAAGTGTACGGATCCAAGGTCTTCCCAATAACATATCAAATATAACCATGGAAGGTATGAAAAAAAGGTAGTAACCACATGTGTGGGATTGACCTATAAAGGAAATTCAATCTCACTAATAACCTTTTAGGAGGTCCCATCATATGTTCTAACTAATCTAGTAGAAGTGTGTAAATAACTATGAATATAACCCAAGTCCATAAGCAATGTCAGGGTGAAAACATCATTTTGTGTATTGTTATTAATCATATCACATGTATAGGGTGTTTATCAAGGTATACTTAAATGAATAAAGAATGAAATTTAGAGTCATCATCCTTAATATCATTATCATCAAAATTAATAGAGGGTCTCCAAACTATAGGAGGTATATGTTTTGTGTAAGTACCAATAATCCCATATAGCAGGTGTCCATAATGAGGTAGAAGAGGATTTGAATTATATGACATTTTCACTTCCAGTTACTTTTTATAATGGTCTTGTAAATGATTGTTAAATATGTTATGTTTATGGTGATCCCCATGTTGTGAGCTTGATTATTTTGGAGGATCCTCAAATTTAATATATTGGTCATTGATAATATCTTTGAACTTGTGCTTAAAGTTAAATCATTTTATTTTAGAATGTCCTGGTCCTTGATTATAATCATAATAAGTATTTGAATGACATCCTTTTGGTAGAGGTCAGCTCATATCAACCTAGATAGGATGATGGAGAGATATAATTTGGCACTCTAGTAACCACGTGAGTAATGAAGTTGGGGATTTAGGTAAATTTGTAAATTGTCTCCTTGGAGCATTGGATAAGATAATTCAATCGGGTTGTTGTGAAGCTTTTTTAACCATGGTGGTTTTTTCCCTTTTAGGTTTAAGAGGTTTTAACTTATAACTTGGTTTGATTGTAAACATGGTACTAGATGTAGATGTATTTGATGTGTTTGCTACATAATTGAGCTTATTCAATGACATAAGTCATTAAAATATTTGAACATATTAAAAAAAGTGGACTCATGTAGAGATCCAACAAACATTACTTGAATATGTCTTTTAACTCCTTATCTACCATAATATTTGTCATTTTGGATAGAATTATATTATATCTCAAGACATATTTATTGATAAGTTCATTGGTTCCTTGTTTTATTTTTCAAATTTGAGTATAGGAAACCTTTCTGTAAATACTAATGGAAAATTTTACTAAAAACTAGCATGTAAGAGGTTTGAATGCCCTTACAAATTATAGAGGTAAATCATAGGACCACCTTAAAGCATACTCCTGGATGCTTTTTGGAAATAATTTGGTCAAAATTTTAACATTAGATGCATATTTAAGACATGCCACATAAAAGATTTGAAGATGTTTAGGATCACCCTTACCATCATAAAATGATAACTTAAGTGAGACAAATATAGTTGGTAAAGGGTGAAAGGAGATATGAAGTGTAAGAGGGTTAGGAAACACATCTTGAAAATATATAACATGAGGGGATTTTAATGTTTTTTTTCAATGTTTTTAACCTTGTCCTTAAAGTTATTTATAAATTTAAGGAGTGTTTAACTATATCCCAAGTGGGATTTAGATTAATGTTTGAATAGTATCCCAAGTTGGATTTAGATTAATGTTTGAGTAGTCACCAAAGAGAATGAAAACATGTTTTGAGTATTAATAGGCATTAAAACCAATATTTGTGATGAAACAATGCGTAATTCCATGACAGATGTAGCAATATTAGTTTAAGGAAATAAAGGTTTAAACACATAAGTCATTCCCACAATAGATGTACTAGGTTATAATGTGTTCAATGGGAAGGTTGTTTCTATTATAGTTTTGGAACTTTTGCTTTGAGTATAGTTTTTATAATCTCATCAATAACTTAAGGGTTTTATCAAATACAATCATGAAATAATGCATTTATTTTAATTAATCATGGTCTATTTTCTCATTTTCATTTGTTTCATGGTTTTCATTATCATAATCTTATTCTATGATAACCCTATCAACATGTTTTCATTATCAACATGGGTATCATCATGATCCAAAGTATGAGATCCCTCAGTGGTTTGAGACATATTAGATGTTAGGAGGGGAAGATCAGTATGTTCATTAGTATCACCTAAAAATATAGGGTTATGATTAGGTTTCATGTAAAATAGTATAATTAGGAAATTAAAAATTATAATAATTTAAAAACTTAGCTAGTTTAAAACCCTAAGAATTTGAAAAATTTACATTCAAATGAATCGGGTTTACCAAATGTTTAACCCTAAATTGGATAATAGGTATTATCATATATTTTATGGTATACTAGGGTTAATAATATATAAATTACAATTCACAAGTTTGATTATCAAATCTATAGTAGTATAATTGGGTACAAAACTTAGAAATCAACATATATTGAATTTATTATGTTGAGTATAGGATAAAAGTAGAAAGTATAAATAATATATGCATATAAATGACATTAGTAATATAATTATTTGGTTATGATTATAACACAGTGTTATATCTAGAATAGGTAGGAAACATGTTAGGGGATGGCTTTAGAATAGTTGTCAAATTTTAGATCTGATGCTTTTGGAACTCTAGACACTAGTGTAATCCTGGGATGGTTGCATTGATGCTACTATTTGGGCTTAATACAAGTGTCATGTAAAATATATTTACTAAAAATATATGCAAATACCTAGATGATTCTAGGTTGGATTTCAACTTCATTGTAGTCCACTTAGATCTGGGTTATGGACTATCCCTCCTCATGATTTTTTAAAACCCTAGTTATTAGTCTTTATGGTGACCTTGGCATAAAATGGATTAGTGGTCACATAGTGTTAATTTGACCCCAATGCTATCAATGGGTGATACCTATATATACAATACCTAAGAAGAGGACCTTAGACTCATGTAGTTCTCCCCTACATGTTGTCTTATGGGTGAATCATGCAATATGTGGAGAGTAAGTACAACATTGACCTAGCTTATAACTTGGAAAATCATGACCTTGGAATAATCCTTTATAAATTCATACCTATATATGTGTTATACCTATAAATGGTATGAAAATAGGGAATATTTGTTAAATTTAATGCTTGATAGAGTGTTTTTGATAACTTATCTTGGTCTCTTTGGTATTTTTCTAGGTGAGGAATGAATGAGGGTTGATCTTGTATTTATATCAATCCCTTTAGATTAATAACTTGAATTAAATAACTTAGGTTGACCAATAAGATACATTTAATTTGAAAATTGCATGGCTTTAGACAATATACACTTGCATTAGGTTAGGACACTAGTGTTGATGCTAGTGTATGTCCTAGATGTTAGTGTTCAAGGAGAAAGAAAGTAGGTATAGGCTCAAAATTGTAGAGGTAGAATATAACAACATTTTAACCATTCTGGTAAATATAGAAGTCCTAGGTCATCAAAATTAGACTCATTAAACTAATACATAAAGGGAAAGTATCACAAGATATATCATATTTGATACTTACAGAAGTGAGAAAGGTCCATAACTAAGAGGAATAACCAATGTCTAAGTTTGCCAAGCTATATAATCCATTAATACAATATAAAGGTTGCTTAACATAATAATTTAGTTCTTCTCATGTTTTATCAAGATCAATTTTATTTTTTTCTTTTTGGATACAAATAGTAAAAGAATAAATCACTTTAAATGGGTACAACTGTATTCACTGAATTCTTTTGCATCAACAGGTTCAAATATATTTTTTAAAGATAATTCACACTATTTATCCTTGTAAGTTTCTATGGTTATAATAAGTCCATAAATATGGTTTATTTAGTAATCCATATAACATATTTAATGTACAAATAATCATGTTCATATGTCATACTTGAATTTATAAAATTTCACATTAATAATGTTTGTATTTTTACCTTTGATTTTATTTATTTTATACACAAGTGTTAATTATGTGTTAATAAAATTATGTTAAATAGGTTTATGATATTATTGGTAAAAATACATTTTATTTTAATAACACATTGTTGATAAATCAAGAGATCATATGACAACAAATTATAAATATGTAATTTTGCATTCATTTATTAGGACCTTGTTGAAGATGTTGAATACTTTCAATGTACTTATAGTTCAATCATTTATGATGTATTGATATAGCAATACTTTTTTTAAATTCCCCATTGTATCCAATGGACTATTTTTTAAATAATAGAACCAATTTAAGGCATCATAAAAAATATCAAGGAAATAACTTAAACATCATCAAAGGATGGTTCTCTCAATTGCATATAGAAGTTTTTTTTGAATAAATGTGCACTTGAGGATCACCATTAACATAAAATAATTTAAATTTTGGAATTAATAAGTCATGTGAAAAAGTTATGATCAATATGTATTTGTAGATAGGGATACAATGCATTGGATTTTTGTTCATGTTAGTCGTAAACCTTTGTTATTCCAAGGATAAAATATGCATGTCTTTGAAAATTACCTATAGTATACATCATAATTATCATATAATGTGTAATAATGGTTGTATTATTAATAGATTTGTTAAAATTTTGAGTCTTACTAGTGATATGGGTCATAAGTACACTATTTTACATGAGTAGGAGTTAAACACGCATCACAATGCATAATATAAGTAAGAAACCCTTCAAAGAAAACTTAGATTTTTTGTTTTGATTGTAAATATCCTTCCTAAGGTTTTTTCTTAAATATTCTTAAATCCAAAATTATTGATAATGACTACTACAACTATTATGAATTATAAAATAAATTTTCACTATTTATAAGGTTGATCATATAGAGTTAAATATTAAAACAAGTACACATCAATGTAGTATTTATTATTTTATTAACTAGAGTAACTATCTAATATTAATAAAGGAAGTAATCATTTATAAATAATTATTTTCCTATGTTCAAGTGTAAAAGGTACAACACCTAAATTAAAGGCTTATTTCTAATTACATTATCATTCATAGTTCTCATCATTACATAATTTTCAATAATACATTAGAGAATACATATTTTCAAAATTATATATATATATATATATATATATATATATTAAAATCGATTATTTGTTCAAATTCTTACACATATTCAATTTTTTTTAATAAAATAATTTAGGATGCAATAGATCATCACCAAAGCTAGAATTAAATATATAATATGAGAGCATGGAGAGTACCATCTAGTGATTTTCCTATAACCACATAGCCGCTCACTTGCCGTACATGCCTCTCATCCAATAAGAGTGGCCCTACCCTTATTGATAAATATAGATTAAAATTCAATGAAAAAGAGGTTAATGTGTGCATAGATTGTTAAGTATTTCTAGATCAAATTGTGTCATAATTTTGTTAAATGTAACATAGTTTTATCTAGAAATCCTTAATAATCTATATCATGTATTGTGGATATATTATCTCTTTAATTTATATATAGTTTAATACTATAGCTAATTCCTACATCATGGTGTAAGTATTATAGTGAAAAGGAATAAGAATTGATATATTCCTAATGCATACAAATAAAAGATAAACATTCCTCCTAGATAAACTAGGTATACATGGCTTATGTCCATAATACTGGATTTAACAATTACACATGTCACATTTAGACTCAGTAATCCTTTGAGTCATATTGATAATAAGTATTCCCAAAATCAGTCATTACTCATTTCCCTAAATTCACAACTAAATCCTTGGGTTTTCCCAACATATTCATCCTAACAGTAACTTAGCAACAATAATCTCCATAAAATACTAAGATCTTTGAAAATTATGTGAAGGATAACATTACGTGTGAGTGTCCTATACCAGTCATGTGAGAAAATATATCAGTCACACTTAGATGAGGATATCATAAGAAATATATTAGTTTATGTACATCCTATCATAGACTGAAATAATTACACAACAATAATTTAATTTTTTAACTAATAAATTATAGAAAATATCATAGATAATAAACTAAATTTTGGAAATATAGTTAGTAATTATTTTTACACATATGTGATTTATGTTTCAAGTTTGATACCTTTGAGTTTAGTGACATTATATGAACCAACAACCACTAAGGTGAAAATAAATAGTTTTTAATATTTACACCCAACCTCAAAGGTTTACTTAGATTTAAAAATTATAAAATGCTCATTCACAAGACATTTATGGATAATCCTATGTTGAATTATAATTTCAATATATTTGTTACAGGTCATAGAAAATGATCACACTAAGATATTTTATCTAGATAAGATAAGATAAAGATATTGATGTACACAAAAGGACAAATCTAGAGGAAATATAAAGAAGAGATATCAACATTATAGTTTTTATGTTTTATATTTTATCTACTCTTTCATATGTGTACTTATCATTAAGGTCTGAATAACACATAATTTGACAAAAAAAATTTATTCCCAGTATAAAATAATAATGTTTATTCAATTTCATAAATGAATCTTTTATCAATAATATAAATATTCAAATTCATGATTTAATTTTTAAGATAATATGTATATTAGTATTCTTAAATATTTATATGACACATGACATTTATTTACACAAATATCTAAAATCAATATCCAAATTTTTGGTAAATATTGTTTACCAAACAAAATATTGAAAATAGAGTATAATTTTAAGATATAAGTAAATTATCATAGTTTTAAGTTATTAATATTCATAATTCAACAATTATTCACCCTACATTATAAATGGATAATGTATTAAACTCTTAAAAGGCTCTAATCTTTGGTGTGTATGAAAAAGTAAATTTTAATATAAAATAAACAAAAATCTTAACCTTGATAAAAAAAAAGTGTGTGATATAAGCATGTAATCACACCATAATATGGTTGATGTCTGAGTGGTTTGGTCAATTATGAGGTTACATAGTAACCACACATAGCCAACAATTTATAAATCATTTTTATATAGCCAATAATTTGTGTTGACCACTAATGATTTTCAACTAAATCATAAATTATAATATTAAAACTATACGGCATTGATCTATTAATGAAACAAAAATGTTGTAAATGGTCACACCAAGGTCCTAATGAGGGTGGAGGAGAGTGAAGGGAGGTGGAAAGTTTAGTGTTCTATATATTTTTTCCAGTGACTCTGAAAATTAACATGCTTTATAGTTTCCAAACATCCATTTTTTTTTTGTGTGTGTATGTATGTATGTATGTATGTATGTATGTATGTATGTATGTATGTATGTATGTATGTATGTATATATATATATATATATATATTCAAGTGACTATGAAAATTAACATGCTTTATAGTTTCCAAACATCCATTTATTATGTGTGTGTGTGTGTAATTCATGAATGTTAATATTTATGATAAGATAACACTTCCAAATTAAAACTAACACTCATAAATTGTATATATATATATATATATATAATATTCATGAGTGTTAATTTTAATTTGGAAGTGTTATCTTATCATAAATATTAACATTCATGAATTATATATATATATATATATATATATATATATATATATATATATATATATATATATATATAGTTACAATTGATAACCATAAAAGATGTAGCCATCAACATGTAATTTATTATTATTTGATTGTCAATCAAAGATAAATTGTAATTCCAAAACTTTTAGTAACACCTAGTCTAAAAATGGTTAGTTGACCCATCCATTATAGATGCTAAGTACAGACATTAGACATAGAACTTTTGTATTTCTAATGGCTAAAGGACTATTTTTATTTTATTTTATTTTTATAATAATTTTGTTTCTTTGAATGATTAGAATAAATCAAGGAAAGAGATGACCATCTTACAAAACATGCACGATTTTAAAAAATAGATCTTTTTCATTTATAAATACTACATAAGTATCTCAAATATAGTTTTATTTACACAAAATGAAAGGTAAATATGACTAATAACACTAAGGTTGAGGCTATGCTACAACTTTTATAATTTACTTCTACCCTCAGAATCCTTCCCTAAACACAGTTGCACTCCAATTGAAATATGCTACGCACTTTAAAAAATAATTCTATAAATATAATTTCTCCAATACTCAAAGAAAACTTGTCCTTTTGCATTCATTCATTTTCATTTTAGTTCATTGGTACATGCCTCCTAGGAATTCAATGTTTTGACATTTGGGTTGGAAATATTCAACACTTTGAACAAAATTATTTGTTTTTTATTTATTTTAAATTGGCTTAATATGCATGGCCATGTTATTTTTACTATTTGTAAGTTTCCCATAGTTCTGAAAGTAATCTCTTTCAAAGGCCTAATTTTCCCCTTAATTTTGTATTATTAATTTGTATTCCCTATTCAATTATACATAATAATGTGGTAATGCCTTTTTGATTATTATCTCTTTTTTATTTTTTATTTTTTAATAATATATTTTACAATCATATTTATGTCCCTATATTTTTATAATTTAGTTGGTGGTACTTTCCATTTGGTAATTAAACATACAACTATGCATTTAGGTCTTATGATACCAATCATATCTAGCTATTTTATTATATACTTAAAAGTATAATATGAGACCTGTTATGATGATCAAGGTTGTAGAGTGCATAAGAGGAACAAAAAAAAGTAATAATGTATTGGTTTTTGTGCTTTCAATTTTACACTTAGTGTTTACTAACACTAATGTAAAAAATGAGTAACTAAACAAGGTAAGGTTTCAACAGGAATACCTACCTATCCCTAAAGGTACTAGAATGCCCTATGTAAGATTCACTATCAATAATAGTTTATAGAGTTCTATATAACACATTCTCTCTCATCTTATGACATCACATCTCTCCATCTCTCCTCATTGATACCCTCCCTATTTTTTATGAAAATAAACCTATACTATAATATACACTAATAAAAACTTATTAATAATTTTAAATAGATTAATAATAACTCATTTCAATATATATGTCAAATAAATTTTCAAAATATAAAAAATGAAGGTGTATAAAATACATTTGATGTTTAACATTATAGGCATGTTATTACCATTTAATTTCATTAAAATTAATGAAGAAATATTCAATTTGATGCTACATCATATAAGTAAATCAATAGTTTCAAACCACTTGGCATTAGTGTCAACCAAGTCACATTTATTTTATACTTAGATTCAATTTTGATTTAATGTTAAATCAGAATAATCATGAAATTATAAGGCATTCATGTAACCATGTCAACTCATATATAGCATTTAATAATTCAACTAATTATTATGTTTAAATTCAAATAAGATAAACACATCAATGTATTTGATGTTCAAAATCATTTATATTTAATATTAGTCCAAATAAACAAAAACACATAATATAATAAAATATATATATAACTAAAAATTCCTTGTGTTTAAAATATGAAATAATAGATATATGACCATTTTATTAGGAACTAATATTCCAAATAAATAATTATATGTGCTTAAAATAGATAATGTATAAGTAAGAACATTGTCTGACATTCTCCCTCTCTATGAAGAGACATCATCCCAATGTCTTCTATAAAATATAAAATTCAAATTAATTGATGAGGAAAAGCCTTAGATATTTCATAAAAATCTTCCCAAGTTACATTATCTTCATAATATTGGTCCTAATGGACCTTATATTGAGATACCTCTTTGTTTCAAAAGCTATGTCTTTGAGTATTAATAATTTGTATGGGCTATACCATTATCAATTCTAGATCATGAACCTAAAAATATTTATCGTAAGTGAAATGTGACATATTTACATTGTGATTTTTATGAAAAAACATGAAACATATTCTTAAACTTTTATGACATAAGAGGTAATACAAATATGTAGGTAACTAGATTGACTATTTCAAGGCCATTGAATTGTCTTACATATCTCAGAGCTAGTTTGGATGATTTTACAAACTTAGCAGATATTTTGTCTAGTTTTACTTTAATAAAATCTCAAAGTCCCTAAAATATAAGATTTCTATTATTATATAGATAACTCTTTTGTTGGTTGGTATCATACATCAATCATTTTCTAATTTGCTTGACTTGTTCTTCCATATCCCAAAGTAATTCAAGTCCAACTAAAAATTTGTCATTTAGATTATCCAAAATGAGAGGATTACAACACTTTATTATATATAGTGCTTCCATTATAACCATATTAAGTGAATAATGATATGAATTATTATAGACAAACTCAACCTAACTGAAGGCTCTTGAAGACATCATAAGTTAAATCTATACTAACAAATAACCAAATTGTAATAAATAGGTAATTCATAATAATGTTATGAATAACTTGGCATTGAATATTGGTAAATATTATCCCACTTATATTTGATCCATATATTACATACAAATAAAATATTTCAAAACCTTATTTACTCTATCAATTTGATCATTTGCCTATGGGTGATAAGTTGAACTTAAATTAAACTTTATCCCTAGAGATGCATATAAATTATACAAAAACTAGGATATCATTATAGTTTCATGCTTAAAAATGATATTCTATAGAATTACATGTAATATAAACACTTAAACAAAATTATTTGCCAAAACTGGGGAATCATCTATTGAATTCATAGGTGTAAAATGTATAACCTTTGCTAGTTTATCCACTATAACCAAGATGACATCATGTTTGTTCTTTTACAAGGAATTTATTAAACAAAATCCATATTGATAACTTACCATTTCTTTTTTGAAACATCATAAGGGTAAAAGTAACCTATTGGTTTCACATGCTCAAATTTGACCCACTAACACTCTAAACATCAAGTCATAAAAAATTTAACATCTATTTTGAGTCCTAACCAAAAATAAAGTTGTTTGAGGTCTTACATAATTTTTGTCACACAAGAGTTAATTAAGCAAGGGGTAACATGAGCCTCTTCCAAAATTGTGATACAAAAGTCACTAAGATCAAGTACATATATTCTAACTTTGAATGTAATAAGTCTACCTCCTTATATCTAATAGCCCTCATGAGTATGATATAAACTATCAGCTTTAAGGGCTGCCTTGACCTTGAAATATAACTCATCTAATAGTAACTTACTCCAAATTTTCTATCAAAATGTGGTCCTTATAGTTCCCATAGAATTTATATATCTTCTTCAACTAAGGGTATTTTCCACTTTATTTTCCTTTCCCTTAATATGATAGGTATTGAAATCATATGCAATAAAAAATTATAACCAAGGTCCACCTTGAATTAAGGTTGGGTGTAGTGAATATAAATTTGAGTCCCAAATTATCTATCATGAGATCAAATTATTTTCTTATAAGGAAATGTATCCACTTTTGTAGTGCATGAATAATCGTTGAAAGTTTCAAATCATGTGATGCATAATTAATCTTATATTATTAAATCTTACATGACTCATAGGCCACCACCTAGCCATATTACATTAAAACCTTCCAATCTTTCACTAGATGCATCTATAGTGACTAAATATTTTCACTTAGGATTTGAAATCTTTAAAATTGGAGAATTGGTTAACATTTCCTTAAGAATATGAAAATATTCTTCACACTTACATGTCTACATGAATTTCTTGTCCTTTTTCTATAAGGATGTTATTAGATTTACTAAATTAGAAAATATTTCCACATACTTTTTATAGTATCCACCAGACATAGGAATCTGTGAATGTTTTGTACATTTCATTAAGAGGGCCAATCCATAATGGATTTTATCTTGGATGGGTCCACTAAAATCCCTTATAATGAGATTATGTGGCCAAGAAGTGCACTTTATCTTGAATTAGGGAACATTTAGATAGTTGGCCATACAATTTATGTTCTCTTAAATGCTACAAAACTAGATTCAAATGTTGCATGTGTTCTTCATATTTTTCTTTGAATAAACCAAAATTTCATCTAATAATATTAGTAATAAAATATCTAAATTATCTCTAAATACACTATTCATCAGGTTTATAAATGTTTTAGGATCAATTTTTAAGTCCAAAGGGAATAAGGTAAACTCATATTTCCCATAATGAGTGATTCTTAGTTACTGATAACCTAATCTCAAATATATCTTTGAAAATATTCTACCCATTCATAATTAATCAAAAAGATAATCTATGTATGGAAATAGATACCTGACCTTAATTGTTCAACATATTATAATCTATTCAAAATATGAGAGTACCATCCTTCTTGATAAAACTAGTAGGGCACCCCATGGGGATACACTTGGATGGATCAAAACCTTTAAAACCATTTCCCATAATTAGGTTCTCAACTTAGGGATAAAACACTTTGAAATCATTTCTTGAAATTAGGATTTCAACTCAACCACTTATGTTGTCATCCTATAGGGTGATTTTGAATTTGTTTATGAACAAGATAAGATATCAATGGAAAATTTTAATTCTCCCTTAGGTGGAATTATTAGTAATTTTTTTGAAAAACATCCCTAAATTCATGAAGAAAAGGATAATAATCTATATCGGGTTCCTTTTTAAGTTTCAAATCCATCTACATGTACTGATCTTATGACATCCACTTTCTTTGAGCCTTTTTCGGTTACATGGCTGAAATTTTCCTCACATTGATCTCATGTTTGACTCTTTTAACTATCATAGAGAAACCATTATCATTGGAGCATGTGACTATCTTGGCATAAAAATTGACTTGAGCTCGATGTTATCATCAATAATTGATTCCTAATATCACATCATATGAACCTAGTGCGGAAACATGTGAATTTATTATTTTTCTCAATCTAGGAATCTTTAATTTGAATTTAAATATACATTGACCTACCCTTCATTTTGGTTGGTTTTCACATTGAATTGTCCAAATATTTTCCATACTACTTGTAGATAATTTCTTAAAAATTTTAGGTGTCAAAAACATGTAATTGCTATATTATTTATAAGTATAGTAACAAGAGAACAAAAAAATTATATAAAACTTCCATTAGGGTTACTTGGAATTCAACTTGATAGTTGTTTACTATTACATGAATCCTTTGTTAAAAAAATTGTTGTTGACTAATAAATGGAGGCATTTTGAAATGTATTCCATTTATCCTATTATGGAATTCACTAGAATAATAACTACCTCCATAACTAAAACATCCTCCTATAGCACATGTCCCTTAGTTTATCCTCCCCTATCAGATTTATCATTTTTGTGATTATTACTATTGTTAAATCCTTTGTTTACATTGTTTGACTTCAAAACATTTCCACTCCTAGAATTATTATTATTATGGCATAAGTTTTTTATTCATGTGTTATTTTTTCCTCCTATTATTCATGTGTAAGGGAGTTTTATTTTTTTATTTATGTCCTTTCCATTTTTTGTTAGACTCCTTCTTAAGTAGTGTAAGGATCATGAGTTTTTATTCCTATTTCACTGATATTTCAAAACCTTATTTCATAGTCAAGGGTCCATGAGGGTCCAAATATGAACCAATTTTAATATTTAACCCTGATATGAACTTTATAATTATGAATATTTCATCCTTCTAGTATTGAGGGACATACCTTAAGATTTGGGTGAACTTTTCCCAATACTATGTAATAGACATATCATTTTGCTTCAGATTTTTATGTTCGGTCATTTTTCCATCAAATTTATGTTTTGAAAGCCATAACTTCCTCAAATATAATAAAAATACATCCCATTCCATTAATTAATAATTAATATCTTATTAAGTATTTAAATTGGTCCACTAGGATGAAGCTTCACCTAAGAGATGATATGCTTTCCAAACTGCCTTAGTTTCTTTATAAAAATTTACAAGCTCAAAATAATTTTCCATCTTGATTAACCAAGTTTATAAATCAAAATTAAGTATTTTCCCATCATAATTCAATGGAAATATTATTTTTAGATCCCTAGCAAGTTTTATTTCAAAGTAGGCTCTCTTTAAAGAACCCTATTGGTCCTGTGGATATCGATAATTTATTTTTTGGTCTCAATGACCCTATTCCTATTGATTGTTATGTTTTTGGTTGGTATATGATATTTATTATTCATCTTTTTTTTCCATACCATATTATAAATTAAGCTCATTAATATGATGTTCTATAGTACCTACCTTATCTTAGGTATTTATTACCATGGCCAAGATCAAATCATTCTTTTTTATAAGTTTTTTATCTTATATCTACCCTCCCCATTAGATTTAATATAAACCAATATTTTATATGAATTTCATAAATGTGATCATGTGCATTAGGTCCAATTTTTAAACCTTATCTCTGATACCACAATGTAATAACCCCTTTGGAAAACATGAAAAAAAATTATTTTTGTGATTATAAATTATCCTTTTAAAGGTTTATTAACTATTCTTAAATCTACCATGTTTAATAATGATGATTAAAACCATTAAAAAGTGAAAAATATTAATTATTTCTAACATTGATAAAATAAATTTCAATATGAAAAAAATAAACATCAATTTAGTATTCATTATTTCCTTAACTACAGTAACTATCTAATTATAATAAAGGAATTAATCTTTATTAAATCATTATTTTAATTTGATTAGGTGTAAAAGTTACAACACATAAAATAAATTTTCATTATTGGTTACAACATCATTCATATTTCTCATGTTTACATCATTTTTAAAAGTACATCAAAGAATACATTTTTTCTAAAGTATATATACAAATTCAAATAAACTCTTTATTAATAATGGTACACATAATCAATATGTTTTTCCTTATCAAAAATATCGAGGCTTTCATAGATTATCATGAGTTCAAAAAATAATTATATAATATTAGGACATTATAGTGTCATAGAGGGATTTACCTCTAACCATAGAGTCTCTCGAATCCCGCATATGCATCTCATTTACTAAGAGTGGTCTTACCCTTCACAATAATGATAAATATAAATATGTACATAAGTAAATATTATAAATACTCCTCATATCATGGAACTAGTATTAAAAATAACTATAATAAGAATTGATGCATTCTTAATGCATTAAAAAGAATAAGCATTCCTCCTAAATAAATGGGGTATACATTGCTTATGTCCATAAGACTAGATTTAACAAGTCCCCCTTGTCACATCAAAACTTAGTAATATGTTGATTCATGGTGAGACTAAGGTTTCCAAAATCTCTTAGTACCCACATCCGTAGGTTCAAAACTCATTCTGTAGTTTTCTCTAACCTAACCATCATTAAAAAAAAAACTTATCAACCAATGATCTATAAGAAAATTACTATGATCTTCAAAAAGTGAATGGAGGATATTTTTTAAAAAAAGTATCCCATACCACCCAAATGATACAATATCTCACTCACACTTCAATGAGGATTACATAAGTAATATATTCATTTAAAAACTTCATACCATTGACTGAAATAATTATTCAACAATAATATAATTATTTAGTTGATAAACTATGGAAATTTCATAGATAATAAACTCAAATGGTAAGGCACTTATTAATTAATTTTACACAAATGATATTTATGTTTCAAGTTTCCTATCTTTAAGGTTTAGTGATAATATATGAGATATCAACCACTAAGGTTCAAAGAAATATTTTTTCATATACAAACCCAACCTTATAGGTTTACTTAAATTAAAACATTTTGACATGTTCATTCAAAATATAATGTATGAATAGTCCTATGCTAAATTATGGTTTCAATATATTTGTGATGGGTCATTAAAAAACAATAACTCTACTATATCTTAGCTAGATAAGATAAGATAAGATAAATATTTTCATGCTAAAAAAAGGACAAATCTCTAGGAAAGATAAATATAAGATCTCAATATGATAATTTTTTGTTTCATATTTTATCTACTCTTTCATAGAAGTGTAATTTTCATTAGGGTCCTAATATCACATTATTGGAAAATAATATATTTATTCAAAATATAAAATAATAAGATATGTTTAATTGCATAAAATGACCTTTTTATCAATAATATACATGTTCAAATTCATTATTTAATTTATAAAATAATATATATATTCTCAGTCATAAATATTTAGATGACACACAAAATTTATTAACACAAATAACTAAAATCAATATTAAAAAAAACTATTATACATTGTTAACCAAATAGTTAGATGGAAATAGAGTAACATTTTAAGACAAATAAATTCAAATTTTAAAGTCTAGGTCTTTGTAATTCAACAATTCTTCACCCTTTTTTTCACTTCATAATAGAATGGATATTATCTTAAACTCTTTAAAATTTCTAATATTTGACGTGTATGTAACTATAAATTTTAACAAAAAATAAAACACAAATATTAACCTTGAAAACAAAACTCATATCATAAAACCATGTATTAACATCACATTGTAGTCAATGTTCAAGTGGTTTAATCAACTATAAATTAAGAAATCAAACATTTTAAAAATAACTATTAGTCTAAGTTACTTCACATATCCCATAATAAAACATAACATAATTTGTATATCATTGTTATATAATCAACATTTTTTATTGATTACTAATGATTTTTAACCAAATCACATATTATAAGATTAAAACTATAGGGAATTTCTCTATTTACAAAAGAATACATTTTTGAATGGTTGTACCATGGTCCTAAAAACTTTGAAGGAGAGTGAATGGTAGTGGAAAGTTTCACAATCTGCATAAATTTTTCAAGTGGATGTGATAATTAATAGGTTGTATTATTTCCAAACATCTGTTCATTGTGTGTGTGTGTGTGTGTGTGTGTGTGTGTGTGTGTGTGTGTGTGTGTGTGTGTGTGTGTGTGTGTAATTAAAATTGATAACGATAAAAGAGGTTATTATCAGCATGTAATTTATTATTATCATTATAATATAATTGTCAAGAAAGGATAAGTTGTAATTATAGAAGTAATAGTAACCTTTTTAATAAAAATAGTTGGCCAATCTATCCATTATGGATGTTAAGTAAATACATTAGATGAAAAAATTATGAAATTTAACTGCTAAAGGTCTAAATTCATTTTTTAATATTTTAATAATTTTATTTTCTTAGCATGATCATAAAAAAGCAAGGAAAGAGATAATATTTTTATGAAACACACACACTTTTACAAAAAAATATATTTCTCATTTATAAATTCTACCTAAGCATCTTAGATCTAGTTTTATTTACACATAAAGGAAGGGAAACATGACTAAGCTTAACACTAAAGTTGAGACTATGTCACCACCTATCCAAGATGATTACACCCTCTAAATCCTTTCCTAAACACATTTTCACTCCAATTCTAATATGTTACACTAATTCCAAATTTCCTATTCTTATATAATGTATCCACTACTAAAGGGAAACCTATCATTTTACATGCTCTTATTTTTATTTCAATTCATTGGCACACACCTCCTATACAATGAGTG
Source organism: Torreya grandis (assembly GCA_037957365.1). Lineage (NCBI taxonomy): Eukaryota > Viridiplantae > Streptophyta > Pinopsida > Cupressales > Taxaceae > Torreya > Torreya grandis. Next base: position 845,882 of record JARHVA010004998.1, read on the forward strand.
TTTTTACATCTTGGGTTGGAAATTTTAAACACTTTAAAAAAAATTTATTTAATGTAACTTGGATTAATATGTATGGTCATGTGTTTTTTAATATTTAGAAGTTTTCCATAATTTCATAATCAATCTATCATGCACAAAAATTATATGACTAAAACCACACAAAAGTAGGCCATTTTTTTAAGAATGTAAAACATACATTCTAAACAACTATAATTTCCATAAGCTATCCATACTCATGACATAAGATGCATAAATAATCTAAATAAAATCATATGCCTAAATGGCTTGGATGGCGATGCACAATTGGTCACATGGTTGGTGTGTAACCACACTGGCTCTGATTACTCTAATCAACCTACATGTTATCAAACAAGCCTAAAACTCTCTAAGTTTAGATATTAGTCCCCATGGTCCCAAGGCATAAAAAGGATGATTAACTAAGGTAATGTGGGCTAAATCAACCACTATCTCAAACAAATATATCTAACTCTTTTTAGTGTTAAAAAATGTCTTCTGGTGATTCCATCTAATCATAGGTCTTGGTTTGTACTTAAGTCATAATTAAATCTATTTTTGAATTAAGTAAAATTCATGGAAAGTGCTTAGCCAAAAATCATATAGTCCCTATATGACCTTGTAAATGGATCTAAAATATCTCAATTAAGCCCCTTGAGGATGGTTCACTCCATCTTAGCCATCATATCGATTCAACCTCAACCATCATATTCAGTCAAAGGCGAGGAAGCCCTAGAAATACTTTATAAATTCAATAAATGATTCAAACCATTTATTAACATACAAAATAAAAATATGGAATGGAGGGAAGAGGTTTTAGAGGATTACTTGTCCATAATTATCCCTCATCTAATTCCTCAACCTTGCATGACTACCATTAATAGAGTCTTCAAGATTTTGGTTTTTTTTTTCATTTTATTTATTTTATAATTTTTGTTTGATAAATGTGTCATTGATCTAATTTTTTAGGTACCCAAATTCATGAAAATTTATTAAATTGGTTCCAGTCTCGTATGGTTTTCAAAAATGTATTTAGGAGCTTCAAGGTCCACAATAATGATTAATGGCCACTATCCATGTCAAAGAATAAATCACATTAATTTTTTCACTTTAAACTCTAAAAATTAGTTCATATAAAATTGAATATAAAAATAATGGTGTTTCCCTTTTGGGTTCACTCATCCAGGTACTTCCAAGAGCCCATAAACATTAAAAATGTCTAAATTGACCTTTGAGGTTAAAAGCATCATATCTTAAAAATGGTTACACTTCACATTATAAAACCTCTTCCATGTAGAAAATAACAAAAAAATTAGGGGGTCCCTTTTTTCCCCCATATCTACATCTCCATGCTTCCACAATCACTTTCACAAAACAAGTATGTTTCTAATGTAACAGTTCTAGTTTTAGATTGATTATACGAGCTCAAATCTTAAGAAATATGATGGTTAAATAAATGTAATATTAAATAAAATAGATTTTATAAAAGCCACTAACCACATGGTTTATATGGGTGGTCTTCAACATGGGTTGGTTGTGCCATTGGTAAAAGTGGGTATGGTGCGGTCATCATGTGGCCTAAGCCACATAGTTTCCACCACCCAAACTACCAATCAAATAAAACTATAGTGAACTACTATGCTAACCATGGGTCCTCACCAATATGCATAGTTGCATGGGTGAATTCAATGCCTAAAATATATTTTACCTAAAAAAATAGTATAGTACCCTTTCGAAGGGACTTGTAACAATAAATTACCCTACAAATAAGTAAACTTCAAAAATTCACAACAGGCAAGCTATAGGCCCAAAAATTATGAAACAAGTAGTTTGGGTCCCAAATTTAATATTTTATTATAAAATTATTTTAGATGCATTAATTTCTCATTTTTATGCTTAAGAATTATGTGAATTAGGAGATTATTATAAAAGATATCTAGGTAGAATTAGAAGTTTTGACTTTGAAATTTTGTATCTTGCTTTTGATGACTCCAAACATTAATATATAAATTGCTATAGATTCTTGGAAGAGCCTATATTATTAATAAATTTATTTTGGGAGTTTTTTTATAAATATTAACATGCATAAAAGTTGTAAAACTAGAATATCCTTTTTAAAGTATTAAGCTAAATAACAGGTTTTACAACTTTCCAACTGAATTATGCTTTAGTATTTTATTATGCATAAAATAACATTTATTATAAGAGATCAAGAAAGATTTGTTTTAAAATTTTAAAAATTAAAAATAATTATTTTTTATAAATGATCAAATTCAAAACCACATGTTAATATTTTTCCCCCAAAAATGTCAAAATATCTAGTAACCTAAGGGAGACCCATTAGTTTTTAATAAAAAGGCCTAAGAATGACTTGGTTAAGCTTTTCCCAAAGCCCAACAAAAATTAGAGATCTAGGTGCAATTTTCAACTTGCACAATTACAAATTACATCCAAACATTTGCTTCTTGCTTTACTCATTCCCCATGAAAACTAGTGATTTAGAGGTAATTTTCAACTTGCAAATTGCATCCCAAGCTCCACTTCTTGCACAACCCACAACCATTAGAAACTAGAACCCCACTCACAATTTTAAACTTTCAAACTTTAAAATTGTAAATGAAGCTCTACCTTCCACCAAACACCTTCCACATATAAACCAGAGATTTAGATGTAATTTAAAACTTTGAATGTTAAAAATTGTAATCAAACCTCTGTGTCTCACACATCATTCCCACTGAGAAATGGAACTCTAGTTACAAATTGAAACTTATAAAGTTGTAAATTGTAACTCAAGTCATGATTCCTAATGTTTATCCTTCCTATGTAAATTCAAACTCCAGTTGTAATTCAAAACTTGAAAAGTTGTAAATTTCACCTCAAGTTCTACTTTCCCATTTCCAATGCACCAAAATACTTGATGGAAAGAAGAATTCAGAGTGTAAATTATAATTTTGAAAAATTATAAAATTACTCTAGGAATCCAAAGTTATGAACTTCCCACCAACATCGACCTAGGGTGAATTAATTACAAGTTTTAGGTTATATTAATAAAAATGGTTTAATAAAAAATCATTATTTATTTTTGAATTGCAAAAATGGAGCTCTGTGCCAAGCGACCAAACCATGATGCCATGCCTTACCCTTAAGTGATGATGCCATTATTACTCCTTTCATGGTATTCCTAATTATTCTTGAATTTTTTAGATACCATTTTCCTTTATCAAAGATAAGTATAAGTTGATTTCATGTTTTTCCCTATTAGGGTATTTAATTTGCTTGGCATTGGTATAAGGTAATAGTTTGTTTTCCTAGTATCATTTCAAAGGTCATCTATGTTATCAAATTATTTTTGAGTCATTCCTTCTATTTTATTGCATTATAAAACCTAGGGTTTGATAAAACCCAAAAAATATTCCATAGAGATTCCCTACATAGTCCCTATGTACATTTCACCTATGAAAGCAACTCCAAAACCCATGGATTTTCCACCTACATTTTCAACCCTAAAACTATGAGGACAATCCTAGTGTATTTTTCAACTCCCAAACCTATTGGGGATCCTACTTATAATTACAAGCTTCAAACCCACCAAAGTTTTCATCAAACCTTGCAAGTGTATTTTACAACCACAATACTCGTTGGACATTTTCCTTACAAAAGAAATTCCAAATTTCATTAGAAATTTTACCTATGTTTTGCAATCCCAAATCATACCAAATCTATAGTTGGTTTTCCCACATTAGATTACCTAAAAAATATGTCTAGAAAAGAAATTAAATTCAAATCAAAGGGACCTAGTATCCCACTCAGCTTAGAATCCAACACCAATAAATTCATGGACATAGACCTAGATCACATAGACCTGGGTGATTTTTGTACAAGGGTAAATGATGAATTCAACATTATTAGATTCAAAGAATTTATGGCTATATACTAGCTCAACCATCAACTTTCCCCTTATTAGTGTAGAGCCTTAAGTTAGTGCTCACATTGCCTAAGCACTATGATATAGAATAGAGAGAAGTATTAAATGACAAGAGATAAAGGATTCCAAACCTTGACACCAACTTCATAGACTCAATGTTCCTAATTCTAGAATATCAGATTTCTCTTGAAATAACTCTTGACTCATCCAATTTTTTTTATCAAGATAATAACACTAGATGTATAAGGGTACTTAATAAACAATGGCTAAAAGTTCCTAGGCCTATATCTACAAGAATACCCAAAACATTGGCAATAATAGACTTTACGGATGAAGAGGTTGACTTAATCATACTTTTACATAGATTCACTAGAAAACCTAATGCCAAGAACTTTCATGATTGGATGTATTAACACATATGGGTAATCTACCAAAATAAGTAGTACATCCAATAAACCAAACTAATAAGTGATTCCATCCAAAAAAAAAAAGTATGTAAGTCCAAAATATAGGGAAGTTCTATATAAATTCATATCTAGTCTACATATTAACAAAGGGGAGATCCTTCCCAGGTTTGAACATAGTGCCTAACCAAGTCAACAAGGTCTTCAATTATTACCCTAACCTCACCCTTGAGTCAAGTAGGTAACATTTAAGAAGGATAAATGATGCATTCATATACTACATCATAGTCAAGATTGATAAAGAGATAGAAAAGAAGAGATTCTCTAATGTTTCTACTTTGGAGATTATAGGATCTTATTTCATTTAATTCCTCACATAATCATACATCAAAGTATGAGGATTTAGTGGTTGTCCTTACACCTTCTTGAGTTATGTAAGTGAAAAATGGGTTTTAATGGAACTTGTGAGGTAACTTGTAGACACTCACAAATTATTGTCAAGTAAATATAAGGTAGGAATCCATTTTTCCATTATCATAGGGAGGTATACATGCCCTTCTTTATCCAAAGCCAAGTGTGTAGATGTCAAGATGACTCTAATGACCTTGAGAGCTCTCGAGGCAAGGCCATTTTATGATGTAAATGGAATAATTTATAGTATATTGGGGATCACAACATATTCCCATGTTCCTTATTATGAAGAATACTAGGAAGACCTACAAGATGATGAAGAAGTGAGACTGAAAGATTATTCTAGGATGGCCCTAGAGTAGATCAAGGCTTTTAACATGGCATCCATCCCTGAGGACTTGGTAGATAATGAATCTATAATGGATAGGGTCTACTATGATAATAAGATATTTTCTTAACCCCTTCTATTAGTTAGGCAGTCCATCTCTAAGTCCTTATCATTAATGGATAGGACCAACAATGTAATAAAAAGAAAAATTAATTGGCTTAGAATTAAATGGGTCAATATGACCAAAGAAACTATGAGTATCAGTGATAAGTTAAGAGAGGTCAAGGAGAAGGGTCTACCACCAAAAATAGAAGGATCCATTAGTAGAACCCAAATAGAATAGGTAGAAAGGCCAGTGGTATCACACAAGATAAAGCATAAGCAAAAATCTAAATGTGGTTAATCTAGTGGCCAAGGAGTAGCATAAAATTAACCAATAGTAATTTTAGCTAAAGACACAACTGCTATTAAAGAATAAATAATTTATCCCACTATATTTATTATTCCACCATCTTCAATATCTCCTCCCCCTCTCTCCACTCCATCACCACCACAAAACATTTCCCTCTCCATTCTCACCAACTCACCTATGCTAGTGACTCCATTGTTAATAGTTTAATCAAATCAATTACACACTCAAGCTTCACTTCCACTCCCCTCTTCAACAATTCCTATAATCTCTTCCATAATTTCACTTCCCTCTTTCACAATTCCTTCCATCTCATCCCTCATAACCACCACCTCGTTAATCACTAACACCACATAGTAGTACATAGTTATGGATGCATTTATCCTAACTATAATCCTACTAGCCAACCCAATTATTGGGATAGATACTACTTCATTTTCATCTCCTATTACCTTTCCCATTTCATCAACCCTAATTCTCCCCATAAATTTGATTAATTCATTCATGGATATAAATTCCACACTCCCGATGGTGCCTTTTTTCAACTCACCATGCCTACCCCTTCATTGGAGTCACTTCCATCTCCCATACCCTAGGTAGGCACATCTATTTCCTTTTCACTACTTTATTCCATTTCCAAAATAACTCAAACCCCCACTAAGGAGGTAGAGATATAGAAAATCATTGATACAACTATGGATACTTAATCCATAGATGGGGAAGATATTTCTAAAACATCAGTTGAAGATTTAGAAGTCATATCAGTTCAAGATACAAAACTCATCACCATAACCACTAGTACAAAAACTTTAGTTGTAGATTCACAGTTGGTAGTGTAGGATAATAGGATGCCACTCTAAGTTGGCTAGTGCATTAAGTGGGAAAGAAATGGAAACAAATGGTGTCCTCTATCACACTTGATTTTAGACTTGAAAAGGCATCAAAGATATCAAGGGAAACTCCCATAATCATATCAATAATATTATATGATTTGGTAGGGGAAAAATATGTATAAATTGTAGTCCCCTAACTAGATAAACTAAAAAAAAATTTAGTGGTGGGGGATTACCAAATATCAAAAGTTTACCTAGGTCATCCTATAAGAGAGGGATTCAAACATGATGTTTAATCAAGAATTAACTCTCTTTTTGAAAAAATGGTTAGTGACAAGGTCACAAAGGACAAATTAAATAATAAGGTTGAATAATTAAAAATTACACTAAAGTTCATTAATCCTACTACCAAACCAATATAATATATTACTCATATCTTTGATAGATAAATACTTGATGTATTAATAGAGATTAAAAATATGGAAAGGGACACAAAGGACTAGGTAGAGGAGCTCATTTTAAATGGAAACAATCATTGAGTTATCAATGGACTACTACAAATCTCTAAAGGAAGAATTGACAACCTTGAAGACATCAATGAGAAAATATGGGAAAGAGATAGAAATGTTGAACCTATTCTCCCCAAAGCTACAAGCTATTGACATGATTGAAATTGACACCCTCATTGTAGAAAAGATATTGAAAAATGATGTAGAGCACAAGGAATCAGATAAGGTAGACAACTTCAAAATAAGAATACTCACATAGAGTATTAATAAATCTAAAGCTACATATGATAAGGTCATAAATATGATCTATGATATTAAATATTTTCTTAATAAATTATCATGTGAAATAATATATTTTCAAGACCAAATATTTTTAGTATAGGAAGTTTAAGACAAGTTTAAAGGAGTGGATGAGAGAGAGTTGGAATGGGACATAGATTTAAAATTGACTTCCATCTATTGATTTATCTAATATTATAATACAGTGGATCAGATGGGGAAGGACACTCAAATATACATGGATGCATAAAAGGAACTCCAACATAATTTCAAAATGTGAAATAAGTAACCTATAGTCATTTGGTCCTGATGAAGATCATGTCTTATATATATTCAAAAGCTTTGATGCTTATATTGAGAAGACATAGGCAAAGAAGGACAAGGAGTCTTCAAAGGTTATGAAGATACAACAACTCAACTAAAGATCATGAGGATGTTACATGAAAATTCAACAAGTTTTCTCCAAGCCCCTAATAATTTTTTGGAACACCCAACAATTGCATGTTCCCTTTTCCATCCATTTACCTTGCCAAAGATGACATTCTAGTTAAAGATCATGACCTTCTACATGAGGTTCTCAGATTTTTCTTGCTCTTTAATTGAGTGTAGAGATTTTTTATAACTACTCTTCCAAGAGAGTATTCTTTATAAATATGGGTGCTATAGTGTAGCCCATCTATCTTTTTTCTATAATAAAAATTATTATACATTTTGAATAATTAATCTACATGATGTAACATAGAGAATGATAATAGATTTAAGTTTTACCTTCCATGTCTATGTTATCTTTGTGTATGCAAAGCTATTTATCAAAATTTTAAATTATTTCATTTTTGTTTTAGACACAAAATTTCACCAGTGGTATTATTTTTCCCTTTTGAGAAATTGTTTTATTAAAAATAAAGAATCTTGTTCCTTATATGATTAATGCCAAATATTGACTTTGGTTTCACATTTGCGTGACTTTGTGCTCTAATAAATTTCAAAAATATTTACCATTCTATTATAGTCATATAAATCAAGAATTAAAATCCATTATAAATATTTGGTGTAATCACCATTCTAGTTTGGAAAATTCATCTCTAAAACTCTTTTCCTCATAGGTAAACCCTAGTTTAGAATCAAGATCACTAAGAAGTAAAATTTTCATGAACTAGTAATTTATCAGTTTCACTAAACTTGGTGAAATTAATCCAACCTCCTTTATAGGTTGAGCTCAATTTTCCAAGGTCCTATATCTTAGAGGTGATCCCATTGTATCATTAGATTTTTGTACAACATGCTACAACACAAGGACGGGTGCAAAAAGCTATGTGATAATAGTTTTTGGCATACCCGATGGGACATGAAAATTATTACTAAGATATTGGTGCTATTATAAGAAAGTATTTTGTAAGCCTCATACACATTTAAAAAATCACTTGGTGACTCCATTGGCTTCCAAATTTAGGAAATCCAGGTTTACATATGGCAAACATACAAATAATATCATATACTAAAGGTAAGAAAGTTGATTTGAAATTATTTTCTTTTCCATATAAAAATAAATCAAGATTAATTTTACCTCACACTAGAGTATATCCTAAAAATCTATTTTCATCTCCTATAAACACACACAATAGTTTCATACATCCCATTTTGGTTTTGAGAAATTAAAATATCATAGTCTTCAATGGAGGTAACCCACATTAGTTGGCCCAGCATGATGAATTACAAACCTCAAATTTGAAAATCCTACCATATATCACTAGTTAAACTTTCACTACTCCTATAGAACTATACAATACATTGCTAATATTTGCGCAGTCCATAATGTAGTACAATATAATGTTGTGTTAAAACTTCTTATCTCTTATTTTAAGGGTAAAGGCCTTATAATGGTATATAATCCTACCTCCTAATTCCATCCATGTTTGGGATGACTTATGAACTTCACTATGCATGTAATTTGAAGTTAAGAGTGACCATCTCTCCCTAGTTGAACAACTAACTACTATTCAATGAGATCCTCATGAGTTCATGAGTGATTTTAATTTTTGTTTTCAAAAGACATGAAATAGAATTATAGTGTTAGTCAAACCAACCTAAAATAATTCTTTCTTATATTACTTAAGAGCTTTAAATAGTGATATAAATATCATGATTCAATCAACACACTCCCCAATGTTTATGAAATTGTAATAAGAGCAAAAAATTGCTTAATTCAAGGTGGAAAAAGTGCCCTAAGGCCCCAAATGCCTTTATTTCTATAATTTCCTCCTACATAACCTACATTTTCCCTAATTCCCACCATAAGTAAAGCACTATCTTCAACTCCTACTCTTATTGACGATTTAGATGAGGTTAAGTCACTACTTAAGAGATTTGGCAATGAGTTGGTAGTAATGAAAAGGTAATAATCCCATAGTTATAGGCCTTATCATCAACCTAACCAAACATACCAACCCAACAAGTAGGCATAGTAAGGTAATTCATAGCCACAAAGTCAAAATAAACAAGCAAAAAATCTAAATATCCATGTTCTACATGTTCTAGGTACTTCTAAATATATTATACCTATTCAAAATTACTTGGTTTAAGAATATGAGTGGTTTTATTCTTGTTCTTAACCACATAATCATAATGCTTCTCTTAATGGCATCATCATTCAAGCATTGATGTTATAAAACATATTAAACACTCAAGAATAACAAGAAGTCACTTCTCAATTGAAAGATACACAATAACCTACTTAGACTGAAGATACTCTTTTGAACTAGTAAGAGGACTTTTATGATGTAAGTCAAGATGAAGTATTATTTAATGGTGGTAGTTTGGTGGTAGTAAATACATGATCTAATAAGAGATCAATTAAAATTGATTAACCCCTTAGGGTGGAACAAGCTACAACTTCTATTTTTATACAATAATTTACAAAAAGAAACATAATATAGAGGCCACCCAATGTGCTAATGGGCTAGTCAAAATCAAAATTTTTGACCCTAAGTCTTGTGAAAGAAGACCTAGCTCCTATAAAGGCACTAGTGAAGGTTTGTAACATTCCTTTTAATACTATTGAACAAATGAAGAAAAATAATTTGAATGTTACCATGTGGGAAGCACTGTCTATTCTAGCATAAAGGGACTTACTACATGAAGCTTTGAAAAACTTCCAAATAATAGACAAATTTCTAGCTAAGGGACTTAATGCTATAGTTAATTTATGTCAACCACAAATTGACACCAAATAAATTTAAAATTGTAAGCCTCCACCTTTCTACCTTTCACTCATAGTTTGGAAACATCTCATCCATAATTGCATGGTATACTTAGGGACTAGTAGTTCTATTATGCCCAAGAAAATAGGTGATGATGTTGGTATTAAGTATATACATATCTAAAAATGTGTGGTTTAATTGGATGGGATATTTTTTTCAAATATTTGGTACTATAGAAGGTTTAAACCTTACCATCCATGTATGTCAATATTGTTAATTTATCAATATATCTCAATTATTGATCTCCCCCCTATTTTGATATCTTTATTTCCTAAGACTTCACTATAAAAATGGGAGGGTATATATCTATTGACTGGTCCCACATGTTGTTTAGGATGAGATATGTAACAAGAGTAACAATAAGAGATGAGCCAATTCCTAGAGATCATATTGAGCCATACACTCCTATCCTTATGGATATGAATTACACATTTCAAGATCAAGAAGAGGAACTTGATCATGAGGTTATAACACCTATGGAAGATATCCTAGACACTCATCTAGATGGATGGGTATACAATATACAATTTGATCCTTATGACTATGTAAAATAAATTAGGTTGGGTACATATTACATCTATGAAAATGACATAATTATTCTGAATCTTTGTGAAATCAATTGAGGATCTCCAAGGAATGTGGCAACTATTCTTCAATGGATTGAGAAGCATCAATGGTACAGGTGAAGGTATTATTTTGATCTCTCCAAAAAAGGAGATTTATTTCTATTCTTTTATACTTTAGTTTAGCTACACTAATAATGTAGCTAAATTTTAATCTTTTATTTGAGGTCTCCAACTACCCAAAGAAAGAGGGATATAATCTCTACAAGTATTTGGTGATATTGAGTTGATTATTCACCAAGCAAAATCCAAAATCATAACCAAGAATAACTTCTTGAGATCTTATAAATACATGGTTTATGACCACTTTAAACATTCAAGTAGTACAAAAAACACAAAATAAGGATGTTTATCATATGGCCTTAGTAGGCTCCCACTATAACTTGCCTAAAGAAATAAAGAAAAGGAACAACTAGCATATAAAGTTAATAGTAAGACCATATGTTCTTGATAATGCAACCAACTAGTAAGTATTAGATAGAGATCAACAAATTATGAATTTGATAAGAGAGGAAGCTAAATTCTTTGATATAAAATAGTCAAAAATCCAATATCAATAAAAATATCAAATCATTTAGTTAAAGAAAAACAAATTACCCATGGGCCTTGTTACTTTAGATAGTATCTTCAACTTAGATGATCAGTTGAAAGGTGAAAAGAAGAATATCATGATTAATGAATAATACTATGAGCCAATAGTCATTTTAGATGAAAAAACATTGAAGATTGGAAATTATGTAATGATTCTAAGAAACTAAATTTTATTCAGTTATGTCAAGAATTTGATGATAACTTCACTTGGAGCTATCAAGATATAAGGGGTTTTAACCCTAACTTTTCCTTACATAAAATAGAACTTAACCCAAATACCAAGCTTTTTAGATATAAATAGAAACCAATAAATCCAAAAATAGAACCCTTGATGAAGAGTGAGAGGTCCAAATTCATAGAAGCTAATATCATTTTCCCTATAAAACACTCATCCTAGGTTGCTAACTTGATCCCTATAATGAAAAATAATGGTGAAATCAAGATTTGTGTAGATTTTAGGGACCTAAACAAAGCATTTCTAAAGTATCATTAACCATTTCCAACCATGGATCAAAATTTTCAAATTGTATCAGGATCTGAAAGGTTTTCCCTTCTAGATAATTATTTTAGATATAACCAAATCCTAGTACAAGAATCAAACTAATTCAAGACTAATTTCACTAAAAAATGGGGAATGTATACATATAAAAAGATGCCTTTTTGTCTAACTAATTTTGGTTCTACATTCCAAAGAACCATGGATATGTATTTTAGAGGTTTGATAAATAAGATGATCTTGGTATACCTAGATGACATCATTTTTTATTCAAATCATGTTAATGCACACCTGGATCACCTTCAAAAATTTTGTTAAATGTGTAGAGATTTTGGAGTTTTCCTCAATCCAAAAAAGTGCATTTTTTTAGTTCATGAAGGTAACTACTAGGACACAATATTTGAAAGAGGGTATTGCAATAGATCTAGAGAGAATAGGTGTTATATCTGCACTAACACTTTTGAGCCATAAAAAGGGGTTATAAAGTTTCCTAGGAAATATCAACTTTCTAAGAAGATTTGTTCCAAATTTTTCCTCTATGGCCAAGCCCCTTACTACTATGCTTATTATGGGTAGCATTTTCAGCTAGACACAAGAAGGAAAAGATCATTTTAAAGCCATTAAGTAGGCTATTTCTTAAGATACTACCTTGGTCAACCCCAAATAAAAGAAATATTTCATTTTATATGATTTTTTATGGGAAGGTAGAATACCATCTATTCTAACCCAAAATAATAAATAAAAATTGGAACAACTGATATCTTTCTTCAATCAATCCTTGAAGGATTATGAATAAAATTAAAGTTTCATGGAGAAGTAAGTAAATGTTATAATTAAATCTCTCAAAAAGTTCAGGCATATACTCTCCAATAATAAAATTCATCTTATGGTTAGTCACCAAAGTGTAAAATATTTCTTGATGAGATAAGAAATAAACAAAAAAAGAGCAAGATGGATCACAAAAGTCATAGAATATAATGTGAACATAAAAATTACAAAGCTTGTAAGAGGAAAGGGTTTATGTGAATACTTGGCCTTTGATATAAAGACTATTAAGGTAGTATCTGATGCAATATATGCTCAAAATACATCCCAATCAACCACTCCACCTCCATTTAATAGCTAGATCCATGACATGACTATCTTCCTAAAGACTAACAAGTACTCTTATGATTTATAATAGTCCAAAAAAAGGTATTTCAAACTCCAATCTATCCCTTATGTTCTTTTTGATGGAGTATTATTTAGAAAATATATGAATGGATTCATGTGGATGTATATAAAGCATGGTCAAGTCCCCAAGGTGCTTAAGGAATTTCATGATGGTCCATTAGGTGGGCATTTCTCTATAAGAACCACTACCATCAAAATCATGAGAGGGGGCTAATATTGGCCTAACATATTCAAACATGCCCATCAATGGGTAATTAAATATGAGAAGTGTGATTAATTTATAAGAAATCAAATATTATTAGCTTTCCCTCTCAAGCCAATCCAAGCTGATCAATCATTTTCCCAATGGGGATTGGATTTAATTGGCATAATCAATCCACTATTGAGTACATACCACAAATGGGTCTTTACAATAATTGATTATTTCACCAATTGGACTAAATTAGTTACACTAAAAGATGTTATAAAAGCATCTATCCTAGAATTCATGGATGATATTGTCACAAGATTTGGTGTTCCTTACACCATTATCAAAGATAATGCCAAAGCTTTTATGGGAACTCAAGTGAGTGAATGGGTTATAAGGTACATTGTATACCTAAGTAATTCTTCTAATTATTACCCATAGTGTAAGGGCTTGGCTATGTCTACTAACAAAAATATCATAAGGATTATCAAAAGGACAATGGAAGATAACCAAAGGACATGGCACAAAAAGTTAAAATCAGTACTATGGTTTGATAGGATCACTCCTAAGAAATCCATTGGCAATTTTCCATTTGTGTTTGTATGTGTAAAGAAAGCAAGAGTTTTGTTGTCAATTGAGTTACCATCTGTATAACTCAATCATCAATTTTAATTGATTTAAAATAATGAAATAAAACTATGGTTGGTATAACTAATGGAGTTATAAGAAGTTAAGAACTAGTCAATAAAAGTTTTATAAATAAATCAAGTTCAAACAAAGAAAATTTTTGACAAAAAATCATCTAAGAAGAGTTTTAATGAAGGGAACATGGTTCTAAAATAGGATGGTGAATGAGCTAAACTAGGCAAGCACACAAAATTTGATGTGATATGGAGTGGTCCATACATTATAGATCAGTTCAAAGGAGTAAATGCATTCCAAGTATCCAAGCTTGATGGATTGGAGCTACCTACCCTAGTCAAAGGGTCATACCTTAAATCTTGATTTTGAGATTGGAATTCATTCCAAAAATATTATATATATTATGTTTAATCATTTTTACCAATAAGTTATTTTTAATAGGTCAAATCATTAGGAGTTTTTATTTCCTTAGTTTATTTCTATTTTTCCTTGTTTATTCTTGTTTAAGCAAATCCTAGTTTTGTTTTTCCCTAGTTAAAGTGTGGTAAGATTAAAATGACTCCATACCCAATGAACTAGAAGGCTACTGGGAAGAAATTTATTAGCAAGTAATCACCCCATAGAGGCCACCAAAAATGTTGATATTTTACCCCAAAATTTTCAAAATATCTAGTACCCTAAGGGAGACCCATTAATTTTTTTGTAAAAAGGCCTTAGAATGAACTATATACCCTTTCCTAAATCCTAATAGAAACTAAATATTTGGGTGTAATTTTCAACTTGTAAAATTTCATATTGCATCTAGACCTTTATTTTCCACTTCACTCATTCCTCAGGGAAATTGAAGATTCAGAGGTAATTTTCAACTTACAAACTTGAAAATTTCATCCCAACCTCTACTTTCTATAGAACCCATGACCATCAAAAATTAGAATCCCACTCACAATTTTTAACTTAAAAACTTGCAAATTAAAAATGGAGCTTTGGCTTCTACCAAACACCATCCACATATAAATTTGAGTTTCAGATGCAATTTGTAAATTTACAAGTGGAAAATTATATTTGAAACTCCCATTTTTAGACATCATTCCCACCAAAAACTATAATTTTGATTACAATTTTAAACTTTAAAAGTTGTAAATTACAACTCAAGTCTTGCTTCCCATTGACTATCCTTCCTACAAAAATTAGAACCTTAGTTTCAATTTTTAACTTGCAAAGTTAAAAATTGTGCCTCAAGTTTTGTTTTCCCATTTCTAATGCACCAAGATACTTGGTAGAAAGGGAATTAAGAGTGTAAATTAATTTTTTTTAAAATTACAACATTGATTTAAGACTCTGAAGTTCTAAAATTCTCACCAAATAATAGCCTAGCATGCATTAATTATAGGATTGAGGTTATATTGATCAAAATAGATTAATGAAAAATCATTATTTATTTGTAAATTATGAAAATTAGAGCTCTGTACCAAGTGACCAAACCATGATGCCATTCCTTAGCCATACAACCTCAAGACAAAATGCCATTGCTACTACCTACATATTATTCCTAATTCTTCTTGCATTTTTCATCTACCATTTTCCTCTACCAAAGTTAAACATTTGTTCATTTCATGTTTTTTCTTATTTGGTAGCAATTTTAGGTTTTTCTTTGCTTGGCATCAATATAGGGTTTTAGTTTGTTTTCTTGGTATCATTTCAAAGGTCATATATGTTATCAAATTATTATCAAGTCATTCCTTCTATTTTATTGCATTACAAAACTTAGGGTTTGATTGAAACCAATAGAATATTCCATAGAGATTCCTTAAAAAAATCCATACAGACATTTCACCTATGAAAGCAACTACAAAACACAGAGTTTCCACTTGTATTTGTAACCCTACAACTCCACAAATAATCCTAGTGAATTTTATAACTCTAAAACCCATCGAGGATCTTAATTGTAATTTCAATCCTAAAACCCATTAGATTTTTCATCAAACCTTGCAAGTTCATTTTTCAATCACAATCCCTACCAGTCATTTTCCTTACAAAAGAAACTCTAAAGTCCATCAAAATTATTACCTATGTTTTGAAATACCAAAATTTTCCAACTCTGTAGTTGGTTTTCTGGCATTAGTCTCCCCAAAACCTATGTCTAGAAAAGAAATGAAATTCAAATCTAAAGGACCTTTTATCCCCCTCATCTTGGAATCCAACACCAAAAAAATCATGGATATAGACCTAGGTCACATAGACCTAGGTGATTTCTAGACAAGGGTAAATGTTGAATTCAAAAATGACTAGATTAAAATCATTTATGACTATGGACTACCTCAATAAACAACTTTCCCATTATCAATGTAGAGTCCTAATCTGGTTCTCACATTAGCAAAGAACTATGAAACAAAAAATAAAGAAGTATTAAACTCTTTATTAAACAATAAGGGAGAAATGATTCTAAACTTGGATCTCAAATTCATACACTTAGTGATATTGATTCTAGAATATGAGATTTATCTTGATATAACTTTTGACTTATCCAAGAATTTTTATCAATATAATAACACTAGATGTCTAATGGTAATTAATAAACAATGGATAAAAGCTCCTAGGACTACCTCCACAAGACTACCCAAAACACTATCAATAATAGAATTTAAGGATTAAATGGGTGACTTAATCATACTCTTACATAGTGTCACTAGGAATCCCAATGCTAAGAACTTTTAGGATTGGATGTACCAATACATATGGGTAATCTACCAAAATAAGTAGTACATCTACTAGGCCTAGCTAATAAGTTACTCCATCCACAAATAATTGATGGAAGTCTAGAATACATGGAAGTTCTATATGGCTTCATATCTAGTCTACATATTAGCAAATGGGAGAGCCTTCCCAAGGTTGAACATAATTCCTTACCAAGTCAACACGATCTTCAATTATTACCCTGACCTCACCCTTAAGGAAAGTAGGTAACCTTTCATAAAGTTAAATGATGCATTCATATACTGCATCATAGTCATGTTTGATAAAGAGCTAGAAAAGAAGATATATTCTAATGTTTCTACTTTGGAGATCACAAATTGGGTATCTTATTTCTTGTAATTCCCCACATACTCATACATCATAGTAAGAGGATATAGTGGTTATCCTTAAACCCTCTTGAGGTATATAAGTGACAAATGGACTACAATGGAAATTATGAGGAAACTTGTAGAGACTCACAAATTATTTTCAAGTAAACATAAGGTGGGAATCAATTTACCATTATCATAGGGAGGTATGCATGCCCTTCCTTATCCAAATTCAAGTGTGCAGATATTGAGATGACTCAGATGATCTTGAGAGATCTCGAGGCAAGGTCATTTTATGATGTAAATGGTAGAATTAATAGCATATTAGGGGTCACACTATGTTCCCATGTTCCCTATTATTAATACTACTTGGAAGACCTAAAATATGAATAATAAGTGAGACTAAAAGATTATTCCAAGATGACCTTAGAATAGATCAAGGCTTTAACATGGCACCAGTCCTTGAAGACTTGGTAGATGATGAATATCTAATGGACATGGTCTACTATGATAACAAGATCTTTTCTCAACCTCATCCATCAATTATATAGTCCATCCTTGAGTCTTCATTAATGGATAGGACCACCAATATAGTAATTAGAAAAATTGATTAGCTTAGAATAAAATGGGTCATGGTGACCAAAGAAACTATGGGCATCAATGATAATTTATGAGAGATAAAGGAGAAGGGTGTACCACCAATAGTATAAGGTTACAATAGATGAACCCAAATATAACATGAAAAAAGGACAGTGGTATCACATAATATAAAATAAAATCAAAAAGATAAATGAGGTCAATCTAGTGTCCAAAGAGAAATAATAAATAAACTAATAGTAATTTTAGATAAAGCCACAACTTTTATTGAATAAAAAATAGTTTATCCCCCTATCTTTGTCATTCCACCATCTTTAGTACCTCCTCCCCTATCTTCACTCCACCATCACATCAAACAATTTCCCCCTCCATTTCCATTAGCTCGCTATGTCAGTGACTCCATTTTCAATAGTTCAATCAACTCAGTTAAACATTTAGGCTTCACTTTCACTCGCCCCTTCCATAATCGCATCCATGTCTTCCATAATTTCACTTCCCTCTTCCATAATTCCTTCCATCTCATCCCTAATAACCACTACCACCCTATTAATCACTAACACCACACAATAGTACATAGTTATGAATTCAATCATCCTGACTACAATCCTACTAGCCATCACAAATACTAGGATAACTATTGATTCATTTTCATTTCCTATCACCTTTCCCATTTCACCAACCTTGAGTGTCCCCACAACTTTAATTTATTGATTCATAGATATAGATTTCACACTCCCATAGGTTCCCCTTTTTAACTCCTTGTTCCTTCCCCTCCATTGGTGTCACTTCCATCTCCCACACACCTAATAGGCACATTTATTTACACTACACCCATTTCTTCCATTTCCACAATAACTCAAACCCCCACTACAGAGGTAGAGATAGAGAAAATCATTGATATAACCATGGATACTCAACCCACATACGAGGAAGAGATTTACAAAACATCATCCAAAGATTCAATGACCATATTAGTGTAAGATATAACACTCATCACCATAACCACCAGTCTAACAACTTCAACTACAAATTCATAGTTGGTAGTTCTAGGACAATAGGATGCCACTCCAAGTTGGCTAGTGCAATCAATGGGGAAGAAATAAAAATAGATGGTGTCCCCTAGAAAACATGATTTTTTCCTTGTAGAGGCATCAAAGATATTGAGGGAAGATACCAAAACCATATCAATAATATTATATGAATCAATAAGGGAGAAATATATATAAGTTGTAGTCCTCCCATTATAAAAATAAAAAGAAGATCTAGTGGTGGGGGATTACCAAATATAAAAAGTTCACCTAGGTCATCCTATAAAGAGAGGGATTGAAACATGATGTTCAATCAATAATTAAATCCCTTTTCAAGAAAATTGATAGTGTCAAGGTCATAAAAGATGAATTGAAGAATAAGGTTTAACAATTAACAATTTCACTAAACAAGTTCATTGAGCCCACTACCCAACTAACACAATCTATTATTCACATCTCCGATAGAGAAATAATTGATGCAATAATAGAGATTGGTAATATGGTAAGGGACATAAAGGACTAGGTAGAGGATATAATTTTAAAGGGAGATAGAGTCATTAGTTAAGAAGTGACCACTATAAAACTCTAAAGGAGGAAAATGCAACATTAAAAACATCAATGATCAAATACAAGGAAGAGATAGAATGCTTGAACATATTCTACCTAAAGCTACAAGTTGTGGACATGAGTGAAAATAAAACCCTCATTACAAAAAAGATATTAAAAAATGGTGTAGAGCATGAGGAATTGGATAGGGTATCTAATAAAGCTAAAGCTAAGTATGATAAGGTCACATATACAATCTATGATATAGAAGATTTACATAATAAATTATCATGTGAAGTAACATATCATCAAGACCAAATCCTTTAGTACATGAAGTTTAATACAAGTTCAAAGGAGTAGTCAAGAGAGAGTTAGCATGGGACATAGCATTCAACTTGAGTTCCATCCACAAATTTATCAAATATCATAATACACTAGATTATATGGGGAAGGACACTCAATTATATAAGGTTACACAAAGGGAGCTCTCTAAAACATTTGTTGAATGTGAAATAAACAACCTATACTCATTTGGTCCTAATGAACATTATGTCCTAGAGATATTCAAAACTTTTGATGCTTATATTGAGAATATAGGAAAATAAGGATAAGGAGTCCTTAGAGGTTATGAAGATACAACAACTCAATTGAAGATCATGAGAATGTTGCATGAAGATTCAACAAGTTTTATCCATGCCTCCATCTATTGTTTGGAATGCCTAATAGTTGCATGTTCCTTTTTCTAGTTGTTTACTTTACAAAAGATGCCATTTTAGCTAAAGATCACACCCCTTTTCATGAGGTTCTCATTTTTTTCCTGCTCTTTAACTGGGCATAAATTTTTTTATAACTTCTCTTACAAGAGAGTATTTTTATAAATGTGGGTACTATAGCATAGCCCATTTATCTTTTTTTTGTTAGAAAATTTATTTTATATTTTTAACAATTAATCTACATGTTTTAACCTGGAAAATGAGAATGGATTGAAGTTTTACCTTCCTTTTCTATGTTATCTTTGTGTATGCAAGGCTATTTATAAATTTTTTTAATGCTTTAATTCTTATTTTAGTCACAAAATTTCACTTGTGGTATTATTTTACCATTTTGAGAAATTATTTGATTAAAAATAAAGAATCTTGTTCCTTATATTATTAATGCCAAATATTTCCTTTGGTTTTACATTTACATGATTTTGTACTCCAATAAATTTCAAAAATATTTATTATTTTGTTGTGTTCATACAAAGAAGGCATTAAAATCCACTATAAATATTTGGTCCAATCACCATTCTAGTTTTGCAGATTCATTTATAAAAATATTTTCCTCATAGTTAAACCCTAGTTTAGAATCAAGATCACTAAGAAGTTAAATTTCCATGAGCTGGTAATTTATTAGTTGTACTAAACTTAGTGAAAGGAAGTTTGCCTTATTTATAGGTTCACCTAAATTCTCCAAGGTCCTACATCTTGGAAGTGATCCCATTGTATCATTAGATTTTTGCACAACATACTACAACACAAGGATGGGTTCAAAAATCTATATGATAACATCACATACACACATCCATTATGCACTTGTATAACCTATGCACATCTCAATTTGGAATACTATATGATATGGGCCTACTCACACTTGATCACAATCCCATGCACTAAACCTCTATACCAAACATATTTGTTATTATGTGTTTCCCATGTTGACATCTTAACTAATCTTACTTATAGTATTTCACAATACATTTGTGCTTTCCCATCATCCCACATAACACACTAGTGCTTAATCACATCCCTATAAACTACATTCACACTTAATCATAGTCTTGAACTTTCTCATAGTCTTGTGCATTACATTCCCATTTTACCATAGATTGTTCGTCATTATCACACTCACTCACAGTCCCATGCTATGCACTCATGTTTTTCTCAATCATCCATACGACACTCACACTAGCTCATATTCTTGAGCTTACTCACAATTCTATACACATAGTTATGTTCCTAACACATCATCATTTACACACACATACAATTTCATTATCCCAATATGGCCACATGTCATCATTATCTGACCATATGTTTTGATAAGTGTCACCTTTCAACTTAAAACATGTAGATATTTCATCATCATATACCTAGAAGACTAACCATCATTTAGTAGAGAAGATGACACAACTCATAATTATCTCATTTATAACCAATATCAGTTGTAAGTATTTATTCTATTTAATGTATAAATATGTAACATATGCATCTAGATAGGAATTTATGCCTTACATAGTCATGGTGATAGATACAATGTTATGTGTATTTACTATCATACGTGCATTGTAATCAATATTTAGTCTAGGATACTTATATAATGTGTTACCTCTTATGATCATAAGATCCTACTCTCTTATCCTTTTTATAATAATTGTACATTACTTTATTTCCCTATTCACTCATATTGAATAGAATTTGCATTTATAAAAATAAAAAACTTCCACCCCATTTCAATGAATTTATTAATTATATTATAATTATTTTTCATGTATTCCCTATTATAATTTTGAGTTATCTCTAACATGTAATTATCCCCTACATGCCTTTTCCTAGGCCCCCATAGCAAAAATCATTGGTATCAAAGCAAAAACACCATTAATATCATTTTTTAGTGGTATTTATATTTGGTCTCCATTTTATTTTATATTTTAGTCATGGGAAAAAGCAATTAAGAAGACAAATAAATCCCATATAGAAGTGTCTCTTTCAAAGTCTCTAAAAGAGAACATGTATTTATTCAAAGAGATCAAACATCTCTAGCACTAGAATCAATAATTTTAATATGCTCTCTGGTCCAAGGATAAAGACTTTAGTATTATTATGGAATAACTAATAGATCTCATGATGAGTAAAATTAATCTTATTGAGCCTATTCACCATGACATTATTCAAGTTAAGAATAAATATCTCCTTTTCATGCAGAATCTATAGTATAATATCTTTACCATGGAGAAATAAATTGAGTGTTTTGGAGTCAAGTACATAAATTTTTAATAACTTCATCCCATAGTCATCATCACACGCCCATGCCCAATCATGACATGTGATGTGTATATAATGATGAAATAATACCATGTGAATGCTTATCATTCATTAACATCTAATTCATCAACAACCTTGTTTCATAGTTTTGAGAAGCACACCAAGGGAATTGGTTCCAAAATATTCAAGAAAATGGGCTATGAAGGCTAAAGTCTAGGAAATAAGGGCCAAGGAATCATTAATACCCTCTAAATAGAAATAATATCACATAGATTGAGTCTTGGATACACTAATTTCATTATAGTTAGATAAGTATTCATACACTTCTCACCATAGTCATGATAATGATGTATCCACACCACAATCTATGGAAAATAGTCTATTGTTTACACTTGCACACTAGGTTCCTCATCTTAGCATCTCCAAAAGGAAATTAAAAACATCATGAAATAATCCTAGCTATGTTCCACCAATAATTCACTAATCAAACACACATAATAAATTCAACATAAACCTTTACCATGGTAGTGTAAACTATGGTGCACATTAAAATAGCAACATTGTACATAATTAAAATTACCAGCTTCTCAGCTACATAGTGTAAAAGTAGCCTCAATAATACATGCAAAATTTCAATTAGAATAACCATGTTCAATAAAAATTACATATTCCTTGATGGAAACCTACACATTTTCAATACAAATAACACCACATGGTTCAACTACGCTAGCTATGAATATGCTTTCATTAGAGAGAAACTTCTCACTCTCTAGTCCCCTATTACCATTGTCATCATAGAAATCATATAAATAATTAATGCTAAGATATTTATATTTTTTCTCTCTATAGAATAAATATCCATTCCTCGTCTACCTATTAGTTATCAAACATTCCTATGCAAATAACTATGCACTCATTGAAACTACATTATGGATGGATGGACTTTGATAGTTGATGAAAAGTCTTTTCTTTTATGTAAAAGTCTTAAAAGTGCCAAAATTTACACATCAATAATGTAGTATATAATGACATTTTATGTTATGCACCTACACAGACATGCATCTCTACATAATACACCTTGTATTAAGTACCAACACATCTATGGCTCCATGCCATTACTAGGACAACTTATATTGTAGCAACACATCTCTCACCCAAAAAATAATATTTATAATTATTCATAGAGATAGAGGACATAAATTTTATCAACTTCAAACATGTATCTCAAAGTTTTAATATTGGGAATAAGACTCAGACAACACATAGATCTTTGGTTTTAACACCACTGTGACATTGACAATTTTTCTACATTATTGATCACAAAACATTTGTATAACATGGACATGATTAATGTGAAATCCACTATTGTGTATATATATTGTTCACATCTCTAAATAAGATATCATGAGTACATATAATCATATTTATGTGTCTAAATATTAAAAGGATCGCTCACATCCTTTCACATTCATAGGCATCCATAGAATATTTTATCATGAGTAGTATCACAACACTTAATAACCTCAAGTGTAATTTTTATTAGGTACACAATTATGAAATGAAAACCATTGATTTTAAAGAAAGGGTGAATGATCCATGTGAAAAAATTTCACCACATACACACCTCCTTTTTTCACTTGTGTAACCTATGCTCATCTCAATTTGGAGTTATACATGTTGTGGGCCTAGTCATGCTTGATTTTAGTCATGTGTGATACTCAAATATGCCATGCCTATTTTTTATTGTGTGTTCCCCATGATTAAAACATAACCAATATTACTCATAATCTTACACAATACAATTGTAATTGCTTGCATTCTTGTGTAGCACAATTATGATTTATTATAGTCTCGCATGCCATATTTACACTTGCTCATGATCTTGTGTACTACACTCATTCTTTCCTATAATCATACATGTTATGCTTACACTATTTCATATTTTAAAACTTTATTTCAATCCTTTCACACACTTACATGTCAAGCACATCATCATTTGTATACACATACATTTTCCTTATCCCAATATGAATACATTATAGAATGACATGACTATGTGTTTTACCAATCCCCACCTTTTAGCCTAGAACATGTCAATAGCTTGATTCCACCTACCTAGAAGACCAAATATCACTTAATAAGGAAGACAACATAACTAATAATTTTCTTCTTTGAAATTGGTAGTAGTTGTATCAACTTTTTCTATTTCATGTATAAGTACGTAACATATAAAGTTGGTGAAGGATCAATGCCTTAGTCATGATGATAGATAACATAATTTATGTATCTATTGTCATACACACATTATAATCAGTCTTTAGTCTATGAAATTAGAGGAAGTGTTATGCCTTATGATCATAGGAGCCTTCTCTCTTAGACTTGTTTTAAGCATTGTACATTTTTATATTCATTCATATTGAATAGAAGTTACATTTCTACAAACACAATACTTCTAATCCATTTGAATGTGTGTTAATTAATTCCATCATAATTATTCTACATGCATTACTTATTATAATTAGGATTTATCTCTAATGTGTATTTGTCCCCCATGCACTTGGTCCTATGCCCCCATAGCATGGATGAATTTTCATTCATATTCCAAAATAAAATGTTTTGAAGTGAGTGAAAGAGAGATAAATTATTCACACTTAATTTTAATTCATATTATAAATCTTCTTCTACTTTACATGTAAATCAAAAACTAAAATATGTTAATTAATATTTACAAGGTTACAAGGCTTCAAAACATCTTGAGATAAATATTATAGTTATATTTCAAGTTATTTTAAGTTCCAAAAATATACAATCTCCAAAATATACCCACAAGGCCAACCAAATGAGGGGCTCACCTCCCATATATTTTCCATCATTAGGTGACTACCCTAGGCACCCTTGAGCCTAGGAATCCCATATATTAGCATGGTCAACATCAAGGGTATGAGGTAGGTCAAGATTATCAAGATGATATTTGGTTAGTGGATATAACATTCAACTATGCTACTTAACTAGGAGGCTAACAAGTACATATTCTACTAGAGGCTTCCATAACCCAAAAAATAATTCAAAAACATAAAAAAACCATATAAGCAAATAATATAAAGGCATACATAAGATCATTCCAACATAATAAGTCCTATCAAGGGAGAAGGAGAATGTGGAATTTATCCCTCTTGTCCCACCACTTAGCCATGGGATGACCTTAGCCTAGTCAACCATGCCAAATATCCACATTTGAGGGAATGGGAACCTATTTCCCTTATCCACTACAACAATGTAAATTAGAACATGATAGGAGGGTATGGGAACCTAATTCCATTGGCCACTACCACTAAGAAATAAGGGAAAAATATAAACCAAACAAGATAACCTAACGACATCAAAATGATATAAGAAAATTATTTTAAAACAACCAATCAAAGAGGAGGGATGGTGTATTTCCAAATCCCAAGTGGGAAATAAAATCCACTTGGTAACCATAGGAATAACTATGGCAATCAAAGGTGAAAATATGGTAAGCCAAGTGGCCCTAAACCTCTTTAAAAATAATAAAATAAAGGTAAAAACTTCTCTTTCAAGTAATAATATAAATAAATCAATATGAGAAAGATAAATGAAAGTTTACCTTTATTTTTTTACTTGGTTCAATAAAAATGGTTGGATTATTTCCCCTCCTCACAAGGAAAGAGATTTTCATTCTTCTTTTACTTTCTCCTTCTCTCTTCTAGCTCTCCTCTAGATCTATTCCCACTTCTCAAATTAAAAATGGAAAAAAATCCTTCCAAGGATGGCTTTCCATATTCATAAAGTCAAAATAATAACTTCCATTGGCCAATAGGAAGGTGGCATGTTCCCCTTAACATTATTTTGATCTTGTTTCAAAATTCCACACAAGCATCCACTCTTTTTACATGACCATGTGGGTAATCTAAGTAAGTTCATGCATCTTCAATTCTACCACTATCCCATGCCATAAATGGGAACATGGGTTATCCTATGGATTTATCAATAGTATAAACATGACTTAATCCAAACTATAGTCAATTGGGGAATTAATTACAAAAAAAAACTACATCTAAATCACTTGATAACCACTTACAAATTTGGTTGAAATTTCCTATCCATGTTTTTAAAGTGGTGGAAAAAAATTTGATTTCTTTTCATCCTTATGACTTTCTATCTCTTCCACTCAAAATATATAAGGTATGGGTAAAGAGGGAAAGAATATCATCAAAGCAATGAATAGTATTAAGAGGGTAAAAGAGGTTCAAAACTTATGACTAGAACTACATATGACACTAGAATTGGGTTTAGATTTTTGGAAGTTAATTAGTCATTACACCACTATATAATTAATGCATTCATGCTTAGTGTAGTACTAATTCCTTCATTTTCCTCCCTATCACCTACACATCAATTCACTACCCTATATATTCAAAGGTATAGAATGTAAACAACACAAGTAATCTCAATCCATGAAAAATGCATATAAAAATATCCAAAACATAGATTCCACATGGTATATATTTATACCAATTTTATAAACATCAATATAATTAATCACATGCTAAAGAATAACAAGCTCTACTAGGAAGGAAATATAATGTGTATTTTAATAAAAAACTAAAATCATCTATCACTAGTATTTAAATCACACTCAACTAAGTAAAATTAGAAAATATCAAATGTATAACCCACTATCTTAGTAGTAATGTGATAATCATATAATCATAATAACATCAAGTGCCTCATGTCTCAATAATATATGGGACATGTCACCGCAGACAAGTGTATAAAAACAAGGTCCAACAAAACAATCATTGTGAAAATGGGGTTTCATATCACCCTCCCCTTATACAAACCTTTTCCCTAGAAGTCACTAAGAGTCAAAAGTCTATTTTTTAAGGATGTTACAAAAAACTCAAGGAAACTTGCTAAGTTAGCTCAATAATCTCTCTAAGTCAATGATCTCAAATCTCTACTAACAAATCACAAAATGTAATGCAATACACTAAAATAACAAGGGCCAAAGATAAATTAGCTCCACAATAGGGTGAGTCACACTTCAATCCATAATTTAAAGTGTTGTTAATTAGTATTTTATTTCCAATTTATGAAAACACATATTTAAAAATTATTTAGTTTCAATCAATTGTTACTTTAAAAATTTAGAGAATTTACTATAATGTGTCAAGTTTCATGTTCAAGTATAAGGTAAGGATCTACTTTATTTTTATTTATTTTATCTTAGGAAACCATAGGGTTAGACATATGATATCATAACCATATAAAGGGTCATTAAACCTTTAAATGAATAAAAATAATGGTTTCTAATCAATGGAACTATAAAAGGAATTTTTTGAAATTAATTTTATCATAATGTCTTGGCACTTCACTTAGTTACAATAGGATTACTTTGGACATTTTTTGCTATACCCTAACCCCAATCAGTAAAAACATAACCCATATACATCACTCTTATATTTATGAGGGAAAATATGTTGATATTTACATTAAAAAACAAGGTTATGGCTCACACCATCCTTATAACCGTAGTACAAGCAATAAAATGTCTCCCAACTCACTCAACAAGTTACGCAACATGTCATAATCTTATCTCATGTTGAAAGCAAACAATATGCTTCTCACCTACTACTCTCACACTCACATAAGGTGAGAGATACATAATATGGATCATAATAATAACATATGTTAACAATCTTAAAATTACCAATCCAATCAAGGAGTAAAACCAATCAACTAAGTAGCCCAACTCAATCCACAAAGGAGAATACATGAAAATGTTAAGCAAGCTAATATAATCCAAAGGATAATTATGTTTAAAATGGATAAACAACCCAATTCAGTTCAAAACTAAAGATAATAATAAAAATAGGATCTCCAACATTCAATAAAAGTTTAAAATAGTAAATGGCTAAACAACCTTGAAATGTATAGCAAGCAAACCCATATAAATATGGCTCTGATCAACTTACAGTTTACAATAAAAATATATATATAATTTAAAGGTGAATCACATCATGTGGTAAAATTTACAAGTTTGGATATAATAATACTTAGAGATATGTCTCTAGAAGGCTATAAGTTAGGAGTAGGGAAATATTGTATCCACAAACTAGAAACACAACTCTTCAATAACCTAATGTGGTATGAAGTATGCCTCAAAACTCCATGTTTTCAAGACCACCACACACTTACCAAAATGTAAGTGGAAAATCTCACAATCTATTCCACCAAAGAGTAGGAAAATATTAAATTATATGGAGGCATCCATTCACTCTAACTATACAACTTCTCTAGATGACATGAAGTAGAAGACACCATTCTGTAAATTCTAAGGAATGTAGGTGATTCAACATTAAATAAACAATTATATTCTTATAAATAACAGTTATTTAAAATCATCTAAGATATAAACCACTCAATAGAATTATTATGATATCACTCTTTGGTGAGAGAGTATCAACTCATCTCGATACTAGTTGAGTGATAAAAAAATACCTCTTCCCAAATTGGGGAAATGCATAGAATATCACTCAACATAATATAATACAATCCTCTACTATTAATAATATGCTGATCACTCAAGGATGGTGAAAAAACTTGAGGGGTATTATAATATCCCCTCCCCTAGAATTTTCACTATCAAGACACACAAATCCATCTAATAAGTTCACACTTTCTTAGGTCATAAGCATCACATGCTTGTACAACACCCACCACACATAAAAAAAGTGGCCCCTTGTGAATTTATTAATAAAAAATTATCTAATCAACACTAATGATGCTTGGTATAATGTGATATAGAGAGTTTTAGGACCTTTTTTCATGAAACCTATGGATTATGTTATGCACTCACCTACCCAACATGGTATACAATTAGCATAAAATAAATCTTAGTCAAAGTCAAAAAATACTAACTATAAGAAATGTATATATTTCCCCTAAGCACATATACTCTTAATAAAATACACATCTAAAAATGTGTCCTCAAAAATCCATCCCAACTTTCAATACTCATCTGTCAATCCATTATGGTGCCCTATAACTCAACCCCTCTAGATCAAATTTAAAATCTTATGATCATGGGAATTTTAAGAAACTCATACAATAATTGGCAATAACATTGAAAATAAGGGGGTAAAGACATCATTTATGGAGTCAATTTACAAGTGACACACCTTGATTAACTTAGAAAATAACCCCATTATATAGTACATCTTAGGTAAAAAAATACCAAGAATAATGGATGAGCAATACATGCACTTATTATCAAGCCATACACAATATGGCCCAAACTTGACTATCCAAACTAATTTTATGGAATGGTTTTATAAATGAGGCACTAAAATCCATAACATAAACACCAAATGTGGTATTGCATGCTGCTAGTTTTTGCATGCATCTTTATAACACATACTATTAAAATGATGCAATGGACAACATGAAAAGATAAGGGTCATGCCAAAATGTTCACACCCACAAACCTTAGGATATGATAATACAAGATAAATTGCATGCTCTAGGAAACTATCATACAAGCTAAAAAAGTAAAATAATACTCTCATCATGATCATGTTTAACAAAAAATGAGGTACACCCAATAAAGGTTAAAGCTACTTCTAGCTCCCAAAGAACTTATCTTTCATTAATGATAGCAACACTCATAAGCAACCCACTCAATTGGGTGCCACCACCATAGAAGCAAAACTTCTCTATGAGAAAATTATCTCCTTATTATAAAGGAATTCAAACTATCATTAATACATTAATCAACTCAAGATGGCCCATAAGTAGGAAGGTATACTCTAACCTTCCAATGGTGAGGAAAAATAAATCATGTTCCTCTCGAGGGTAATTATCAACAAGGTCACCTATGACCCACCATTGGCTTGTCACAAGGATAATATCTATATAAATACTTCCAAGGAATGAGGTCATAACCTCAAAAGGTTATTCACCAAAAAAATTGAATATCAACATCCAAACTAGATTTTTATACCTTGGGTATTGAAAAAGCATGAAAAAGAGGCATTACTACCACTCTAACATAATCATCACTTAATTAAGTCAATGATCACACTTTATTGGTACCAATATGCCACATAAGGCACAAATATTCCTCTCCAACTATCATTGATGTTAAACACGAATGGAAAATTCATTCCATAATGTCTCAACAAATTGTGATCAAGGAATCCAAGAAGGGTGGTTAGATCATAAATTAGCTTCACAATGAAAATTAGTCAAAATGAAAATAAACACGCTAACATTCATAACACTATCTTTCTTATATCAAATGGAGGAGCATGGTGAAGAAGAAAAATAAACAAAGCACAAATAAAAATGGAAAGAACTCACACAATTCCTTACCAATTCATTGACTTCTTCAAGAGGTTTTTTCATTTGTCTTGCTCAGATTGTGCTCAAGAAGTCTTCATCAGTGGGGATTGGCTATCTCCCTATCCTATTGGTACCATGTTTGGCTTGGATTTTGTATTTGATATGGCTTGAAATGGCTTGGCTTGGATCAATTTTGGCATTATAACACTATGTATTTGCTTCATGCCTAAATCCTGCATTATAACATTATTATGTCCAAGCTCTCTAAATGGAGAGGCAAATGCTTGTATTTATAAGTTTTGAAATCAACTTTAAATGAGTTAAATCCTAAAATATGTTTGATTAATTAATCCTAGTACATTTAAAAGGTGTCCAAACCTTCATGATAAACATGGAATAGGTATGTTTTGAGATATTTTGGATTTTGGATAACTTACAAAAGCTAAAGATGAAAACCTAAGATATTCATTGATTTTTGAATTTCCTTTTTGATGATTCATTTAATTGCTCAAGGATGAATGCAATTACTACTTTATTAGGATTTCCATGTCAATTAATTCATTTTATGTCTTTTGAATATTTTCCAAGTTTTTATTTAATTTATTTGAGCATTTGCTCTATTTAATTGATTTTTGGGCCAAATTGATTTAGTTTCATGTGATGAATCCAAATTCAGGATGTTTAGAAATTATTAGGCTAGATGTTAAATGGTTGTTAAAAATTAATCTAAATTCATGTATGAATCCATTAGTGGCCACTTTTAGGTGTCTATATTTTGCCCCTATTTGGGAAGCCATTGCAAGCTATAAGCATAGTAACATCTTCTCAAAGAATAAAAATGTTATTTATAATTATGACTTCAACTAAAATGGATAAACTATAGGGTGCCTCCTTGAGGGACTGGTTGGAAAAGGGTTTGGTAGATGGCCCCAAAAAAGAAGGAAATGAGTGGACCACAATAGATGATGACACATTGATTTTCCTGAAGTTGGGTAGAATCATTGAGAATGCAAGTGGGATGGTGTATAATGGTTTGCCCAAAGGTAGTTTTATAATAATTATACCCCAATAGTGGAAAATATGATATGGTAACATAATTATTTTCGTAAAGGTGGTTATAATCATTGAGAATGTAAGTGTGATGGGGTATAATGGTTTGCCTAAAGGTAGTTATAAGCATTATACTCCAATAATGGAAAACAATATTGATAGTTGATGATGGAAAATATGATGATGATAAATTGATATAGAGGATAAAGATGAATTGGGAAAACCTTCTAGTAAGGAGATGTTCATCCAAACTAAAAAATATTAAAATTCTTTCATTTTTTAATTACTCTACTTGGGATATGATTTGGATCAGTCCAAGAATGGTGTTGAAGCTATTACCTAAGAGATATCGATGCTACATTACTATGTAGACTTCTCAAATCTAATTTTTTCTATAGCATGTGATGGTAGTCATTATGATAGAACACCATGAAGACATGGCTGAAATATGCATAAAGAATGACTCCCAATATCCAATACTCAATTGAAAATAATACACCAATGATAAAAACCATGATGATACTGTTGATGTATGAATATGGATGGATTCAAGAATAAGTGCACAAGTAATCACCCAATAAACTCACATAGACCTGAATCAAGGCAATATTAGTGAAAGTAAATAAATTGGCACACAAATAAATAAACAAACAAAATAAAGAAAACAAAATAAAATAAATGTTATTCAGTCACAATGTTAGTATAAATAATGTGACACAAATAAGATGGTAAACATTTCCCCTATAAAATAGGTGACAACTTAACAAACAAATAATATGGGTGATTATAATAAAAGGAAGGGGTGGTC
This sequence comes from Torreya grandis, assembly GCA_037957365.1. NCBI lineage: Eukaryota > Viridiplantae > Streptophyta > Pinopsida > Cupressales > Taxaceae > Torreya > Torreya grandis. Next base: position 878,442 of record JARHVA010004998.1, read on the forward strand.
GAGCTATCCTTATATCTACTAGGCAAGTGGATGCTACCTACATAGTTTTATGGATAGGATATATAATATAAATGTCAAGTTGAATGTAGTTCTCCCAAAATATAGGATAAAATAAAATGATGATGATTAAAAAATAAACATGATGGATGTGATACAAGAATAGGAATAAACTCATGAAATGGTGATAGTGTGGGATAATAGGCCAAAATGTATGGGGAAACTTAGTGATCAGTGATTTATTGTGACTTGGTGAGGGTTACCAGAATCCTTAAGGTAAAGAAGTGGTTAATGTTTTTAGTTTTACCTAAATGGTTTTACAAATGTTTTCAAAATTTTGGAGTATCTCAACTGAGTCGAGAATGATGAGATACCAAATAGTCCAAGCTATTAAAATGGTGAGAGTGTGGCTAACTTGAAATTTATCACAAAATAGTTAGAGTGTAATGGAAAAGGGGGACTAACTAAATCTCAAAAAGTATCGAGAGCTATCCACATAGTCCCAAAATGACCTCAAGTCATAGTAGTTTAACCTTATAGTGAAGGAATCTGACTAGTGTAGCAACTAATTCAAAAAAAAAAATAGGCATAGTTGACATAGTTGCATAGTATGCCATAATAATGGATAGTTGGTATGTCAAGGCACAATAAACAAATGTTTCCCCTAGTTTTCCCATAGGTGGTTATAACTAGGATATAATGGCTTAGATCAATGATACTAATTTTCCCATTGTTATTTATAATTAGTATCAAGATCGGTGAGACACTAATTTACCCATGTGGCTAGATATAATTAGTATCACATAAACAAACATGATTAGAATAAAATAATAAATGAAAGATTTAATTACCAAAACTTCTATCATACTACTCCAAAATATCATCTTTATCTGGAATTATTGAAACAACTATTGAAGCTTATCTAATTCTTTGTGCTAAAATCATGAAATCAATGGATGAACCAAGGTCAAATTAGTTAGGTAGATAGGATTCAAAATATATTAGGTTGATAGAATGGAATAGTAGGTTGGATAAGTGATAGGTAAAGTGATAGGATGGTAGGATGATAGGGTGATATAATGATATGATGATATGGTAAAAATAATAATATTGATAATATTATTGGCCATTTTGGCCCACATACCAAGCTTCACCTAGACCTAGAGGGAAGCCTAGCAGGGTTCCAATTGATGAGTAGATCAAATGGCTTAGAAGTAGGTTCAACATTGCAAATAAATGGATCCAAATAGGTCCTCATTAGGTTCATCAGCATTTACAGACATGAAAAAGTTGTAAAAACATAATAAATTTATTATAACCTTGAAGGAATGGTCAAAAGATGAACTATGCAAGTTTGAAGGACTAGACCATCACTAGGATGTCATGCAAAAATGAGTAGAATAGTTCATTTGTGCATTTTATAAATGTACCTCAAAAATCCTTATGAGCTAAAGGATTATATCACCATGGATTATTCATGTCAAGGATATGCTCTACAAAATTCATATATGTATAAGCTTTCTAGCTCAGGTTATGAGTGTTCAAAGTTGGACCTATAGCATAAGACATTCATGTTAATGTTAAGTTTAACCTCCATAAAGTAACATTTGGGTTCAAAATGTCCCTAATTTTTTTTAATTTTATTAAGGTCTAACTTTCCATTTGAGCTCACATACTAACACATGAGATCTAACAATTCACACTGCATTCAAACAAATCAAAAGGTCCTTAGGTTAAAATCCCTTAAAAGGATACAAGTTGGACAAGATCTTATGGTATAGATCAATTGAGAAAAGATCTAATTGTGCATGTTCACTAACAAGAAGGTAGTTCCAATATAGATCAATGATCAATGTTCAATCATACCAATGATCCAATAGTGCATAATAATTAATGGGAAAGTGGGATCAAGTAGATCAAAGGCTCACATTGCTTTATAAATTTTGATCCTATGGTGTGAGCTCAAGTCAACATGTTAAAATATCTTTGTGGTAGGACATCAAAGGCTAGCATCTAATCATACATCTTGATCCCATGGCATGTAGGAGTTTAAAAGGTCAAGATCTAACAGTGAGGATCTATGAGGCTAATGAGAGCAAAGACAATTTAGAGATATTTGATTGGTCTAAGATGATATTCAACAACCAAAGTTAAACCTAGGGAAATTTACTATTGGAAGTCTAAGGAGCAACTTTTGACCAAAACAAGAAAATTCATGAAGCTATGTTTTAACATGGTCTAACTTGAATCAGAGCCAATATATCAAAAAATGCCATGAAGGTAGACATGTATACTTCAATGGCTTCATTTCTGGAACTAGTTGTATGAAAGTGACCCTTCTCTTAACTCTTGCATGCCTTGATGAACTAGTGAAGAGAAGTTATCACCAAGAAAAAAATCTAACAGATTGATCTAATGGTTGTAACTACATTGATATTAGAACCCAACTTAGAACAACTTGATCCCATTACTGTAACCATAAAGGAGAAATAATAAGGGAATAATGTAACTATGTAATAGATTGAAGTGACCTGGATCAATTAATAAGATTGAATGAGCATAAATGTAGAGACAATTATAACTATGGTTTAAATGGAGTTGAGCTCATTGATTCCTCTTTTAGTGCCAAAATATCTCTCTAGTTGCCCTTTCTTTTATAAATATAGATTTTGATCTATTATTAAACATCCCTCAGGGTAGTATGATTACAATCTACCAAAAATTATATTTTTCACCTCTTGGAGTAATGAATATAACATTTTTTTAGTTTTTTACTAATCTATGTTTAGTGTTTTCTATTTGTTTGATACAAAAAAGTGGTTGTCATCTTCCCTTTATAGGTCCAAGTTCAACATAAGTGATAATAAACTTTATTTGCAAGTCATATAGAATGTATAAATGTTAATGTCTCAAATATAGAGTGGATTATTAATTTTAATTATTTTAATCAATCCTTACCCTCATTGTCCTCTAATTTTAGTCCATCAAATTAACCTCTAGGTGAAGCATTATTGCTTGACAACCATTATAGACACTACATTAGTTCTATTCATAGTCTATTAGTGTGCTAATGAGTTCAATCTTGAGAATATATATTTGAACATTAGGTGCATCACCACATGCTATAATAGGTTTTATTTTATGCAATATCTTAACACATTTCACCCCAACTAGTTTAGGTCTTAGAAAGAGAGGTCCAAATTATCATATTTGAGGAACTATCTTCATTGAAAACCTTAGAGGTTTAGTCTAGATATAGGCATCCTAGAACCTTATATCATTCGCATATAAGTCCAAGTATGAGTAATACTTAAACAATTTGACCTCTATTGGTTGTTATGTAGATAACAAATAGTTCTGGCACACCTGGTGGGACCACCTATTTACATAATTTGAATCATATATTTGCATATCTAAGTATAGTAGTAAATTTTAGAGTTTCATTTTCAGATTTGCATATTTTTATTCCACCAATAGTTGTTACAAGATCCTATACAAAAGAGAAAGAGATATATTTCTCTAAGTTATCTTTCCAATCAAAAAATAAGAAGAAAGCCTCTCAGTCAAATCTTACACCTCTTGTTTCCCCTGTTGTTTCATAAAGTCCTCTTATTCAAGCCAATATTGTTTAGCCAAACATTATTGTAAATCCCATACCTCAGATGTTTGTTCCAAAAAAATAAGCCTTTATGCCATTCAATGGTGGTAGTCCTTTGAATCTTTCTTAATGGGATGATATTCTAATCTCAGCTTTGAAGGCTCTTCCTTATTTTATAGGGGAAAATCCAGTCACTCCTATTGACAATATTGCAGATATCACTAATATTTATATAGAGAATCATGTAACTCAATAAAATGTATCAATGAGGTTGTTAGAAACTTATTTCAAAGGGAAAAAACTTTAATGGTATAGGGGATTGGCTTCTACATCAATCAATAACTGGGATGAATTTGAGGAGGTTCTATGTAAGCACTTTTAGGACAAAAGTGACCATATTTCACTTGTGGATCAGCTTAAAATAATCAATAGATTTGATCATGAATTCATGGTGGATTTCAATTGTAGGTCCTAGAAGACTTGGGACAGAATCCCTAAAGTGATCAAGCCTACACCCAACTATGCTTTTTAGTACTACTTGAAGGCTCTCAATTCAGATGTAGTTGTGATGATCCAATCCATGGGAAGAAATGCTCTACTCGAGGATTTTAAAATAGCAATCAAGGCTGAATTATACAAGTATGAAAGTTATCTTCAAGGCCACCCATGCCTCTCTTTATAGAAATCCACCCTCTTGCTCCAACTATTACTCCACTTCCACATTCAACAAAGTTTTATCAAATAGAAGGTGATAAAGTTGACAAATTAGGGAATATAAAGAGTCTTCTCAAGACTCATAATAATTTATTTTTTCAATTGAAAGATAAAAAACTACACCATACAAGCCATATCATAATACTAATTAGAATTATTAGTATAATAGGATATCCTATCAGTCCAATCATAATGACAAGGGAAAAAATCTCAGTCAAGGAAATATAATCCTAATGATCCAAGTAATTCTAGAGTTGTTGTGCCAACTTATAAAAACTATTATTAGGAATGGAAATGGAACAATAAGTGGGATCAATCAAATTACATTACAGACACCAACTAGTGAGAGCTCATACTAGTCTTATATACAATAGAGTTTAGCTTTTCCTCCACATGAAAACCAGTCATCTTCTCAAAATAAGGAATCCTCTATACCACATGGAGACATTCCTTAATTTACACAATCAAAAATTCCAAATCAACAAGGAGGAGATAATGGTAAAGGACTTATTGAAACTATTAGTTTAGGCCATTTTCCCACTGGGTTTTGCCTACACAGTTATATTAGCTTGCTTAGGGCTATAGAGGTCACTTGGGTTACTTGAAAAGATTAGTAACAAATTCAGTAGAATCTGTGGTATTTTTTTCTATCTAACCTATATATAGACATCTCTCCCTTTATATTATTCATTCAGTGAGCCAGAGAGCTATTGATCTTCTATGTATTATAAATTGTTTGAGCTACTTAGTTGTGAGCTATAATAGCTTTAAGAGATGTGAGAGATGTGAACTTCATCATTTTGTATAATAAATTCATCTCCACTCTTGAATCCAATATATTTAAGTAATATTCTCATTTGAAGGATTAAATTTCTTTACATAGTGTGATGTATGCTTGCATGACTTGTATGAGCACTTCACCATGGCCATTCATTGATACGAAGATCCTATAAAATTATTTTATGGTATTAAATATATAGGTATCTTGTATTGAACAACATTATTTTTTGTTATTCATTTTTGAAATCTTGAGTAGATATTCTATTTTTTATTCACTAAAAATTATTAAGATAGGATTTGTAGATCATAATAATTCATTTGTCATTATCTTAATAATTATACTTGGCTTTTTATTACTTCATATTTGTTGAGTCTTCAAAATAGCCTCTTGTATTTTGATATGCTACTTGTGTAGATATTCCTCCTGCTTATGCATTAGATCAGAGAAAAGTGGAGAGTGGAATCCTTTTCTAGCAAGGTGGTATTTTGTTTTGTAGCTTGGTGTCACACTTTAGCAGCTTGTCATCTTTTTTCTAGCCTTCTTTTCTTCCAAATCTGCACTAGGCATCCTTGTTTTTTGGATCCAAGGCATTATACTCTTTTTTAGATAGCCAAAAGTTTTTTTTGCATTGGAGGATGGCATATCCAAGATTTGGAGACCTACATAAAGGTGTTAGAGGAGGGATCTCTACTGCTTCATTAACTTTGAATATCTATAGTGTTTTTCTTTGAAAATATGTGCTAGGTTGGTTTTGGCATTAAAAGTGAATCACTTAGAATTGAGGAGGCATTGGGATTTCTATTGGATTTGTATGGGCATGATGAACATGTGAGATCTGGTGTCCTTCCTTTTAGTTGGGCAACATTTTCCTTCTATATATATGGAGCTACATTGGATTTGACCTATGTTAGAAGGATCTGACCTATGTGGAAAGGTGGAAGAAGATAATTACATCAATTTTTGGTTGCGTGGGTCTTACCTTGGCATCAATATTTGTTAGAATTGTTAGGCATTGAAAATAAAGAGTAGAATATTTTATTTTGGCATCATTACCTATAGGTTGGCATATTTTTCTGATATGAGGAGTTATCTTTCCTTTCAACCTTCTATTTACTACATGGAAATTATGCAAATATCTTGCCACTAGTTTGATCTCAATCTACCTAGAAAGATTTAGAAAATTAAGGTGAAACATTCATCTAATGAGAGAAAGATCTATTTTTTATAAGATTTGGGAATTAGATTCAAACAAAGATATGTACCTCATTCCTCTTTCTTAGCTATGTGGAAACTTGGCATCACCATTGCTCACATGTGTTGGAGATTTTTTGAAGAAAATCCTTGCTCATATGAGCTCTACATTGATTCCTTTTTAGGAATTGAAAATCTCAGACTGTTGTGTATAATCTCTAAGTGTTGGATCTAAAGAGGCATTGTAAAAGCATGTGCCTTTATTTTTATACTACAATAGTGTTACATTGAAGGTAATGAGTGGCACTAGAATCCTCAAGTCTATGCTTCACTAGACTAGGTTAGAGATCTAAGATCTACTTGCAATTTTTGGGTGAGAAGACTACCTTCAAAAACATATTTTTTTTAATTTAATTGCCTTATGCTATCAAGCCTACACTTTTTAGGAATAGATCTAAGTTTTGTGTGGAAGACAACTGATTTAGACATTTACCAAAGTAAAAACAATAGTAATTCTCTTCCTATCCTCTTTACATATCTGAAATTCAATAATTTTGCCTTTCAAGCTATAATTTTTCCTTAAAGAGGAAGTCAAACTCACCTACACGCATCCCAAGGTAATCAATAAGACATTTTTTCTCTTTTTTTAAACTTTTTAAAGTCTCTTCTAAAATTATAATTCCAATAAGTGGTTGGAAGGCATATTTTACCTCATCCAAGTGTACTTTTTTTAAGTTTCAAGTGTAAGGTTTTAGTCAATAGGCATATTTATGGGAAATTGTATTGTTAATATCTTGTAAATGATAACTCTAAATTGAGAACAATATTTTGCAAAAGTGATTATTTTTTTTATTTCCCATGCATTGGGCCAATTTTCCTTGTAAAATTCACTACTTTATAAAGTTCCAAAATGTGGGGGTTGATCATACGTCCATTCTACAAAAAATTACTTTCCCTATTTGTAGTTTTCATTTGTGTCAATTTAGTGGATATTACACTGATTACTCACATTTATGGATGTACTATTAGTTGAGTCTAACATCCATTCATTGAGATATGTTTTTTCACTCATGAATTGATTGATCTTACTTGTGTGGACCCATTTTAGTTAATTCTAACATCCATACTTAGAGTGTGCATTGGTACTCGATCATAACCACAAATTGCTGATTCCTTTGACATTATTTATAATTATGAACATAGGGGGGTCACTAATGATTATTCACAGGGGTTATGGTCCCTACTAATTTCTATAATATATTTCATGAACTGATTACTCTCATCTATATGGACTCATTTTTGGTCAAGTTTGGAGTCCATCTCTAGATTGTGCACCATTATTTTAGTGACTACTTGCACAAATTTCTCTTGTATTCTTGGATGCATTGTCAACAAAACCTGACATCCATTTGAGTGTGCATTTTCACTTGTGCATATATTGGTCTCATTAGACTAGACTTATTTTTAGCATAGTCTAAAGTCCATCTCTAGAACATGAACTATTACTCTAGATGAGGAAAGTTATTATCTCCAATGATCCTTCTTGGGAAGGATAAGTATGCTTTGTGGAATGCTTACATAAAACACTTTCTCTCATACATTAATTTTAATCCATTTCTATATGGATAGATTCCTAAACCCACTTATAATATTTTGTTTAATAAGTGGGCTAATACTTGTGTCAAGCCACTTTATTACTACAAGTTTCCATAGATTTTCATTGTCATGTGGAACATACAAAGTGTCCATGCATGATTTAGAACATACTACAGAGTCTTTTTAGTGATCCAGTTGAGACTTACATCACTCCTTCTCTTCCTATCATCTCTTTAGAGACATTTGTACTCTCACCTCCTATTCGTATTTCCTATGAAGATACATCCATGGTGGATAATACTCTTCCTTTTTTTGATCCCCCAATATAGGATGAGATTATGCCATACCTTAGTTGTCTCATTAAAAATTCTACATAAGTTCCTTTGTAGATTGTTGTTCTTTTATAGCCTTCATAGCCTTACACTTTAGAATATTCCATTATTTACAATATGAGTACACATATTGTGAGCATTAATGACTCATCTCTTCCTATGGAATTTCTTTCTTAAGTTGGTGAGTCATGGTCCACTCTTCACATGGACATTATTTCAGTGAATGTTCCAAGTCATTCTTTTAACTGGTTTACTTCATTGGTATTAATTTTAGGTTATGAACATATTCTTTCCTTATCTATGCCATAAATATAATTTGGACCACATTCAAATATATTCATATTGTTTCCTTTATATTACATTATGGAATGGGTAAACATTTAGTACACACATTGGGTTTTTCCTTTGGCAAAGGGAAGAAACATTATTTGATGCAGATGGAGCTTCCATAGTCTCTAAGTAGAGGATCTTGTCATTAACCGTCATTATCTTGTGAGCTGTATGTGGAGTACTAATTACTTTAGCATCATCATTTTGGGGGTCTTTTAGTATCCTCTATGGGTTTTCTCATTTTCTCTACTTTATGAGGGATCACTATGTACATGGGTACCTCATCAGGTCTTGTTTTTGGGACCTATTTTTTATATCATATCCCACCTAAGTTACACTTATGGGGGGTGTTGGTGTAGGCCTTTTTCCTACTGGGTTTTGCCTACATGATTATATTAGCTTTCTTAGGGCTCTAGAGGTCACTTGGGTTTCTTGAGAATATTAGTACCACATTCACTATAATATGTGGTATCTTTCTCTCTAAAACCTATATATAGACCTCTCTACCTTTGTATTATTCATTTAGTGATCTAGAGAGCTATTATATTTTATGTATTATGAATTGTTTGAGCTACTTAGTTGTGAGTTGTGATATCTTTGAGAACTATGAGAGTTTTTAAATTCATCCCTTTGTATACAAAATTCATCTCCATTCTTGAATCCAATCTCTTTGTGAAATATTCTCATTTGATGGTTTCAATTACTTTCAATAGTGTGATATGTGCTTGATTGACTCACATAAGCACTTCACCATGGCCATTCACTAATACGAATATCCTATCAAATTATTTTAGAAACCACATTTGTGAGCTTCTAGGAAGGTGAGAATTCTTTTGAACACATAGTTACAAATCAAATTAAAAATATGTTTAATTTTGATAATTTAGTTGTATCCCATACTGTATCTAATAAAATGGAAATTGGTGATGGTTTGTCACTCAAACTTCTCATCCACCACAAAGGATAACTACTCATGAGTTACCTCAGAATAAACCAAATAAGTAGGTTTAAGATCCAAAGGGGAAGAATGTAAAAGGGCATTACATCTCTCAATTCACACAACATCTATTAGCCCCTATTACTCCTAAATTATAGTCAAGAATAGTGACTTCTCTACTCAATATTTTGGATCATGTGAAGAAAGCTTCAGTATCAATTTCAATGTGGGATACACTGCTAATCCTAGGATAAAAGTAGTATCTACAAGAGGAGCTTTCAAAGCTCAATATCTCTTACGGACCACCTAAAAAGGAAAGAGTAAGTGTTGTTTTAATAAAATCTAATCCATTTGTTGAGCCCCAATCTCTTAAGGTGACCAAGCCTCCTCTATTTTATCTTTCAATTATCATAGGAGATTGTCTTTTCTAAAAATTTATGATTGATAGTGGATCTAGTACTTCTTTCATGCTTAAATCCATAGTTGACAAATTAGGGCTCAAGTATGAACCTCAAGAAAAAGGAGTGTTATAGTTATATGTTTCTTCTACTAATAGTATGGGTATCCTCAAACATCTTAAGATTTTACTTATTTCTTTTCCAAATTTCACCATTTCATAGGATATGGTTGTTTTTTATTTACCTCCATACTTTTTTTATGCCTATCCATGGATTTCACTACTAAAATAAGAGGCTACCTTTCTTTAGATTGGTCAAAAATGGTTTATATAACTAGATATGGAACCAAAGTCACTATAAAATTAGATCCTATTTCTAGATTTCATGTTGAACCATATATGTCAAATATGTCTAATATGAATTACAGTATTTTAGAACAAGATGAGCATGTTATTGACCAAGAACCTTCTAATCCACTTAAAAGCATACCAGATCTACTCTTGGATGAGTGGGCTACTAATAACCATGGGTATGAACCATAAAAAGGTATTCAAGAAGATGGTTTTGGTGTCTACTATATGCATGAAGAAGGTGACTCGTTACCTTATCTCACCAACTCAAAGTAAGATCAAGAAGGAGTATGGAATCTGTTCTTTGATGGATTTAGGTCAAATAATGGGAGTGGGTCTAGTGTAATGTTGGTTTTACCTCAAAATCAAAAATATTATTATTAATTTAAATTTTAGTTTATTTTTACATCAAATACTATAGAATATGAAGCTCTTATTCATGGACCTCAGTGGGCTAGAAAGTGAGGTATTAAAATTTTACAGGTGAAAGATGATAGTGAGTTTTTCGTAAAACAAGTCATAGGTTTAAGTTCATAAAATAATACCATCATAAAGGCCTAAAAACATAGAGTTTATCACCTCATGGAATATTTCTTAGCATTTAATATCTGCTCCATTCCTAGAGGAGCCAATCAACATGTAGATAGACTTGCTTCCATAGGAGCATAATATGATATAATGGACTAGATCAAAGACAATAAATATCATACCCAAATAAAGTTTGTATGTAATCCTTAAATTCCAAATAATGAGGTAATTTGGTAAGTCTTTGATAGTGACTAATAGATAGATTATTTCCTATAGAATGAGGTAGAATTTTGATAAAAAAATCAAAATAAATTGTAACACCAATATGAAGATCAAATTGTGCAATTGAGATAAAATAATATGCTTAAAGGTTTAGTAACTTTGGAAAGAATTTTCATTGAAACATGATCAACTTAGAAATGAAAAGGTAACCATCTCTTTGAAGTAAGAACATTATGAGCAAATTCACATAGCTGAAGGTAAGCAACTCAAGTGGGGTAATGTAAACATTGATTCTAAGAGATTAGCTTTCATTTCATTATGTAATCAATACATGGATTTATTTTCTTGGGAATATCATGATTTGAAGGTTTTTTACCCTAGATTATTAAAACATACTATTGAGCTTGAACATGATGAAAAACTAATAAAATAGAAACAATGGCCCATCAACCCCAAGGTTAAAATTATCATGAAAAATAAGCTTACCAAACTGATTGAGTCAATTATAATATTTCCTATCAAGCACTCAACATGGGTAGTAAACCTTGTATTAGTGATAAATAAAATGGGGAGATAAGACTATTTGTGTATTTCATAGATTTGAACAAAGTGTCATTGAAAGACCACTATCCTTGTCCTTTCATGGACAAAATCTTGTAAAGGCTATTAGGTTCAAAAAGGTTCTCCTTACTAGATGGATACTCAGGTTACAACCAGATACGAGGGAAAGAGAAAGATTAGTATAAAATAGATTTCACAACCAAATAGGGTATTTATGCCTATCAAAATATGCCTTCTGGGATCTCTAATGTAGGAGTCACTTTTCAAAGGGAAAGGGATGTTGCCTTTCAAGGTGTTTTGAGTCAAATGGTATTAGTTTATCTTAATGACATTATTGTATTTTTAAAGGATCCTAATGATCATCTAAGATGCTTGAGAGTTGTTTTTAATATATGTATATAATTTGGAGTTTCATTAAATCTAAATAAAAGTGACTTTTTAGTGCACAAAGGGAGATTGCTTGGGCATGTAGTGTCCAAAGATGGTATTTCTATTGGTCTAGAGAGAATAGAATCAATCCCTGCTCTATCATTACCAAAACATATAAAAGGATTGCAAAGCTTCTTAGGCAAGATCCATTTCATTATAATATGTATTCTTGGATTTGTAGAACTAGTAAGGCCACTCACTCAAATGCTAAAGAAAAATCAAGAATTCACTTGAAGTAAGGAGAATAAGAGAAGTTTTATATCAATCAAACAAGTAGTCTACCAAGCTCTTAATTTTCTTAATCCTAACTTCAGTAAGGATTTCTTTATGTATGCTTTTTCTACATTTAGTATAATTTTATTCGTGTTTATGCAATAGAATAGTGAAGGTTTAGAGCAACCCATTGATTTTTTTAGTCAAGACATGGAAGAAGATGAGGATAGGTATTATTTTTTTGAAAATAATGTACTTTTGATCATAAGGTTTAAAAAATTTTAGACATTTTGTTTGAAATAACAATATTATATGAATGGTGGTTCATCCTAGTGTGAAGGATTTCATCCTCAACAAAGAATTACGTTAAAAGAGATATGGATGGGTCACTAAGTGCATGGAATCTGATATTAAAGTGAAGGTCATAAATTTGGTTTGAGGTAAAGGATTGTGTGAAATTTTTTTAGAAGATGTGAAATAAGAAAAAGAGATCGTTTTGACACTGCAAGACACCCAACAAGAAACTGAAACTACTCCATCTAGTTAGACCAATTACATTTCTAGATTCCTTCAAATAGGAAAATGTCCATTAGGATTAGATGCATTGAGGAGAAGACATTTTATTCTACAATCAATACCATATATTCTGATTGATAGAGTGTTGTTCAAAAGGGAAATTGAAGGTATGCTTTTAAGGTGTGTTGAAGCTAATCAATTTGAAAAGATTTTTGAACAATTTCATGATAGTCCTTTTGGAGGCCATTTTGAAACAAAAACCATATATATATAAATAATTAGAGATATTTAATTTTTTCCTAATTTATATATAGATGCACATGTATGGGTTATGAAGTGTTCAAATTGTGTAATGTTTATAGGAAAGTAGAGACTAGTTGCTATGCCATTGAGACCTATTTAGGTTGAGTAACCTTTCATGTAATGGGGTTTGGACTTCATTGGCATGGTATATTCTCTATATAGTCTTGGTTATAAATGGGTATTGATAGCTATATACTATTTCACTAGGTGGGTGTAAGCAATACCTTTAAAGGAGGCAAATGAGAACTCTGTGCTTGAGTTCTATGAGAGTCTGGTCACCTATTTTAGATTACTATCTACTATAATATCAGATAATTATTTAAAATTAAATAGTGAAAATTTATGTGAATGTTCTCTTGATCAAGGTATTTTCCTAAAATATTCATCAAATTACTATCCATAGGATAATGGACTAGATGAGTCCACTAAAAGGAACCTAATTTAGATCATCAAATGAACACTGAAAGATAATCAGAGATCTTGGCATACAAAGTTTAACACTAATTTATGGGCTAATAAAATCACCCCCAAGAATGCCATTGGTCAATCACCTTATCTTTTAGTTTAGGGAAGAGAATCAAGCCTACCTATCTCATTAGAGCTTCTAGCTTTGGAACTTGTGCACCAGCTAGACCTTCTAAAAAGTGATGCAATGGAGGTTAAGATGAGTGAACTAAGAGAATTGGAAGAGATAAGAGATGAATCCATGCATACCATGTCGTCTAACCAGCAAAAAGTCAAAAAATCTTCTGAAAAAAGAGATTCATCAAGGACATTCCAATAAGGTGACATAGTCCTCAAATGGGATGAGGACCATGCAAAGCTAGTGAAACACTCCAAGTTTGATAGCCTTTAGAGTGGACCTTATGTCATCACAAGTTATAAGGAAAATAATTCCTTTGAGGTTTCCAAATTAAATGTAGAGAGAACTCACATGCCTACCAATGGGAGGTATCTTATGTTTTGATATTAGTTTGATCTCTTACTCTTTGTACATAAGTAGATAGGTATGTCTTTCCTCCAAGTGATTTTGTACTTTGTTTTCTTTTAGTTTTTTAGTTAGTTTTGGTCTATTTTATTTATTTATTATTGTTTTTGGGTTCCCCATTGTTCCAAAAGTACTTCAAGAATCAATCAGAGTCCTTTTTATAAGTAGTACCTTATTTAATCAATAATCATAAGAAAGCTTGGTCAATAACTAGGTTCCATAACCAATAGACTGGTCAAGCCAGCTAAGTCATGAGAAATGTTGGCCATTTTGGCCTACATACCAAGCTTCACCTATACCTATAGAGAAGCATATAGGGTCCTAATTAGTGAGTAGATCAAATAGCCTAGAAATATGCTCAACATTATAAATGGAGGGATCTAAGCAGGTCCTCATGAGGTTCATAAGCATTTAGAGACATGAAAAGGTTGTACAAATATTATAAATTGATCATAACCTTGAAGGAATGATCAAAATATTAATTGTGAAAGTTTAAATTACAAGACTATCACTGAGACATCATGCAAAAATGAGAGCAAATATAATTTAGAGATATTTGATTGGTCTGAGTTGATATTCGATGGCCAAAGTCAAACCTAGGGAGATTTCCTATTAGAATTTGAATGAGTAGCTTTTGAATAAGATAATCAAAGGCATGGAGCCAAGTTTGATCATGGTTCATATTGAAATAGAGCTAACATATTGAAGAACACCATGAAGGTAGACACATAGACTTCAACAACTTCATTGTTGGAACTAGTTATATGAAAGTGACCCTTCTCTCCACTCTATCATGCCTCGATAAACTAATGAAGAACAGTTAGCACCAACATAAAACTCTAATAGATTGATTTGATGGTTGTCACTATATTGATGTTAGAACCCAACTTAGAACATCTTTATCCCATCATTATAATTATAAGGGAGAATCAATGAGGGAATAATGTAACTATGTAATGGATTGAAGTGACTTAGATCAATCAAGAAGCTTGAATGAGCATAAATGTAGAGATAGTTGTAATTATAGTTCAAATGGAGTTGATTTCATTAATTCCTCTTTTAACACCAAAATCTCTCTCTCTAGTTGCCTTGTCTTTTATAAATATAGCCTTTGAGATATTGTTGAACATCCTTTAGGTCTGTATGACTAAACTCTACCAAAAATTTTAATCTACACCTCTTAGAGAAATTAATACAACATTTTGTAGTTTCTTACTAATATGCGATTATTTTTTTGTACTATTTTGATATGTAAACATGGTTATCATCTTCCCTTTGTAGGTCCAAGTTTAACCTAAGTGCTAATAAACTTTTCTATCAAGTCATCTAACATGTCTAAATGTTGATGTCTCAGGTATAGAGTTGATTGTTGATTATAAGTGCTTTCAATAAATCCTTACCCTCATTTCCCTCTAACCTAAGTTCATAAAATTGACCTCTAGGTGAAGCATTATTACTTGGAAACCATTATAGAAATTATATTAGTTCTATTTATAGTCTATTAGTGTGACAATGAATTTAATCTTGAGACTGGATCTTTGAACATTTAGTGCATCACCACATGTTAGAATAGGTTTTATTTTATGAAATATCTTGACTCTTTTAACCCCAACTAGTTTAGGTCTTAGAAAGAGAAGTCCAAACTATCATATCTACGGAGCTAGCCTCATTAAAAATCCTAGAGGTTTGGTCTAGATATAGGCATCCCACAACCTTAGATCATTCCCATGTTATTCTAGGTATGAGTCATACTTGAATAATTTAACCTATATTGGGTGTTATTTGGATAGCTAACAAATATGATACAACTTGAAATAATCATCATAAACAATACACCAAATCACTCAAGAAAAGTACCGCTTGAGGTGTATAATGTTTATAGGCTTATCAAGTTCATCCCCATATGGTGTGATGATTTTTATGCTCCTGCACCATAGTCTATAATAATTATGAAGGGACCTACCTAGTTGGGTTTAAACTTGCCTTTATGGTTATTCTTGGACGTGGTATTTTTTTGGTTTTATTAGAGGACAAGATCACCAAGTTCAAATTTTATATGTTTCATTCACCTATTATAGTGGCCATGAAGTCAATTTTAATATTCTTATATATTATTTACTATGTCCATGTGTTTCTCATTAAGTAACTCCAGCTCTTGTAGGCAAGCTACTTGATAGTCTTATTCATCTGGGACGTGCTTCAAACAGATACATAATGATGGTAACTCAAACTTAATGGGAAGAATGGCCTTAGTGCCATAAATAAGTATGGACCAGCACCCATGGGAGTGTAGTGATGGGTATGATATGTTTAAAGGGAAAAAAATATCTGTAGGTCCCAATCATGATCGACATCATTGAAAATATTTTTAAGTATGGTGACAATAGTTTTGTTTGACGCTTCTGCCTAGCTATTATATTAATGGTGATATGTTGTGGGAAAATGTTGATTAATATTATACTTGGCACATAGATATTTGACATCCTTATTTTTGAATGATCCACCATTATCAGATATAATGTTGGAGGGGATACCATAGTGGTAGATGAGATGGTTAAAGACAAATTTGGAAATTTGTTTTCTAGTCACATAAGTGAGGGGTATAGCTTCAACCCACTTAGTGAAATATTATGTGGTGGTAAGGATATGTTTATGTCCATATAATGAGGTGGGTTTTATCTACCTAATGAGATCAAGGCCCCATATATCAAATAGCCATGGTGTCAATATTGGTTTCAAATTATTAGTTGGGGTATGAATCAGATTGTCATGCCATTGAAATTTATTGCATCTTTTAACATATGTAGCTACATCTACATTTATCATTGGATAATAGTACCTAGTATGCAAGAGATTTTTGGATAGGATGGTCATGCTAGTGTGGGATCGACATACCCCTTCATGAACTTCCCATAATTCTAATGTAGATTATATTGAAGGTAAATAATCTAGTAAAGTTCCATCAAAATTACAATGGTATAGGGTTGGTCCAAGTAATGTATAATGTTGGGCATTATGGATGAAGGATTTGGATTATTTTTAGGATAATACTAGTGTTAAAACATGGTCATGAAGGTAATTCTAATGTTTTTAATACCAATTAGAGCTAGGACTAACAATATCTTAGATCATTATGATGGTTGATGGTTCATGAGCTATCACTAGCAAATTGTTAATGAGAAATTAGTAGTCTATTCCCATATCTACATATCAAATAAATGATTGAATGGTAGCCATAACATCTATTGTTCTATTACTTTCCCATGGTATATGTTCAAACTAGGTATTAGTAATTTGTTGCTTGAGAGTGTCAACCATGGCCTCATTGGGAAATAACTTGTCATCTTTGGTCTAAAATTGGTTTGTAACCTGATTGATGATTAACTATGAATCACCATAAATATTTAGATGAGATATGTTCCATTATACTACTTGTCAAAGACATATAATGAGGGATTCACATTTGGCCATGGTATTGGTATAAGGAAAGCTGATTCTAAATGATTTAGGGATTAGATCCCCCTATGGTATTATAAACAAAAGGTCTACCCATGATCCATGTGTTATGAATGATCCATCAAAATAAAGATTCTAGTGCTTCTCCTCAAGATGTGTTTCAATGATGTTCATGATGGATTCATCAAGAAATTAGATTTTCAGTGGTTTTGTATCTATAATGGGTGCTTTAACAAGTTAATATATAACAACTTTTCCCCTGATGGCTTTATAGTTCACATATTCTATCTCAAACTCACTAAGAAACATTATCCATTTGGCCATGCGACCTTGTAAATATATTTTAGATTGTAGCTACTTGAGTAGATCAACTTTTGAAATGACCATGGTCTTATTATTCAACATGTAATGGCATAGTTTCTGAGCTACAAAGACCATAGCTAAACAAGCTTTTTCAATGGGCATATAATTATGTTCATACACTACCAGTGTAGGCTTAAATACTACACATCATGCTATTTTTCATTTTCATTGTGTTGATCTAGAAGTGCCCCAAGGCTTAATCTATCACTAATAGGTATAAAAGGAATGGTTTCCCTAGTATAGGAGGTAATAGAATTGGTAGATTCACAAGATAGTCATTTAGTTGAATATATTTTTGAAAATTGTTGTCTCAAAGAAATGTCACATATCTATTCAAAATATGTGTAAAAAGATGACACTTGTCAACCAATTCAAATATGAAGCATCTAATGGATTGTATTTTTTCCTAAAAAATATGGAGCTACTTCAAATTGGTTGGTGGTGGCATGTTTGTTATGGCTCATACTTTGGCTAGGTTGTCTTTAATACCCCTGCAAGACATAATGAAGCCAAGAAATTTTATTGAAGTAATGCCAATAACACATTTCTTAGGATTGATCCTAATTTTTTATTTATGTAGTTGCTTAAATATTCCCATCAATGTTGTTGAATGATTAACCTTGATCTTTGATTTGCCTAGTATGTCATCGACATAGTATTAAATAATGTCATGCATCATATCATGAAATATGATTATCATGGCTCTTTGATAGGTGGTCCTTTCATTCTTAAGATCAAATTTCATAAACTCATAATATAGTGTTCCCCATGGAGTGGTGAACATTGTCTTATGTTGGTCTTATGGTTCTATTCAAATCTGATTATAACATGAGAACTTATCCATCAGTGAAAGCATCTCATAACCCACTATAGAGTTGACAATCATGTCAATGTTTTACAATGGAAAGCCATCCTTATGAAATCTCTATTAATATCCCTAAAACTAGTGTAGATTATGATTCCTTCTAAATTTGTACTAATAAGTACAACATTGAAAATCCATTCAAAATAGGTGATTGGCCTAATACATATGACTTTCAATATTTTCTCTAAATCTTTATTTACCAATATAGTAATGTGAGGATGCATTTTGCATAGCTTTTATTTCACTAGTTTTGCATCAAGATGTACCACAAGGTGGTGAACAACCAAGGTGGGGTCTAAACCAGGCATGTCAGAATAGGCCCATGCAAATATATCTACAAATTCCTATAATAAGGATGTAATAACTTAACATTTGACCTTAGTGAGGGATGTGTCTTATTTGATGCATTTTGGGTCATTTGGAGTCCCGATGTTTACCTATAAAGTATTTTCTATTAGAAGGGTCAAACCATATTCAAGAATAGTAGGACAAGATTTAAACTATTTAGCTATGTCAAAGCCCTCTATTAAGACTATTATTCAAATTTTCCTAGGCATAATGAATCAAAATCCCCAAATAAGAGGGATTTACATGTAAGAAATGATGTTGGGAACTCCTAAATGATGTACTCAAAAGTTTATTCTTCTTTAAGACTGAATTCAGACCCATAGGCAAGTTTACCATCATTGATATCCTGAATGATTTGATCAAAAGCCTATTCTTCTTTGGGACTAAGTTTAGATGCATAGAAAATTTAATCATTGGTTGTCTCTTTGTCTATATTTTAAAAATGTTGAAACGCCCATCTAATGGCACCTAAAATAGGTTTTCACCACTAGACTGGCCTTTATATTTACTTTTTCCCTAGTGTAAAATCACCCCAAAGAGGTTTTCACTTTGGGACCTCAATGTTTTATTTATTTATTTTTGGATAAGGGTGTTCAACCACTCTCTAAAATATTATTTAGGATCCAACTTGATTGATAACCTTTTTTTTAGACTCCCAATTAAACATTATCCCTATGTCCTAGAAAATTGCAAAAGTCCTCATCATTTTGGAGCTCATCAACTAGCATGTTGGATCCTTGTTGGCCCTAGTCTATCAGTTAGGGATAGTATAATGGTAGTGGATTATGATGAATTAATAGTCAAAGGGTATAAATGGAATTATTATGAAACAAATTGGTATGGGTTAGGTCATTGAATTAGCTATGATCAGACTCTACTTTGCTACTATCATCATTGTCACTAGTCATTAGTGATGGAACTCAAATAAGATATGTGGGGTCACCCCCAGGTGGTTTAAATCCAAGCCTATAGGTTCCTTTTTACTTAGTCATATAAATTAGCTCAAGTTTTCACTATTGATTTAGCTCAAGACCTCATCCTTCATAGTCCTAATTTTTCATGATCCAATTAGGAATGAGATACTTGGAGTTATTATAACAATCGACCAATTTTTCATTGTACAACCATGATTCATCACCTTCAAGAGGGTCATATGCTTGGCCATAAGCTGATATGAAATTAATAGGTGCTAGACTATGCATATGGCCCTTTCCTTTTTTTTTGTTGCATAAGAGATTTGGATTTTGGTCTTCCAAAGGACTTGGGGTTCTGTGTAAGCTTTATAATGTGAAAGGTGTCATGGATCAAATATTCTCTTGGGCTATTATCCAAGATGGTATAATGATTGGAAATTTTAGGAGGAAGCATGTGGGAAAGGGAATCAAGGGTATCAAGGTCAATATATTTGGTCTCTAATAAATCAATAAGTATTTCTTTCCCTTTGTCCTACTTGGCAATTAGATTTATGCCAAAATGGTAATTGTAGCTCTTGAACTCAGCTTCTAGATGTTTGTAATGATCATATGGATGTAAATCTCCTAGAATTCTAACCTCCATCTTTGAATGGGATAACTTGATACACTAGTGAAATGTTGATGGGACTACATAAATCTCATGTAATCAAGGTCTATCCAAAAGCATGTTATATGATAAGTCAAGATCTAACACATGGAAAAGTGTATCATGGGTCAAGGTCCCAATGATAACTGGTAAGTTGATGATGCCTTATGATTCTCATTATTTGTTTTCATAAGATTTGATGGTGATTATTTCTCCTTGGATATCTATTGTCATGTACCTAAGAAGCTTGATGAGATTTAGAGACACTATGTTCAAACTTGATCCATTATCTATGAGGACATGTTTCACTTTGTGTTTCATTGTGTAAACTTTAATGTATATTGTATTATTGTGTAGTGGGCCAAGGGATGACATATCACTTTGGTTGAAGTTTATGTGTTGGGCTAGAGTTATGTGTCCAACCAAAGCTTGAAATTTTCTAGGAGATATGTCATTTGGAATTGTGGATTGACCAAGGAACTATGTCAAGATATTTTTGTGGATGGTTAATGTATGAAATAAATCTAAAATGAAGATTTATGCTAACATATTTTTCAATTTTTATAAAATTTCAAATGTCTTTTCTTGGATAGTGGTAAATGGTTTGTTTTAAGGTAGAATTGTTGATTGGATGATGGGTGAAGTGGTAGATGGTTGTGGGCCTAATATGGTAATACTTGACTACTAAGTTATGATTGCACAATAAAGATTAGGTATATGACCATTGTTTCTAACAAATTATGGTGGAAGGGGACCAAATAGGATAAGTGTCAGTTGCCAATGCACTTATACATGGTCACGGGCTAATGATTAGTTATTAGTATAAGGTCCTAACATGGGAATCCTTGCTTGTTGCTTTACCTCTGTGTGGTCCCAGGTCAAAGAAAGATTACCAAAATGGTTTTGTGATTTGTTATGAGTATAAATGGTCTTATATAATTAAAAATTGGTCTTGGATTAATCCAAATGGTGTTAATACAACCTCCTACAATATGGCCTACAACTAAGTTATAGTCATGTGCAACTACATGGTAGGTTTATAGGTTATTCACCCCATTATAACCTTGGTTCTATCCATTATTTTGATGTTATTGGTTCTAGTATTGGTTCTATTTATTATTTCGTTTTGGACTTGGTTATTGATAATGTTATTGTTAATATTGCACTGGCTATTGTTTTTGGTTTTGTTGTTGTTTTCTATTGTTATGTTGGGAAAAAGGATTCTAATAAATGTCAAGGCTCTGATTGGAGGTGGAAGATATACAATCCAATGTGATCTCTCCATTTTCCAACATATTCTAAATTACATGTTTAATTTGAACACAATACTATAAATTATGGCCATCAACCCTATGAAAATTGTAGAATTATTCTGGTCGGTACTAATCTGACATGTCAGCACCCTCATGAACTTATTCTTTTTGAATAGGCCATTTGATTAAATTAGTTGTTATGAGTTTGCTAAATAATGAGTCAATGGGATCTATAAGGTCAATAAAATTATAAAAATCAAGAATGTTTCTCCTTTGAAGAGGAGAATTTTTAAAAGGCATAGGTTATTGCATTGGTCTAAGTTGTTGCTTTTGTTGTGCATGTTGTGGTTGATGAAGAGGTTGTTGGTTAGGAATAAAAAAAAAGTTAGTGTAAGTTGAGAAGATGGTGTTTTAACCATTTTTACATGTCATAAATATGTTACTCCATTCCCTAAAAAAATATTTTTGTGATTGAATTTCTTGGGTCTATCATTGTTATTGCCCTGGTTTGTTGTGATGCTTGCACTTGGACTGAATGTTAATGTTGGACACTATTCTAATTTTGGTTCTAGATATTATTTTGATTTGACAAGGTTAGTTTAAGGATCCTTTTATTAATGAGTTAAATTTTTATTATCAAACATTTTTCAATGATCTCTTTAAAATTATGTACACATTATAACTCCAAATTGTAAGATATCTCATTGTGTAGATTTTTGGTAAAAATAGTGGCTAATTACTTATATAGTAAATTATGGGTGAATCGACTAACAAGGGCTCTCCATCACTGTAGATAGCTTGTAAAGTTTTCACTAAATTATTATTTACTTGTGTTAAATCTATTAATGAATTCTCATGCTCGATATTGTAAGAGAAATGTTTGACAAACATGTCTAAGAGATCATCAAAATTAGGTACTAAATTCTTGGGCAATTTTGAGTTTATAATGAGAACTGGTTATAATTTTTTATAATCTCTTTTTAGGATTAGAGTTGGATATTTTTATTTAATAGGTCATTTTCATGCTTTTTTTTTTTGACTTTTGTTACATTTACATTTTTTTATTCGGGGTCTATTCACTATAACTCATTCTCATCTCTGTCAAGTTCATTTAGAATGAGAGAGACACTAAAAGGTAGGTTTTGAAAGACATGTGCATATAAAGTATAGGAAAATAAAACTCATAAATGAAACAAAATTTTAAAATAATTAAACTTATTTCCAATATAAAATTGTTAACCAAAAATCATCGCCAAAACTAAAACTACACCTATCCTAAACATCAAAAACCATTCTAATGTTTATCCTACTAGTCTTCTTGGAAATAAAAATAATAGGTAAATATCACAATAGGCCACTAGTTAGCATGTAATAAATAATTCAATCAAATGGGCCTTAGGGTCACATTTCCCCTTATATTTTTTAAACTTTGGTGGCTCATACCTTAAAGGAAATGGTATCTATAAGTACTCCATGTTGAAAGGGTAAGAACACACATAGTCTAACTTGAAATTTTTGGTCTAATTCCCCACTTGAATGAGGGCAATTGCATCCTTCATTTATTGTAGTTCTTATGCAAGGAAACTATTAGGATCATTGACATGTTGATGTGGAGGTTGAGTGGTCAAAATTAGATTACTTTGACTAGGGTGGAGTGGAGGTATTTTTTAGGGAATGTTAGATTGGCTAGGAAATGGACTAGGAGTATGCATACATGGATTAGGGTAAAATTATTGAAATTGCACTTGTGTTTATTCAATATGTTGGTTGGGATTGGGTATGTAGGTTTGATACTATAGTTGGGATGGAGGAATATAGTCATACTATGCCTATTGAGGTTGAATAGGGATATGATACCAACTAGTCATACCTTGATCATTAAGGGGAACTTGTGAAAGAAGACCCTATCATTGAACTTGTGGCACATTCTACATGAAAGGAAACTATTACCTAATAGGTACTTAAGGAACATTAAAACCTATTGATTACACGAATCCCTATTTGGAAGTGGATGCATGTTGGAGATTTAACATCTATCATTGATTAATATTTATATGTTGTTGGCTAGACATAATTTGGTTTTAGATCAACATACTAATTTGTGACTAAATACGTATGTTTGTTTTAGATTAAGGTAAAAGTAGGTTTTGAAGGGACCCCAAAACCCTTTAAAAAAGAAAGAAAGATGAAATGGTAATGCCCAATAGGAATAACATTCCTAAAACTTACTGTAAAATAGTATCAAGATCAGGTTTTATAGGGACCTGAAACCATAGACCAAAACCATAAGAGAGATCACAAGTTTTACAGAGACCTAGAAACTCAAAATAAGTTTTTAAAACTAAGATCCAAATTTTAGAACTAGTTATAACATCCAACAAAAAGGACCAAAATAAAAATAATAGCAATAAACAAGACCTTAGTCTTCTAATTCCAAGATCATCTTCATAGCCTCATTTCCAACCATTGTTGTATCCTGTATGGATATTACAGCTGATGTAGCAGCTTCTTGCTAGGCTTTCTTCCTCGAGCTCTACCTGGCCCTCTTACTTGGCCCCTCCAGAGATTTTATTTCTTCATTAGCTTGTTTTTCAAGGTTAGATGTAGCCGCACATATGTTAGAAGTAACCTCCTCCATTTTCATTCTACTTTCCTTGATCAGCCTTTTCAAATTATTCTCATAATCCTTAAGTTTAATTAGAATATCACTCATTTGCTTCTCCAAATTATTTATTTTGATCCTATCAGCTTCCTGGTTATGTTGCATTATTTTTACTTTCTTCTTCAGCTCCATCATTTCCTTGTGCATCCATGAATCAACATGGAAAATTGCATCCACTTTGAATTTGGCCGAATTCATGAAGGAGATCTTATTATCCCTCTAGCAAGCATCACAACTGTCATCTGCATTCTCCTATGGAAAGGACTCATCCTTTTCAATTTGGTCCTCCCTTTCCATCATTTTCTCCTCTTTTGTCTATGTAGGGTCTTTATGCTGGTCATGATCATCCTTTTCTTTTTCTCTAGTCTCCATAGCATGATTGGAAACCAGAACCAAATGTTCCTTTTCTCTTTTCAAAGCTAGATCATCAAGTAAATTATTTGTTTCTTTAACACTTCCCCCCACCATAGTCTAATTATCTTCATGATTAGTATTATTCTATTATATATTGCCCTCTATTTTTTCCCCTTCATTTTCTTTCTCACTTTTGTCTTCATTTTCCTGATAACCTTCTAGATTTGAACTAAAATCCCCTGTTTCCATCCCTTCTTCCTCAAAAACAATCTTCTTAGAACTTTCTATACTTTCCCACTCAGATTCCTCTTCAACATTCTATTTTTTAAGACTGGAGGGTTTAGGTTTCACTTTTTCCTTGCCCTTCACCTTTCCATTCTTCTTACACTGTGAATCCTTATTTTTGTCAGAATAAGGACTCGAGACTATAGCATTATTTTTGCAACAACCCTCTATAATAAGAATTAGTCCTTCATGCAAAATTGGTCGAGATTCCTTCTTTCTATGAGCAAACAAACTTTGAAGCAGTGAAGAGTGCAAATAAAAAGGGAAGGAAATTCTATCTTTATGCCTAAAATGATTAAGAAAGACAAAATGAAATTTATGAACTCTTTTGCTTCTACCATCTAGGATAAAATAATCATGAATGCAGCATAATAAATCTCTCCAGATTCCCTTTAACTACTCCAAATTGAATAAATATCCACTCTTTTCCAATTGCTTCTCCTCTACATCCATTTTTGGGAATTTTTTGTAAGCTGCATTGGAAATACTAGTCTGCTTAGCGAATTTAATGCCACCTGTGGGGTGTTATGTTACTACTTAGAGAGATGGAACATTGGTTACCCCCTATTGGGGTGGCAATATGTTTGGCATCTAATGCATGGGTATGCTTGATGGTCCTTTTTTTGTGGAATATTACTCATGATTTATTAGGGTGGAGTAAGATTCATCACATTTTGTTATGGTATGGCACTAGTCATTGCTTGACTACTTAATCCTTGATGTTGTGTTCTTGACAAAGTAGTTGGTTGAGTATTAGAGGTATTATCTAAGATTGGGAATTATAAACTCCTACTCCTTGAGTTTTCAAACCACTCACAGTGTTACTTAATAACACATTTTGTTGTTGATTATGTGTTTATGTGCTAACACCACTTTAGTTTAAATTGGATGTTATTGGTATATTTTCTAATATGTTTGTATCATTATTCTACATAGAATCAAAAGACACTTCCTCAATGATTACAGTATTGAACATGTTTTCTCCCAAAGTGTTCTGTGTAATTGGGTCAAAACCCTGAATCTTGACCTATCAATTTAAAAAAGACTCTTGTTGAAGGGAGTGACTGAATAAGAGGTGAATTTGACATGGTCATATTTATAAACTTACATTTCAGGTATTGATATGTTTATTATGATATATGTATTTGAATAAATTTGTCCTCCATGAGGCCTCTTTACGTGACAAACATACACATATGTTAATAAGGAATTATTACTATGGCATGAGGATAGCTAAAGAGGCTTGAACATTATTCAAAGTATAAGAGATGTTATAAGGCCCTCTTACTATACATGGTAAATTAACATGCCCTATCTCTATGGATCTCTTAGGATCATAGGATGATGGAATTGTAATGCAATAATGTTTTTATTGAACTTGATCTACAACTAAAGGTAGGTTATATTAATATTAGGCATCTGTTCTTAATCTTTCTTCATGTATAAAGGCATCCTAACCAGATAATTAGCTAAAGGATCTTGACTTTGTTCCACTGTTTGAGTGTTGTATAGTGGATAATATTTCATCTCCCAAAAAACATCATCTCTATAAGGGTCTTGAACAAATTCCTCTTGTGTGACAACATTTCCATATCTTGGATTATACATGGCTCCACTACATGTATAGTGAGACATGGTCAAATCTATGACAAATGTTTCACAACAAGATGGGTTAGAGTTCTACAAACTCTAAAAATCTATGTCAAAATAAATACCTATATTATCTCTAAAATGTCTATGCAAAAGACTTGGTAAAAATAGTATAATGTCAAATGCCTAAAGTTAATTATTTCAAATAAACAAGGTCAAGTGAAATGGCCTAAAAATAATATGCCAAATTTTAATGTCCAAATATGTTCCAAATAGGTCTAAAATATGAAAGGGAAAAGATTCTCTAGGTATTTTATCCAAACATAGAGTCAAAATCTAGGCTCAAATAGGATGTACTAGGACTTTTAGCTAAACATGACATCAAAATCTAGACTTAAAACAAATAGAAGATGGTTAATCTAGAAAACATGGAATAATTTGGCAAAGACTAAGTACTTGATTCTAGACATAAACATGATCAAATTGGTATAAAATAATAAATAAAAGGTATTTTGAAGAAATATTGATTCTATCAAACAAAGCCATAAACAATAAAATTTCCTAATTTGAGTAATGGATTAACCCAATTTACACAACCCAAAAGAGAAAGATCTATATATCAACCCTTGTGGGTCGAGGCCTAAAAAAAATCAATCAATGTTTGAATCTAAATTTGTAAAAGTTAATAAAAGAATCAACTTAGGTAAACTAGGGTTTTAATGACCAAAAAAGTAGGCAAATTTGAACAATAATACTATGTTAAACAAAGATCCCACGAGGCACATGATTTCTTTTAAATAATGATAGTTTGGGCACAAGATAAGACACATCTTTTGAAATAATTTGGGTAGTGTAATGACATTATTTCCCCTAAATGATGTGACAATGTTATGTTTCAAAGACTTATAAGAAATAAGATTTGAAATGATTTGGATAGAATAACATTACCCATCTCAATCAAGTACCATAATCAAGGTTTTTGACATGGAATTTTTCTAAGTTAAATTAACGTGTCAAATAGATGGCATAACACCTCCTCAAATAATGGAGTAATGTTAGACACAAGACTCATTCATGAAATGGTTAAAACAACAAAGTTTTAGATCTAACATACTGAGCAATAAAAGAATAAATGACAAAAATACAACTAAGTTATCATCCTAAATCCTAACAAGGTGTGATAAAGTGGGGTTGACTAAAAATTACAAGTTACAACTATCTAGATTGATCCCAAGTGTGGTTAAAACAATATAAACATCATGTCAATTGATTTCACACAAATTAACTTATCATGCAAGGTTATATTCATTTGAATGATGATACCATAATTAGACTTCTCAATGGTATCCCCTGGTTGACTAGTCCTGACTTGAGCCTTCATTACTAAAGGAGAGGTTAGCTTCTCAACCCCTTGGCTCTAGTAGTATGCATTCTCATATTTGTAAACCATAGTGTGGAGCATGGTTGAAACACTGTTTTAAGATGAATCCCTAGGTCAATGGTTCCCTAGATAACCTATGAGAGGTAATGACATCCTTTTCATAAGCCAAAATGCATGAAAATAAAGACTAAGTAGAAAGACTTTAGGGTTGTGTTGACCATTTTTTTCCCAACAGGCCAAAAATTGGTCCCCTTCTTCCCCTGTTGTTCTAGGCCAATTCATTTTTGATTTTACACAAGTCTAGGAATTTATATAGACTCTATAGGTCTATTTCTATGAACTATGTAGGTCCATTTCTATAGACTCTATAGAGCTTGGATTTCTACAGACTCTGCAGAGCTTGGATTTCTATGGACTTAGTAGTGAGGTTTTCTACGAACTTCACAAGTTTTTCTATGGACTTTGTAGGTTAGTCTTTTCGTGCATGAGGAGTCAGTTTCAGAGAGTGCTAGGTTTTACAAGGCTTCTTCGAGCTCTTATATGAAGAAAATCATAAGGAAAGTTGGCATCATTGAATTATTGAACCAATTCAAGGCCTTGGTTCTACCATTGGTTCAACATTTAAGTTCAATCAGCCTTGGTTATATTAGCCTTGGTTCATCACTTGTTTTAACCATTGGTTCAACATTTAAGTTCATCAGCAAAGTTTAAGGCCTTGGTTCAATGGCTTTTTTCCCAAGTAGCTTCAGTTCATTGGTTGATTCAAATGCATTGGTTTAACACCTTGGTTCAATCACTTAGTTCAATTGAATAGTTTAAAGTCTTGGTTCAATGCTCAGTTCAAAGGCTTGGTACGTAGTGTTGAACCATTGAACTAGTTCAATGGATTGGTTTAATAGTTGGTTCAAGTGGAAAAGGTTCAAAGGCTTGGTTCAATAAAGGCTTGGCATGCAATGTTGAACCATTGAACCATTGAACCATTTTTGGTTCAATGGGTTGGTTCAATGGCTTGGTTCAAAGGAGCATCCCAAAGCTGAAGGGCAGGTGGCCTTGCGAAGGGTAGTTTTAGGTCCAAAAGCCCTTGTAGAGGGTAGGGGGCATTTCAAAGGCAATCGAAGGATTTCCAAGGGTGTGAAAAGGACTTAAGGCTTTGAATTCCTTTGGAATTTTTGTTTGAAGGAATTCCTTCAAACAAAAAGTCTGAAGGAATTTGGAGGAAGGCTGGTAACACAAAGAAAAGCCAAGGAACCTGAAAGAAAAGGATAAGGATAGGGATAATTTACATAGAATTTTTGTCTACAAGAAAAAATTTTGTGAGTAAAAAACTTGCAAAAAATACCTGACAAAATTTGCTAAGAATGGTGACGTCCTGAAAACCATCAATTTTAAGGAGACGGACTCGCTGTTGGGTATTCAATTTCAAGATGATGGCTGTACAAACGTCAATTTTAGGACAGTGAAATAGCCATTAGTTTTTTGAATTACTTGAGCACCAATGATGAAAAGAGCCCAAGGAACGTAGCAACCCACTAGAAGATCACCCCTAAGGGCTGAAAGAGCAGAAGGAGACAAAGTAGGAAGAAGACAAGGTTCATAAAGAGATAAAGTAGTCCAAGTGGCAAAGGGAAGGCATTTTATTGCCAGATGGACAACTAAATGGTGCAAACAATAGACAAGCCATGTAAATTCCTTGAAGGGAGTAGTCTATTTGCAGAAAAGAGGCACGGCCATTTTTTCACATTAATGTGGAATGCCAAAGTCAAATCAGGAGCCGACAATCAAACAACTTCCTCTTCCCAAGGTTCAAAATGCACATGGGCTACTTGCAAAAAATAGTGCCAAAATCTTTCGCAAGAAGCACCAAGTTTTCTTCCTCTTTTTATATATTGTAAAAATTTATCATTTGAAAGGATCCATTCTCTCAGCCTTAAGGCAAAACTCTATCTAAAAATCTCTCGAGGCTTATAAGGCAGAGCTCTGCCAGATTTTACCTTCAATCAAGACTTAGCATGTTTACCTCTATCTGGACTTGCACTTTAAAGTATATGTCTGTGTTCTTTTGTGTTATGTCATTATCTTTCATGATTTTCATAGGTTGATTACAACATGTCCAGTGCATTATGAAGTCTCTTTTTTGCAAGTATGTCAGAAGTGTCTACAACAAGAATATAGGCACATGTGAATAGGTTGTCAAAGTGTGTCTCATAACACCTTTGCTAGTTCCTTCCTCCCTGTATCTCTACAGACCCCTAACTCATTAAAACAGAAGAGTTTCCCACATTAGATGAAGTGTATGGGAATTTAATCTTGGTGAAAAGTGTATGTTTGGGTTGGGTGGGTCAACTTTTTTGGTGTATCACCTTTTCATTTTTAGGTTTAGGTTCTATTTTCAGCATCTCTCTCTCTCTCTCTCTCTCTCTCTCTCTCTCTCTCTCTCTCTCTCTCTCTCTCTCTCTCTCTCTCTCTCTCTCTCTCTCTCTCTCTCTCTCTCTCTCTTTCTCCCTTTTCACCCCCCTTTTTTACATTTGTTTGTTAGAAGTAGGAGAAACCAGGGCCTAAAGGATAAATTAGAGGGAGCTATCCCTTATCTAGAGACTCTCCCCTCTAGCTTTGTCAGTCCCATAGGTGAGAGGGGAGTTTCCATTATTGCGTGTGGAAGGGTGGGAGCTAGGCATCCTACCCTAGGTGTAATCCACTGCGTCAATAGGTTGATTTTAGATCAACCAATACCATGTGAGTTTGGGGAGAACCTAGGAAAATTTATTTTTACACCTTAGAATAGGCACTAACTATAATGAAAATGTGAGTTTAATCCCATGAGTTCCCTATAGGGGATGGGGGAGAGCATACATGTGTTATTATATTTTTGAAACAAAAAATCAACAAAATATTTTTAAAAGATTAAGAGTGAATTTTGATTTTAGGTACCAAATTAAAATTTGATGATGTTATTTACTTGACCCGTTGGCTTAAATGTGAAGTATTGAAGTAATTACATTAAAAAACAACTAAATCAAAAAGCATCTTATGTTTGTTTTAAGCCCAAAATTCCAAATGTGTGAGACTTAGCCTAAGTTCATTTTTAAACACCAAAATTAATTGTTCAAGACTTAAAAATTTATTTTAAGCACTAAAAATGAAGTGATTCTAATATTTAGCCTTCTAGATTCATTTTAAACACTGATGTCCACATGTGTAATATTTAACATGTTCATTTTAGGATCCAAATTGAAATGTACAAAATTTGACTAATTTATTATAAAATCCCAAAATGAAATGTTTGATTAGTATAAACAAGAAAATTGCTGTTCCAAATCATGTCCATAACCTACAATTATTAGATAATAACATTCTGATTTGAAGCACTTTCTTGGATTGGCAAATGATGTTTGAAATTTAGCTCTCAAGTTTTATTTTTTTGAAAACACAGTGACCATGGCTAGTCAGAGATGATTGATTCTAGTTCAAGGAAACCATCACTAGTTAGTATATGAAAGAACTAGTACCAATCATAAGAATTGATGCTAATTGATTAAGACCATCATCAATCACATGTGCATCTAAAGATAAAACCATAAAAGATAAAATTTTTGAGTTAGGCCTTGGTTAGAACAAAGATCAAGAAAAACTATAAGGTAAAATTTAGTCAAGGAGTTTAAATGCCTTTGAAACCTATAAATCATGAAAAGGATTGATAAAAAAGAATAAAAATTCAAGCTTTATGAACATTTTTCCCTGTAATCTAACCATTGATAGTTTACATATAATTGGGGTTAGTTAAGTAGAACCATGGTCAGTTTAGGCCAAACTAATGTTGATAACACTTGACCAGCATTGATCTCTATTTATATCTAAGAAATATAAAGAAATAAAAATACAACAAAAAAAAGTTTAGAAATGTAATTTTAAAGATATTCAATCATTTATTTCTTATTTCTTCACTTGCATATTCATCTCCTTGGTAAGTGGGGTGCTCATGGTCCCATTGGGCATTCCATTTGTGATCAAGGAATCCAAGAAGAATGGTTTGATCATATATTGATTCATAATGAAAATCAATCAAAATGAAAATAAACACATTAATATGCATAACACTATCTTTCCTGGATCAAAGGGAAGATCATGGTGAAGAAACACAAATGAATAAATCATAACTAAAAATGGGAAAAACTCAGATAATTCCTTACTAATTCCTTGAATTCTCTAAGAGGTCTCTTCATTTGGCTCACTCAAATTGTGCTCAAGAAGTCTTCATCAATGAGGCTTGGTTATCTTCATCTCCACTTAACACCATGTTTGGATTGTATTTTGGATTTGATATGGATTGAAGTGGCCTGGCTTAGCTCAATTTTGGTATTATAACTCTATGTATTTGCTGCATGCCTTAAATCATGCATTATAACATTACTATGTCGAAAATCTCTAAAGGGATAGGCAAATGCTTTTATTTATATATTTTGAAATCAACTTGAAATGAGTTAAATCCTAACCTAGGTTTTCTTAATTAACCCCTAGTGGAGTTAAAATGTGTCCCAACCTCATGATTAACATGGAATAGGTGTACTTTGATATATTTTGGATTTTGGACAACTCACAAAAGTTAATGATGAAAACCTAGGATATTCATTTATTTTTGAATTTCCTTTTTGATAATTCATTTAATTTCTCAAGGATGAGTTCAATTAGGATTTGATTAGGATTTGCATTTTAATTAATTCAATTTATGAATTTTTAATATTTTCTATGTTTTGATTTAATTAATTTGGGAATTTTTTCTATTTAATTGATTTTTGGGCCAAATTGATTTCATTACATGTGATGAAGTCAAATTCAAGACATTTGGAAATTCTTAGGATAGATATTCATTGGTTAGTGAAAATTTATCTAAAGTTGGGTATGAAGCCATTGGTGGAAAAATTTATGTGTCTAGACAAATAATACATAACTCACTACCAAAAAGAGGTAAGGGTCATTCACCATAAGGATAGGTGAAAACAAGCTAACCCACATGAAGCTCCCTAATAAGGCCATGCATGTGGTATCACCAAACCATCAAATAAGGTGAAGACAAAATCTAATAACACTCATTTATGAGGATAAGTTTTGATTGAAAAACCCATGTGCAATACCATGACACTTTTACTTCCTCATGCATAATAAGTGTGTCCTTTAAGAATTTATAATATTTAGTGGTCTATTAATACAAGCCTTTTAACTTGAGGAGGGACTAAGACCAAACTCTTCTTAGAACTACTCATAAGGTAAGAGTTGGAAACTAAGGAAAAGGAGGATGGATTAATTAAATTCATCTTGATTCATTCCAATCTCATCACTCAAGATTAGATAACATTAATCAACCCTATATCACACTCCACTTGAGTGAAAAGGCAACATTTCATTAGAAGATGGTCATTGACCCTTGAAATTCCCATCTCAACCTTCAACATACAAGATACTCTCCTATCTAGATAAGAATAGACCTCATAGTCTTGAAAACTAAGATTAATAATTCTAAAGAACTTATCTAATAATTCTTCTAAGGAAGATGCATATGACTAAGGTCATGGGAAAGTCCCATTGGCCTAACACATGATAGCTTTCTCATGAGATTACATTCACTTGGGCCTAGAAACCATATAAATTCATAAAACATAATTGGAAACTTTATTCCAACCCTTCATGAACCTCACCTTCTCTACTAAATTGGTGGGTGTCAAAATTTTTTGGCATGTTTCTCTCAAGCATAAAGACCAAATCAAGAAGCCAAGTGCTTGATACAGGACTAAAAAATCCATTATCTAAGGAACTATTTAAGTGTATTATGATTACCTCCTCAATGAGATAAAACACCCAACTAATATATACATCATTTTTCTTTGGAATAATTGGTGCTAAAAAATTATACCTAGAGTTCTTGGTATTTTAACTATGTTTTGATAAAAAAATGTTATGTCCAAAACTTGCATGACTGAAACCACACAAAAACATGCCAATTTTTTTATTGAGAATGTAAAATGCATATTATTCATAGCTTGATTTCCCATTATATATATATATATATATATATATATATATATATATATATATATATATATATATATATATATATATTCATGGCACAAGACACACAAATATTTTAAACAAACTCACATGCCTAAATGACATGGATGGAAATGCACAATTGGCCATAAGTCATTTGAAACCATGTTGGACCAACTTACTTTAATAAACCTATAGGATATCAAACAAGCCTAAAACTCTCTAAGATAACCTATCAAGACACATAACCTCAATTCCTAAAAATGATACTCAACTGAGGTGATGTGGTTTTGAACAACCATTAGCTCAAATGATTCTATCTAACTATTTGTGGTGTTTAAAATGTCTTTGGGTGATTCTAGTTAATTAGAGGGCTAAGTTTATGCTTAAATCATAATTAAAATCTATTTTTGACTTGATTTAATGTCATGGAAAATTTTAAACCAAAAATCATAAAAGCCCCATATGACCTCCAAAGGGGTATAAAATATCTCAATTAAGCACTCAAAGGATGAAGCACTCCATCTTAGCCATCGAGTCAATTCAACCTCAAGTATCAGATTTAGTAAAAGGTGAGTAATTCCTATAAATATTTATATAATTCAATAAAGGATTAAATTTCATATCCTATTTTATGTTCATTAAAGATCATATTGAATAGGGCAAGCAAATAGGTTTTTAAGTGACATAGGAATGCGCTAATGCTTTAACATTAACATGTTTACATAATTAATATATATTTGCATTTACTAAATCTTAACAGGTCTTATATTAGTGTGAATTTGTAGCACAAGTTTCTCTAGCCTTATAGAGATGGAGGGTATCATCAAAAAAAATTGGAATAGATAAGGTGTCAGGAAATAAGAAAGAGGATGTGTTAATTGAGTGAACCTAGTATGACACATGAATTCTATAGATGGGATAGCTCTAGTTCTCACCTTTTTGACCAACCTTATTTAGGTACACTATCTTTGTTTAATGAACTAAGTTAGGTTGAGTGTGTGCATGAAATTAGTATGCCAAATTAAATATGGTTTCCCTTTTTGCAATAATTTAAATACATTTTTATGGTTGCATGATTAGTGAGGCATTCATCATATCTTTAGACCATAAATACCTATTTGAAAATAATAATAATAATAATAATAAAAATAATAATAATAATAATAATAATAATAATAATAATAATAATAATAATAATAATAATAATAATAATAATAATAAATTTTCCTAATAGATTTTTTAGGGTTTAAAGGACTTCAACTTAGCCTTGGACATTTATGACCATTTGGAAGGATGTATTAAATTATTTTGGTTGAAAATATTTTACCACATGGAGAAAGGAGCTTGTTTTATAATTAGACTCTTCTAAAAATTAAATGCATTCAACTACAAACTTGGAATTTCATCCCAATGAGCTTCCTTAGAAATTAAATTATATACAAGTCATTTAATGTTGTTGTTAAAGGATGAAAATAAGTGAGTGTTATTGGAATGTAAAGGGGGACACTCCAAAGGGGAGAATATTTATGTCTTGGCTTGAGAATGTTATGTTGAACAAGTAAGAAGGAGATAAGTGAAGGTGAATGCATGAAGCAGTATGATCCTTAGTCTAAAGGAAAGAGACATAGTCTCTAATAAGAATTAAATCTCTTTCTAGGCTAGTCAATTTATGGCACTGTCTTTATACTTGAATGATATGTAGATCTATACTAATTTTCTATCAATTGAAAGTGTGAATTATGTGTTCTTTATTTAATTTTAACTTGTTAATAGTTAGTTGAATAGATTTAGGATAATTTTATTAGATTGTATTTCATCCTTATCTGGTGTGGTTTGTTTTCTTGAATGGAGGATGATACGGGTGTTTTCCATCATCCTTGCCTTTGTTCTCTTCTAAATTCTAGACCACAACTATAGATTTTGTATTGGGAATATAATATCACCAACACTCTAATTTTTGTGTAGATGTAGGATTATTACATTATTAGGATCAACAAGGTTTTGTTACCAATAGCTAAATCCTAACTCTAATACCACTTGTTATTAAAAACATAAATTCATACATGTTTAAGTAGAATAAAACTATGGAACAATAAGCTACAAAAACATAAACATGAGAGTATAAACTACTACATAAGATATATGTGCAAACCCTACTAAACTAGCTAGGAAAAACCATGGGGAAAAGTTAGCATTCAAATTTCAATTCATCAACAAATGTCTCTCAACAACACAACTTCTCAGCAACTCCATTCCAATGCTAACCACCATATCACTGAGGTGAGCAAAGCTTACAACTAACCTTTCCATGTTCTAACCTCCTAAATACAATATGCAACTCTTATAATGCTAAAATCCATAGCATCCAAGGGAGCTCCAAAAATATCCACCTCTATCTCCATGGGCTAAGCTATCAAGCCTCCAAGATCCATCTCCAAGGATCCAATCTATGCACCTAGGTGAGTTAAGCAAAACAACCTTTTAGGATCTAAACTTCAACCTGCATGTGATGCTTAAAACCTAAGATTCTAGGTGAGTTAGGATTACAAACCTTTCTAACTCTATCCTCCTATCATGCAAGCAAATTATTTTAAGGATCTGAGTGATCCACTAATTAGATAAATAACTAAGAAGATAACAAAATGCTTTAATATCTTTTTACATTAAAGAGAGAAGTGAGAGAAAATACTATGCCATATTCAAGTGGTGAGATCTATTTATAAATAGGGATACTTATCCTCCTCATGGAAAAGTTAGTAATTTGAATGACATCTCATGATTCCCACTTGACCATTCCCATGTGAACTCCATGTGCACTCTAAGTGCTACATCCAACTTAGTCGGGTGAATAGTGATTAATAGTAAAATATGTTTGTCTCTGTGTTCAAGGTCAACAAAGTAGGTCCAATCCTTCAGACAATATTCTAAGCTACCCATGTGACTCCAACAAATGCATCCCACACACATATGAGAGCAAATCATCAATGAGAATCATCTTGTATCCTTCCCATGTGTAGAAAAGGGAATCCAATCTCCTTTTGACTTCTTAACACATGTAACTCATGGGACCACCAAACATGGTATGCCATAACATGACCTTAAACTCATAACCTCCAAGACAAGCCCATGTGACACACCAATGATAAGGCCTATATCCTTAAGTGGAGTAATATACCCCATAATTGGCACATCCTCATGATCACACTTGGGACCCATATTGGGCCCCACTACCACATCGCCTTCCTACCACATCACCTTCATGCCATGCCACCTAAATGCCACATCACTTCACACCTACATGCCACATCACCTGCATGCCATGTCACCATGAATAGTGACCCATGAATAGTGCATGTGAATATTATTCATGAATAATGACCTATGAATAGTGGCTTCACACCAAACAATCTCCCACTTGAAGTGATATACATAAGACTTTCAAACACCTACATCTTCTATCAACCAGCTACCACCCAACTACTATCAATGCCAATGCCACTACTATTCCACAACAAAAAGCCTAGTATAAGTTTTTTTCACTACTAAAAATTATCTACCCTTAATTACTTTATCAACATCTACTCCTTTATAGTAGATTTACAACAACATGAAGTGATTCCCACTTCACCTTAGACCCATCCTTCTTTAGGACTCCACCATGAATCACTTACTACTCCCACTGATTTGAATTATTTATTTTAGTACACACCATGGATCTCAGAGGCTTCTCCTACTCCTGATGAATATAGTACATAAGACAACCATATTTTTCTTCTCTACAAGACACTCTAGAAGACAAATCACAACCATAAGAAGTGGGATACTTGATTTTATTTCTCCATATCTATTATGCATCTCCATGCTTAGTTTGATCCTCTAACCACCTTAATTATGTCATAATCACCCAATCCATCACATAGTGATAATGTTCAATCCTATAGCCAACATGCCATCAAAGATAGTAGTAACTTATGTTAAACCTTGGCTCTCATGAAGGTATCGTTGTACTCCATCCACACATCGACTTTAACTCATACAGTCTTTAATCTACAAACAAGTAAATATTTTACTCAACCTCTTAGCTTCTTAGTTATTCTATCTCATCATGATATCACCATGTATAGATGATGAATTTTCATCCCACTACTCTAACCATAAACAATAACAAGTACACACCACACTTATGATAGTAATCTACAACTAGAGAGAATAAACCATAAAATTCAACACCTAACTTGTATATATGTAGCATACTACAACCCACCATGATCAACATGGTATCCATCAATAGTTTCAGGTAAGTTTTCATACTACTCAGTGTATCACTACACCTACTAAGTTTTTGATCCCAAAAGATATATTCAATTTCATCTTAGTCTACTGCATGTCAAACCAAAACCATGTGTAGAGTTACTCCATGCATCAATCCACTTGATTACTCACATCAGCTACACAACTATCCTAAATACTCACTTATACTACACTATAACCATCAAACACTTCACTCAATGCATCTTTGAGTTTATAAAAGATTCAATACCAACCTTCTTCTTCCATAGAAACTCGAGCCTCAACTTGTTTTCCTCTATCAATAAACTACCCTAATACGTACAAATTTAGTTTTATATTACTCCTCTACATGGATCTTTGAACATTTTTGCCAAAACATTATGGTATTAACATCCCACAACTTATATAAACTTCTCCAATTGAGAAACCAACAAGGTACATACCTTGCCATCACCCCCCATCTTCACTAATGGAGACTAGTTTGCTTCACCACAAGTTATGCAGTTACTTCTTCAATAAGAACATTGTCTTGGTATTGATATGTCTGGTACAAAAATTTAAGATTATTACCTCCATTCTCCATCTACATTTCCCATAGAGAGAAATACTTGCCATGCAAACTTTATTTTGTTTTTTTATATCTTGATCTCTCCACCTGTATCTCCCACTTGCACAAAACCAACCAAACCAATTTCTAATACCACTCATTAGGAACAATAAGGCTTAGTTACTAATATCTAAATCCTATATCTAATACCACTTATAAGGAAAACATACATTCCTACATGTGAAAGTAAAATAAAATTATCAAAAAATAAGTTATAAAAACATAAACAGTAGAGAACAAACCACTACACAAGATATATGTGGAAACCCTACTAAACCATCTAGGGAAAAACCAAAGGAAAAATGAAGCATCCAAACTTTAATTCATCAACAAATCTCTCTCAATAACATAACTCCTCAACAACTCATTTTCAATGCTAACCACCATAGCACTCAGGTGAGCAAAGCTTATAGCCTAGATTTCCATACTCTAACCTCCAAGCTATAACATGTAAATATTACAATGTTAATATACATAGCATCCAATGGAGATCAAATAAAATCTACCTCAATCTCCATGGGATGAGATATCAAGCCTCCAAGGTCCATCTCCAAATATCCAATCCATGTACCTAGGTGAGCCAAGCACAACAACCTTCTAATATTTAAACTTTAACCTACATGTGATGCTTATAACCCAAAAATCTAAGTGTGTTAGGCTTACAAGCCATTTTAACTCTAACCTCCTATCATACAAGCATAATATTTTAAGGATCCAAGTGATCCACTAATTGGATAAATAATTAAGAGGAGAACATAATGTTTTAATAACATTTTACATCAAAAAGAGAAGTGAGAGAAAATTCTATGCCATATTCAAGTTGGATTACTATTTATCAATAAGGATACTTGTCCCCATCATGGGAAAGTCAATACTTTTAATGGCATCTCATGATGCTCACTTGACCACTCCCATGTGAAATTCATGTGCACTCCAAGTGCTACAACCCATTTACTGGGGTGAATAGTAACCAATAGTAAAAGATACTTGTCTCTATGTGTAAGGTTAATAAAGTAGATACAATAATTTAGAAAATATTCCAAGCCACCCATGTGACTCCAATAAATTCATCCCATACACATGTGAGAGAAAATCATCAATAGGAATTATCTTGTTTCCTTCCCATATGCACAAAAGGAAATCCAAACTCTTTTTAAATTCTCTACACATGTGACTCATGGGACTACCAAACATGAAATCCCATAGCATGAACTTGCAGTCATAGCCTATAAGACAAGCCCATTTGACACACCAAGGACAAGGCCCATGTCCTTAAGTGGAGTGTTATGCCCCACAGTTATTATAACCTCATGATCACACTTAAGACCCACCATGGGCCTGACTAATACATCACCTTCCTTCTACATCACTTGTATACCACATCACTACACACCTGCATGCCATATCACCATGAATCATGACCATGAATAATACTCATGAATAGTACTCTATGAATAGTGACCTATGAATAGTGGATTCACACCTAATAGATGTTTGGTAGGTGGGATAGTATAACATTATCTTTAGTTTTTATCTTACATATAGATAGATGCATTGAGGGATTAATTGGGCACTACAATATCTATATTTGTTTCAGATAAAAATTATATAGGTAAAGCTATGAGTAAAATTTATCCTTGCCTATAGATTTTGTTATATCTTGCAGCCAGCTGATTTCATAATGGATGTGTCAATTTGGTTTAGATGGATGAATTGTATAGAAGATACATGGGAATGGGTTGATGAATATGATAATAAAGAGTGTGATGAAAATAATAACAATAATATTTTGGAATGTGTAATCCATTAGGGAGAAATATGTTGTCATGGACTGTAGCTAAAAATTAATTATAGTAGTCATTTTCATTGATTTTTGTCACCCTTATCATTGGGAATGGAGGTAAATTTATTAATACTCACTCTTTACATTCCATCAATGAATAACATTGTTTGCATTCTAGAGATGAGATACTAGTCTTTGCATTGAGAGATAGTACATGGTGTGTATAGCTAGTTATGTTATGGTACCTACTTAATCTCTATGTTTAGCTCAAAATTGATAACTCTCTATCCTAGATAATAAACAAATTCTAATTGAAATTCATGAGTAATACATCTATGGTTTTTTTAGCACTAGGTGTGTCTATAGGATAAAATCAACATCTCTAAGGAATTCTAACTATAGCTCCCTCCTTGTCTACCATAAATAATAGTTTTAAATTCATTAAACCTATCATGTTCAATATCATCATATTCATGTTTTTCATAGGTGGCACTTTAATTTCAAATGATTTCTTTTCTTTTTGGCATGGTGCCTTTGGTTTTCTATCATTTTTTATTTTAAACCATTTCATTTAGGTATCTAAGTTTCAAAAGAGCATCTAGTACCTTTATTTGCATTAAGTTAAAATCTTAATGGATTTAAGATCCTTTTACTAGGTGTAACACCTATATTTTTAATTTATCATATCACTAATATGGAATAGTGTAGGCCCTTTCACCTTTTAATATTATCTATTATTTTATTTTATTTAATAGCTTTAGTATAAAGCTGAGTTAATCTTTGTATAATGGTGTAATACTAAACCTTGCACTTTACTTTCTTTTGAATAGTGTATGGTGTGGCACCATGTTATGTAATTATATTATGGTGCAATATTTTTTAGCATAAGATGGAACTTTTAATTGAATATCCTCATTGATAGGAAAACTCACATGTCATAATCTATATATTAAATAGTTTACTTACAATTTTGAAGATGACTAAACTAAGAAATATCATATTTTAGTTAGTCTTAATGATTTTTAGCATTATCTCAAGATATTGGTTATATAGGATGAAATAGAATATAATAATTTAGTTTTCCCACCAAATTATAAAGCTAATATAAAAAACATGTTAATTAGTGGAATCATAGCAAGCTTGAATGAATGAAGGATTTTAATAAACATCTTTGAAACCATGTAATCTATGTTATTAATCGTTATATCATATATGCTTTGTGTGAAGATAGATATAATGGATCCATGTGTGAGTTGTAGTTAGTCACGTTTGGTTTGGATTTAATTCTAAAATCATGATCATCCTAAAAATAATGTAAACAACGTATTTAAAGGAGAATATGAAGAATTTGAAAGATTTATATTTAGTTTGAAAGATTAGCAAGGAATTCTTATTGGTATAAATAGTGTAGAGTGATAAGTGAATTTTACAACCAAAAAAAATATTGTAAATAATATAATGTTGGGATAATAATATGAAATTATTAAAAAAGAGTTCTCAAGTAGATGATATAGTTTAAAAATAATCCTTTACTTTAAATTTTTCAAATCACACCATGGAGATTTAGTCAATATGTCTCAAATAGTTTATCACAATCTCTAAGAATTGATATTGATATAAGAATGGGTTTATTAAAAATATTACATATCATGAAACCAACCGATAATGAGATACTTACCCTTTCTAGGTTTAGACAAAGCACTTGGACATAGTGTATGCAATCATAAATGCATCATGTGTATAAATCAATCTTGGATCAGGGAAGATAGAGCATACCTACACTTCTGATTGAGAATACATTTTCTAAGTGAGAGAATGACCAATATGGGGATCTACTAGACTTGATTATGGGATCACTTGTCACAATACACCATGCTATGAAGGGTTCTAAAGCCTATAGTATAACACAATAATGTAACAATCCTAAAAGATTCCTAGGTTTAATGTTCACTATATATTTAATAAATAATAAATTAAATCTAATCTAGTGCACACCAAATCTTGTGGCACAAAGTGGGGATTAAAACTAAAACAAATTAAACTAAACATGCATAGAAGACATACTCATGTCAATGTATACATAATCCTAACGCATGGGATAGAAGCATAATTGTATTATCTATCTACTCTTACAAAGGAGAAATAAATTTAGGAATACTTATTTTTGAAGATGAACCCAAAAAGTTTCAATCTCTCCCTTGGCCAAGGTGATTCACAAGATATTATTGTGGTATGTAAGGATAAACAAGACAAATAATCTTTAGGCTACACAACCTATCTATGCATCCAAAAGACTTCTCCATAAGATAATATCTATATCTCTAAAGAAATTATGGAACCCTGAGATATATTCCTCAAGTAGAATGGTCAATAAACATATTTTCATTTACACTTATTCTTCTTCACTTCTATATTCTTAAATGGTTGGAAATTAACTTGTATATATATGTGGATCTTTCCCTAAATTCTTTTGAATATGTTTACTATACAAGGTCAACCTAGTTGACCCTATATGTTTTTGAGAGATAAATCATTAGTTCTCGAGCTAGGTCAATTGAAGGGATAACAAAAATCCAAGTGAAAAATATCCATAAATAGTATAGGATTGACTCTATCAACCTTATACAATAATTAGAGGCTAAAAATTATACAGGGTTGATCCAATCGACCTAGTATAGTCAATTGGTGAAAGGGGGTCA
Organism: Torreya grandis; assembly: GCA_037957365.1. Lineage (NCBI taxonomy): Eukaryota > Viridiplantae > Streptophyta > Pinopsida > Cupressales > Taxaceae > Torreya > Torreya grandis. The sequence goes on from JARHVA010004998.1 coordinate 921,964, forward strand.
AGGCAAGAGAAAGGAGGCCAAAACATGACAAATTTTTGGAATGGGTATAAATGATAAGAATAATTTTAGGGTAAATGGTTTTAAGAGACAAATGTGTAGATAGAAAGTGGAAAAATGTATAACAATCTTATAAAGCACCAATGGTCTATCCATCACTTTCTCGGTACACTCCTTAAGGCATGCACTCAGAGAGATTAAGACTCGATAGGTTCTTTCAAGATAAAACATGTCAATAATTGATAAAATTTAAAAATATTATGTGTATACATATGCCCCACTTGAATCTCATCACGTGTCAGGTAAGTACAACATGGGATAGTGCTTCAGGATAGAACATGTTAACACACAATACTAATGCTAAGTAAAGTATAATAAGCAGAAAATATGATAAATGAAAGGATAGAATTGAAAAACACATACCTTTACTTACCTTAGTGATGTAGATAAAGAGTTAGACTACAAGAGATGTGAAGGTATCCAATGTGAAGAATACTAGTTGAACCTATGGAAGTTAGTGAAAAAATTAACCAAAAATTGAAATGTTTGGAATATAGGGGAAAAGAGAAGTCATTTGGTTATTTTGACTTGTGAAGGAGAGAAAAAGAGATATAGATACCAAACAAGATAAGATGGTGAGGAGATGATAAGCTAGATGAGGGGAAGCTCTAGGAGCAACAACAGGTATACTACAAGTATGCAACTATGAATCTCAAGCCAGTTTTGAAGATTTTTAGTGAATTAAGTGTATTTCTTAATTTTTTAAAATCATTTATAAATGTCAAAATTAATCCAAATTAGATTATATAGGTAAGAAAAACAAAGATGGTAAATGGGTTTGAAGGAATTAGGAATAAAACTACCAAAAGGCACTTTTTAAGGAAAATGAAAGTGGTCAGTAGTGAAAAACAACTTGGTCAACCTAGTCAACCCAGTAGGCTAAAAAGGAACAAAATCCACACTACTAACCTATTACGTATTTGTTGACCCTATATGTTTTGTAGATTGTTGACCTAGTATAGTTTTGCCAACTGATCTTAAAATTCCAAAATGATAATGTAGTACTAGGGAGGGGAAAACAAGAGGATTGACTTAGATTTTTAATTTAACCAGGTCAAAAATATGGAAATTTCGGTCATACTAGCTTTATTAAAGAACTAGAATGGTATGGAAATATGTGAAAAAGGATGAAAGAAGGCTAGAATGACCAAAAATGACCAATTAAGGGCAAAAAGGATGAAGTGGGATAAAAATAGGTAAAATTAATGAATTAAAGCAATTTAGGCTTGTTTTTATTAAAATTGTAACAAGAATGTATTGTGATTATACATGATATGGAGGATCTAATACATATTTTTTTATTTATTGATTATAGGGATGACCCAAATTTTAGTGATTGGTAGATGCATCTTGGTTACCAGATCTACTAGAGCATATGATAATAGGAGATACAAATAGACTGATATTTTTAGGCCTAAGAGGGATAGTTGATATGTCTAGGATTCCCCTAATTATAGATCTATTAGTCATGTTCCTATGATGATAGTAGTAATTGACTAACACCTTTAGATGAGAGGTGGATGGGGACATGGTACAGGTAGCTATCACTATAGAGGATGTGCATGCCATCATAGGGCTACCAGTAGTAGGATCACTGATGACTATAGGTATATTGGATAACATGGAGGAGAAGAGAGCCCTAGTCATGTGGGATATAGGACTGGAGATGATATTAGTGGGAAGGAGAGTTATTATGTTCAATGTATATGCATCATAGATTCTAGACATTTAAAAAGATATAATAGGGATTGTGATAAAGTGATTACTATGTCATAAGTTAGATGGTAAGTTATCACTATTCATGGTAGCCTTGAGTAAGATGATCCTAGAGGAGGGAGTACTATATGATCTATATTTTGTCATCTAGGTCTAACTCATGCATGATATGTATGAGGTGTTGGTTAGAGGGTATAATTTGATAGAATCAATGAAAATATTGATGGCTTAGATATATGATAGGTTTCCCATGTATTAATTAGCTAGGTTATCCCATATGGTAGAAGATAGATTACCTCAAGTGTAGAGATGGAAAGAAGAATAGGTTACATGGGCCATGCCCAGCATGTTAGTGCTATAGATGGTGAGACACATAAACATAATGTGGAAATAATATGGACACATAGTGACTATATGGCCAAGATAGGACATAGTTTCTCTAACTACAAAGAGGAAATAGGTGGTCAAACACTACACATAGGGGAGAGAGCCACGTCTAGTGGTATATGTACTAAGATAGATAGTCTTACATCATATAGTGGCACCAACATTAATGCTCAAATACTAGGCTTAGCATGTGAGAAATCCACAATGGAGGAGGGGATTAGGGCTGCCATTGATGAGGCTAATGCTCAGACCACATCACGAGTGACTATGGACTGGGTGAACATGATAAGGAGTAGAGTAGGAGGAGAGGGGTGTAGAGGTAGTAGAATTAGATATACCACTACCATCTCCATAGTGAGATGATAAATTACCATTTAGGACATGACATCAATGGAAGGAGGAGTAGGAGAGGGTCAATACTATCACCATACTTAATTACCCAATAGGTGAGCTAGAGGAGAGCTAGATGATAGTGAGGCCACTTAGGTGAAAGTTGAGGTAGATGTAAGCCTTGATAGATATATTTGAGCTAAGAAGGTGACCTATAGAGGATGTGGTAGGAGGCTACGTAGATGGAGATACTATGTTAGTGGTCATGTGGATGGCAAAACCATAGTGGCTAAGACACAAATAGGTAATAAAGATGATTAACTTATTTCTTAAGTTTTTATTTTGAAATACAGAATAGAAATAGATAGATATTATAAGATATAACAATGACTTAATATCTATCTATATGTGATTTTATAGGCATAGCTAAGGATGAGGAGTGATAGGGTTCCCTTGTGAGGGGAGCACTCTATGATGTCATGGATGAGACTCTATAGTTGTATGACCCTACTATATTAGAGGACCCTATTGTACCATCTACCCTAGCTCAGGCAAGCTAGTTTAGATTAGATGGAGAGGTAATAAGATAGATATGAGAATAAAGAGAGAGGATGAAACCACTATTAGATATGGGTGTATATGAGATACAATCATGGTAGGTCATATCAGAGGAGAGAGCTGCACATTTGGATACAGTGATGTAGATGACATAGGTACATATAGTGACCCTAACCCATATGATATAGGTACAAGTGACATTGTTGGGAAATTTGTAATAACAAGAAAATGACTAAGTATAAAGAACCAAGGGATGGTAAAACAAAATGGTAAAAAGTAAGGAATTTATTTATAAACCAAAGTGAAATATATTTGCACTAGATTAAAATAAGTAAGATCATACTTAATTACATTGGGAAGTATGAAAATAATTTAATAAAATGGAAGGTATGAAAAAGGGCAAAAATGGTATTAAAAAAAATTAATTAAGTCAATCAAATTATACTAAATCATGCCAGGAAGTATAAAATAAAAACAAAATTGGTAAAAGTTGGTCTTAAATTGATTACACTAATTCAGGGTAGGAAGTATGAAAAATTCAATAAATAGTTGTATTCTTACATGCACTTGGAAAATAACAAAATAAGAACAAAAGGGAAATGAAGTAAGCATAAAAACATACTAAATCAAGTTTGGAAGTATGTCAATGATGTATAACTTCATAATCAATCACATCTTATCTCATATTTAACACATGTAATTTTGTTTGTGACTTGTATTATTGGAAAATTTTGTGAATGTCAGGTCATCTCCATAGAATTATACTACAACTCACAAAGAGAACATCACTAGGGTTGAATAATTAGTACAATTGGGTAACAATGGATGTGGGTAATAGGAATAAAAAAGGTGGTAATTTATGAGGAATGTTGGGTCCTATCCATGGTCTTATAATACAACTCACAAATGATATCCCAAGGGGAGTGATTAGTAGACAAAACAATATTTATAAATAGGAAATATGAGGGATATAGGGAATGAAAATGGGAATGTAAAAACCAACTCTTGAGCATCTTATGAGAATACCTTAGGAGACAAGAGGCATACTAAGGACATGAGAAGACACTAAGTGACTAGTGACCATCAATGTAGAAAGAAAACCTATTCACTATAGACACAAAGCTTTACAAGCATATAAGCATGATATTAAGATCAACTCATGAAGGTAGATTGATACAAAAAAATGTAAAATGGACCTACCTTCCCATAATGTGTTCTTTATTCTTCAGGACCACTTACATAGTCATTGGTATACTACTAAGATTGGGTACTTGCATGAAAAATTATGTAGCACTAAAAGATTTGTTATTATCCTTTTATAATCTACTAGCCTACCACACCAAAAAGGACCTTGGCTCTATTGTGAGGCAAAATATGGAGTTTGAGATTCAACTAAAAGAAGGAGATGTGCTTTGAATCATGCCTTTTAGTGCGATTTGACTTTTAAGAATATTTTTGCCTTTTATATAATTGAATTTTTTAAAATGATTTAGATTTTAAATTTTTATGGATTTTGAATATTACTCCATTTGGATTTAGAATGAAAAATCATGAGAGATGTAGTGATACAAATGAATGAGCTTTAGGCTAAGGCTAAAGGAATCTAAGTAACCAAAGATAAAGACTGACTAGGAAACTTAGGCTTAATAATGAAATAGCATGTGATCTCAAGTCTCAACCATGTATATGCTTATTTTTTGAAAAACTAAGGGGAAAAGGAGATCCAAAGGTGGATTGGTAAAAGGAAATTATAATGAGATGCATTTTTAAATAATTGATCACATGGTAAAAGGAGGTAAGCACCAAAGGGAACAAGGTTTGTATAACTAAATCATAATGAAAATTATCTATGAAAAGTACAGACACAGAAGCAAACAATCAGAAAGTCAATAAGGGAGTTTTGAGAAAAAATCAATAAATAAAGAGAATATGATGATAAATAAAGATAATCATATGTAAATATAAATTAAAATATAAGAAAGATATAGTACAAAAGGTAAAATCATTATATAAGAAAAATATGAATTTTACATAGCGTCAAATGATATAATTGATAGATAAAAATAAATTTGGAGCATGAGTCTAATTAAAATTTAAATGTAAAGGAAACATGGATGTGCTCATAAATACTAATAAATCTATCCACATACATTATGTAAGACATCAAATAAATCTCTATGAAGTTGGATATGATCTACTGCTAATGTATCATCAATATATAACAAAAACTAGGAAAATGCTTATCTTCTAATCTCCTTAACTAGAAAAAGTAAGAATACTTGATGAATCATACTAAAGAGGGCAATCAAGAAAGGGATGTTTAGTAGAATGTGTGGGATAAATCTCTATGGGAGATGTAGGAATCACTAGTGGAGAAGGATCCATGGGTGAGGGAAGATCCACATGTGAAGGAATCATGGGTGGAGGCATAAAAGTTGATGAAGGGACCATAAAATGGATGAAACCATTAGATGTGGAACCATGGGAGAAGAATGAGAAGCCTTCTAATGAGAATGACTTATGGGAAGAATATAATAAGTTATAGGAATAACTAGAAGGTGGTACTTAAGATGTTGTTGAAGGATGTGATAATGATCAATGTGATGGGTACCACATTGGTGCCATAGACAACACACCTCACCATATTTAAGTATATATTCATGTAGAACCTTTAGGGGAGGCATGACTTTGTCTAAAGGAGAGAAAGGATGCAAAGTATTAATTTATTATCCTAACTTATGACAATGTGTAGAAGAATGATTGTATGTCCCATGGAATCAATAAATATGGTTGTGAGTGGTCTTAGGAGGGTCCCATAGTTCATTGCGCAAGTGGAAATATGAATAGTATTATCATCCAATAGAGGATCCCTAATTTATTTATGGGAGAACCTATAAGGGATCATAAAATTTATCTTGTCTATTGACTGTAACTCAGTATTATCATCAAATAAAAAGGCCATGATGAAGGGAAAGAAATAGAGATGAGAAAGTAAGGAAACAAGAATATGGTCTACAAATAGTATAGGGTCAACTGGGTTGACCTAGCATACGAATAGGGTCTACAAATAGTATAGGGTTGACTAGATCAATCCAATATAGTGAATAGAGGATGGAAAAAAGTATAGGGTTGACTCAGTCGACCTAGTACAATAGATAGGGAAGGTTAAGAAGCCTATAATAGTTTATGAATTGAAATAAGATACTTTTTGCAAGTAGTTTAGAAAATTAATAACTAAAGGGAAATAAATAATTAATAAGATCAATGTTGGCCAATCCAATTGAAACACACAACATAAAATCTTACACCAATGTTGGCTAATGCAAGTTTTTCAATAAAAAATACAATTTAGCAAATATCAAGCAATCAAATTAGAATGTAAATAGATAACTAATTGGTCAACCTAAATTTTTATTCGATTATTAGAATATGATTTTAAACATGATGGAAAGTTACCTATAAGCAAGGAACTAAAAGGTAATCTAAGGATGGTTTCAGGTAGTTTGGATTGAAAAGGATTTGTAGTGGTAATGATATAGGCTTAGTATTAGGGCCTACCCCCTCACTTCACACACTATAGTGATAAGGGTGTCAGGTGTTTAGCTAGAATATACCATTAACCATGATATTATACTTGACCAAAACATCAAGTTGGCTTCCCCCTTAGTGATGAAATCCAAGTAGGTTGGCCTTAGGTAGACAAATGGTAAAATGCTTGTTTAGATTTTATGATTTAGTTGTGTGTGCATAAAAAGAAAATAGTGAAACTAAATGATTAATTGAAAACCACCTAATTAAACTATGTGAACTATTATAAGAATGAAAGTAATAAGAAAAGAAAGTATGAGCTAATTACTAGCATATAGGGTTAATTCTAGCTTTGAAACAAGGTATAATGTTGATATAGTCAACAATGTATGCATATAATACATACAAGGTCAACATAGTCGATCTTATATTATGGAAATAAGGTCTAAAAATGAAGAGGTTTGGTAGAGTTGACCTAGTTATCCAAATAGAATACAAAACATAGAACCAAGTCGATAGGGTTGATCTAGTTGACTATGTAGGGGTAGTTTTAAAGGGTATAAACTATAAAAGGAAAGATTTTAAATAAATATATAGAGAGATAAAAAGGAACCTTATTGGATTAGAGATGTAGAGAATGAAGATTTTTGTTCAATAACCTTCATATATGCTTGTAGATTCTACTAATTGGGTCAATTGGGTTGATCAATATTTGAAAAAACCTATTACTGAGTGCCTGAAAATGTATAAGGTCAACTAGGTAGACCTAGTTTGCTGAACAAGAATCCTAAAAATGTACAGGGTTGACTGGGTTGACCTAGTAGTCTAGGTGCAATGTCTAGAAACCTAAAAAAAATTACTAGATTGATAGGGTTAATTTAGTAACTTATACTTAAAATCCTACATAAATAAATTAGAACTAGGTTGATAGAGTCAATCTAGTATGACAAATATATGATAAAATAATGAAATAAGGTGAAAAAAACCTGCAAGGGTTAGTTCTTGTCAAGTTCACTAGAATGTATGTAATCAAAAATGCATCATGTCTATAAATCAATCTTGGCCCTGAGAAGATACGGCATACCTACACTTCTGATTGGGAATACATTTGTTAAGTGGGAGCATGAAAAATATGAGGATATTCTAGACCCAATTAGGGGATCACTTATCATAATACACCATGTTAGGAAGGGTTCCAAAGTCTACAATATAACATAGTCATACAACAACCCTAAAAGAGTCCTATGTTTAATGTTACTTTATATCTAATATATAATAAAGAAAATATAATCTAGTGTACACCAAAGCTTGTGGTACAAAGTGGGGGTTAGAAACAAAAAAAACTAAAATAAACATGCATATAAGATATATACTCATGTAAATCTATATAAAACCTTAATGCATGGGAGAGAAGCGCAATTGCATTATCTATCTACTCTTATAAGGAAAAATAAAATTAGGAATACTTACCTTTAAAGATGACCTCACTAATCCTCAATCTCTCCATTGGCCAAGGTGCTTTTCAATATATTGATGTGGTATGTAAGGATAACAAAGACAAATCAACTCTAGGCTACGTAGCCTATCTATGCATACAAAAGACTTCTCCATAAGACAAGATTTGTATCTCCAAAGAAAGTATGGAACCCTAAGCTTTATTCCTCAAGTAGAATGGTCAATAAGTAGATGTTCATTCAAACTTATTTTTCTTTGCTTCTCTATTATCAAATGGTTAGAAATGAACTTGTATATTTGGGAAAATATTTCCCTAAAGCCTTCACAATATGTCAGATGTATATGGTTGACATAGTCAAATGTATATGTTTTCAGGAGATAAATCACTAGGTCCCAATCTAGGTCATCCAAGGGCTAACAGAAATCCAAATGAAAAATATCCCTAAAAAGTATAGGGTCAACCTTATATAGTAATTATAGGTTAAAAAATATACATGTTCAATTTAATCAACCTAATATAGTCAATTGGTTAAAGGGGTCAAGGCAAGAGAAAGGAGGATAAAGCATGGTAGATGTTTGGAATGGGTACAACTGAGAAGAATAATCTTAATTTACATGGTTTTAGAAGATAAGTGTGTAGATGGAAAGTGGTGAAATGGACAACAATCTTATGAATCACCAATGGTCTGTCCAACCCTTTCCTGGTGTACCGCTTAAGGCATGTACTTAGAGAGATTGAGACTCGATGAGTTACTAAAAGATTAAAAGTGTCAATAATCGATAAAAGTTAAAAATGTTATGTGTATATACATACCAGTAATGTATAAAATTAATTTGTTTTGGTTGAAACCTATTTGAAAGTTATTAGATTATGTCAATAAATGAATATTGAGTAAGAAGGAAATATTGGCTAGAAATGTGGATCACCTTTTAAAGTAACCTAACTTGTGAAAAAAATCATTCGCCAATGTGTGGAAAATAAAATGATTACATAGGTAGTATGGGACACCTACATAAATCATGTCTTGAAAACACATATCAATAACCATATGTTTAGGTCATGGAGGCTTTCGGCTGAGAGCAGTGGATGTGAGATGTATATTTTAAGAGATGGGAGGGGATCCCAGTTAGAACCACATAGTAACACAATTATCTAATGAGTTAATATTCATCAAGGCAAACTTTATCAATCTGAAACTTATGGATTTAATTAGTATATAAAGGTCATGTACATTAGGAATGTTTCTATTCTTATATTGGTTCATAGTCACATGTACATGAAGCTATGTGGAGTATTTATGGTGTTGATATATTACATAGTGATCTCTTTCTTAGTTTTAAAACCTATATCTATCTTACTCATAAAGGGTAGGGATACTCTTATTGGATGAGAGGTATGGATGGGATTTGAAAGGATTTGTGGTTAAAGATATAGTCTTCTATGATACTCTACCTCTCTACATCAACATGTCTTGCTAATGGTCTATGATGGTCTTATACTTGGTTGGTAAAAGAAATATATGTTGAATACATTGGTTATTGTATTTATGCATGTAAACTATTGATGTATGTCTATCATAAATTGTAATTTATTTTTATTCTAAAGTTGGAATTATTCCTTTACATAGTGGTTGCAAGTAAGTCAAATTCTCTATGTATTATTCATACCTTTGTAACTTTGAAATGGTATTTAAACATTTAGGTTAAGTAGAAAATATATAAACAATTATGATGTGTTATTGTAAAATATAGTTTTATATCACAAATAAGTTATTTTAAGCAATGACAGATAAATTATTTAATAAGGCATTATCTTACTTTTTGAGGTATCAACATCTAAATGAAACACATTATATTTTTATTCTAATGTTTTTGGTTAAACAAAATTGTACATGGTGTAATGGTATTTCTTTTATGATGCATGTCAAATAAATGGTATTTTTTCCTATGAATGATGTAAGTTAATCATATTTTTCTATCATTACATGGAATTCATTGTGACATTCTATTCATATATTAGTATTGAATGAAAAATCAATCATTATGAGTTGCACTCTCTAAACTCTTTAGAATTTAGAATGTAAGTATGGTTTAGGTAAAATAAATTACCCTTTAGTTAAGAAGTTAATTAAAACAAATGATGACTAGTTAACTTCACCCCAATGGGGATGTCACATTTTAACCATTCATTGAGATACAAACACAGATTTTGGAAAGGAGGGAGGAGGTGGTAGAGGACGATTTTTTTATAGACATCCCTTCTCTCCTTCCTTAGCCTTGGATGACTTCCAATAATGGGGTCTCTAATATTTTGTTATTTTTACCATTTTGTTGTTTTCTAATTATTATTTTGTACATGTGTGATTGATTTTATTTTTTGGATACCCATCTTCATGGGAAGTCCCTAGCTAGTTTGTGCCTCTTATGGTTACCAAAAATGTCTATATGAGCTTCAAGCTCCATGAAAGTATTTAATCTAATTTGTGTCTCTTATGGTTACCAAAAATGTCTATATGAGCTTCAAGCTCCATGAAAGTGTTTCATCAAACCAAGTCAAATAAGAAATTAAATTAAATTTTCTAATTTAATCTCTAAAACTTATTTTAAGTATAATGGGATAGAAAAACAAGGGGATTTTCCTTTTGGGTCCACCCATACCAAGGCTTTCAAGAACCCACAAACATCAAAAAGGTCTAAATTGACCTCGTGAGGATAAAAAAATCATATCTTGAAACTAGTTTCACTTGAAATTTTAAACCCTATTCCATGCATAAGATCAAAAAAAAATTGAGGGGGAATCTCAATCAGTTTTCCCAGCCTTCAGGTCTCCAAGACTTTTTAATCACTTACAAAAAATAGGTCTATCTCTAATGTAATAGTTTTCATTTAGATTGATTGTGTAGGTAAAACCTTAGGAAATATGAAAGTTGAATAAATTTATTATTAAATAAAAAAAATTATACAAATTAATGAAGGGTAAAACCTAAGGCATGAAGGAGGCCATATCCCTGAAAGCATCTAATTGGCTATACAAAGTGAAAGTATAATGAACTAAGGTGGTAATCAAGCTGACACACATGTGAACATCTCTAATCAAGAGATGGGTTTTAAAAATAACGAAGCATCATTATGAAAAAGTGAGATGGATTTATTTCTTAAGGAAGGATCATTCTTTCTATGTTTATTTTGAGTCATTCAAACTAGTTTGTTCCAGATTCTCCTAAACATCTTCCTTGGGTCCATTGACATAAAGCTAATGGGGGTAAGAGAGAGTGATTAGAGCCTACCTCCTTTTCTGAGGTGTGGGGCTTAAATAAAGTTTAGAAATATTTATCGTGGGGTTGAATCATTCAAATAATTCTAAGTATTACCAAGCATGATGTTGATGTGGTAAGGGATTATGTTGTTGGCTAGAATAAACATATGGTGGAGATGAAGGGAATTAAGATTGAAGTCACAAATAAATTTATAGGTGAAGACATAGGATTGATGTGTAAAGGGGTGAAGGATTACAAAGATTAGACTAAAAATTAATAATTCATACAATGATTCTTTCACACAAATAAGTTCATCAAAATGGATAAGAAGGGTGTCCCCCATGCTGATCTCCCATGATAATAACTAGAGGTTTGTCTTGAAGTGATGAAATACTCAACTCTCAAGGGTAAGTATACTTTATTTTTATCCCACCACTTTTTATTTTAAAACCATTTCTATGTATATAAGATTCATCTCCCATTTTACCTCTGAAAGTCTTTAGAATGCATAGGTCTTGCCCACTAGGTTAATGAATCTAACCCCATATTACATCAAGGGCTTATATTATTATTCGTAAAACATGGTCAAAATTTTCAAGGTAGGGAGGTTCCCCTTGGGGGGTCCTTAACCAAGTATGACTCCCTAAATGAGGACCCCACCTTAGGATCCCAATGCCCTTCTACCAGTACTCCCCAAGCTATCCTACCCAAAAACCTCGTTGATAATCTCCTGCTAAAGTTGTTCATCCTTAAGCCCAAACTAGTTATTCAGGATGAGGGAACCTCTATAGAGGCACCTAGAAGGGTAAATTTCTCATTTTTGGAGAAATGAAAATAATAAAGAGAGTTTGGATATGTTTAATAATAGGTTAAAAGAATCTAGGTTGAATCTAGATAATCTCATTCAAGAATGGAATGCCTTGCATAGGCAAGCATACATGATTGTATAATCTTTTGTCCATTCCAACAAGGTAAACCAGACTCTTATGAAGAATCCAATAAAATTATGTAGACGTCACCACTTTATATCTCTAGCATGACCCCAATCAAGAAAACCCCTCTATAGGTACAAGGTTATAAAAAGTTGCATATAATCCTCCCTTGAGACGATGCTAAAGGATTTGGTAATAGGACAAGGGATAAAGTTTCCAACAACAAATAGGGTGCACCTAAGAAGATATATGATGATGAAAATAGACCATCAAAGGGTCCTCCCTCCTAATCTATTTTTTATTGTTTTTTGTTTCATAGCCCAATGGGTTAACTAGCTTATTTTTTGTTGATTTTTGTTGTTTTGGCCTTTGAGGCATAATACTCTTTTTTATAACACTTTTATGGTTCCTAGATATTTGTAATACTAGGTTATTTACACAATCAAATATAAATAACAATTATGTGTTTTATATGGGTGGAAGTTAACATGGTTTTGTTTCCCCCTTGGTAAAAGGGGGTATAGTGGGGTCAATGCATGGTCTAAGCCACATGGTTTCCACCACCCAAACTACCAATCAAATAAAACTACAATGAACCAATATTTTAACTACATGTCAGCCATATATATATTAGAATAAATTTGATTTTATCCATACGATTGTTTTAAGCATCATATAAATTTAGTAAAATCATTTATCAACACATTTTCCTTAATTTAATATGAGTAATATAGTTAATTTATTTATAAATTTGACTATATTTATGTTTGTGATAATCCTTCTTCCCTTCATGTTTCCCAAATGACTACATGTACATTCATAACAGTTTAAGCATTATGTGACTATTTTAAGTTGGTGTTCCTTGGTTTAGCATTGAAAAAGTTTACATTTCATACCAAATTTTATTTTACTTTTAGTCTTGGCTAATCTTGAGTGTTGTGTTTCCCTACTATTCTAAAATAGGTACAATGTATTTCCTTCTATGAATTATGATGAAAATTTTAGGTTATATGATTCATCTCTCCACACATGTATCCTAGTATAGTTTAGCATCATTTTATTGATATTTATATGTGACATTAGTATCTACCTTGATTTTGATATCCTCCTTATTTATGAGGATATTCCCATCCTTATTACCATTGGGGTGATGGAGGAGTCAACTCTTATTAGAATTGTGGAAATGGTAGAGACACTTTTGATTAAATTTTTATATTTTATTTTTACATGTTGTATTGAGGTTATTTTTGATGATATATTGTGAAAAAATTCTTTATGATATCATCTTTAAGATCCTAGAGTGTTCTACATTTATTATCATCATGTGTTGTAGACTATTTTTTTTGTAACTAACACTTTATGTCTATCTCACATATTATTTTGCTATATGACATATGGCTATGGGATATCCCCGAGTTCTTAAAATTTTAATTGTATTCATTTAAATTGTATATTAGCATTGTAATATTGTATCTAATGATTTTTGGAAATTGTATCAGTGATGTCCTTCCTAGTCACATTCTATGTACCATTGAATTATTATTTGAATCCTATTTCCCTATATTTCATCATCTCTCCTTATAAATTCATGTATATTAACATCCATTTTTAAATTTTTAGTAGATATTTATATGCATTCTTCAATTTTATCCACCCTAAGTGTAGTAGTATATCCACCCTAAGTGTAGTAGTAATTGATTTGGCCTTATTCAAAAACTACATATGTGTGATAGAAAACCAAATTATTATTCATGGTATTTCCACGAACCAAGTAAATTTATCATATTCATTAAATTTAGAGTTCATCATGTTAATTATGTTTAAAATCCATTTATCATAATATGTAATGGCTCCACCTAGTTTTATATTGATAAATGACATCTTTTAGACTCATGTTTAAGATTCTCTTTCACTTGAGCCTACTTCACTAATTGTATATATATGTATCTCTTCAATTACTTTATCACTTATTACTTTTTTGATTTATTCCTCTTTCCTTATGCCTACTTGTTGTATTCATATTACACCCATTTTCTATAATTTTATTATTATAACTTGAAAACTTATTAGTCTATAGAAAGTTAAATTTTATAGCTATAGTATTATTTAAGTTTCCATAATTACATTGATTGACCAATATAATTTTATTTTGGTCACTCAATTATAGTTAATTTATATTTATTTTTAGATCACATTAATACATAATATGGTAAAAAACTTGTGATAACAATATCGATTTGTGCATATGTATCCCTTTTGTTCATAGTTTTAATATACCATACTATCATGTCTACTTTTTCCTTGCCTTATTTATCACTTTTGGCTAAATTATGTAAAAATTTAGTCATGTCTAGTGAGATATATTTGTTTCAAAATAATTTCATAATTTGTAACAATTCTATCAATGTAAAATTTATACCCTCTTATTTTAGGATATACATGATTTTTTCATACTCATGGACTTATATATTAGAATAACTTTTATTTTATTAGTATGTTTGTTTTAAGGATCATATAAATTCAGTAACTTCATTTATCAAAATATTTTCCTTGGTTCCATATGAGTAATATAGTTAATTAATTTATAAATTTGACTATATTTATGGTTGTGATAATCCTTCTTCCCTTCATGGTGCCCAAGTGACTACATGTACATTCATAATAGTTTAACCATTATGTGACTATTTTAAATTGGTGTTCCTTGGTTTAGCATTGAACAAGTTTAAATTTCATACCAAATTTTATTTTATTTTTAGTCTTGGATAATCCTCAGTGTTGTGTTTCCCTACTATTCTAAAATAGGTACAGTGTGTTTCTTTCTATAAATTATGAGGAAGATTTTAGGTTATATGATTCATCTCCCCACAAATGTATCCTAATATAATTTGGAATTATTTTATTGGTATTTATATGTGACATTAGTATCTCCCTTGATTTTGATATCTTCCTTATCTATGTGGATATTACCATCATTATTATCATTGGGGTGGTGGAGGAGTCAACTCTTATTGACGTCGTGAAAATAGTAGAGATACTTGTGATTACATTTTTATATATTTTTGTTACATGTTATGTTGAGGTTGTTTTTGCAGCTATATTATGAAAAAATTACATATCATATCATCTTTAAGATCCCAAAGTGATCTACAATTATTATCATCATGTGTTCTAGACTAATGTTTTTGTAACTAACACTTTGTGGCTATCTCACATATTGTTTTACTATATGACATATGGCTATGGGATATCCCCAAGTTTTTAAAACTTTCACTATATTCATTAAAATTGTCTATTAGCATTATATTATTGTTTTTAATTAGTTTTGGAAATTGTGTCAATGATGTCCTTCCTAGTCACATTCTATGTACTATTAGTTTTTTTTGTCAATCTTGTTTCCCTATATTTCATCAGGTTTCCTTATAATACACCTATATTAGCATCCATTTTTAAATTTTTAGTAGATATTTATATGCATTATTCAATTTTATCTACTCTAAGTATAGTAGAAATGGATTTGGCATTATTCAAAAAACACATATGTATGATAGCAAACCAAATGTCTTTCCATAGACCAAGTGAATTTATCATTTTCATTAAATTTAGAGGCAATCATGTTAATCATGTTTAAAATCCATTTATCACAATCTATAATGGCTCCCCTAGTTTTAGATTGATAAATGATGTCTTTTAGACTCATGTTTAAGCTTCTCTTTCACTTGAGCTAATTCATTTATTTTATCTATATGCATCTCTTCAATTACTTTATCAGTTATTAATTTTGCAATTTATTCCTCTTTCCTTATGCCTACTTTTTGTATTCCTTGTACACCCATTTCCTATAATTTTATTATTATAACTTAAAAACTTATTGGTCTATATAAAGTTAAATTTAATAGCTATAGTATTATTTAAGCTTCCATAATTAAGTTGATTGACCAATATAATTTTATTTTGGTTAGTCAATTATAGTTCATTTATATTTATTCATTGCTTTCTTAATTTTTATAGTTTGTTAGGTATTTTTTAATTTTTCCCCATTTATTAAATTATCCTAATTCCTATTAGATTTAATTTATTTTCTTGTTCTTGATTTCCTATAAAACTGTATTATTTTTCTATATAGCCATGATTATCCACCATCCTCTCATTCACTTCCAAGGAAGTAACATACCCATTCTACATGAGTGGAAAATTCCATCATGGAAGGGATTAATACCTTAAAATTTTCAATTGCCAACATTTTCACCAAGAGTAATAGTATTTGTATGAATTTTCCACTTACTCCTATAATGAATGAATCATAAGCACTATCAAAGAAATAAGCATAAAAAAAATTTAAATACATATTCATCAATAATAGTCTTGATCCAGTGCTCAATTAGGAATGTATAATTTAGCATTTGATCTATTTAGTCTCTCTAACTTTTATATGTTATTTTTAAATTTTTATTTCATCAAGATTAAAAAAATAGTGCTCTAGTCATGTTAACAACTTGTAATGTTTATTTGAAAATTTTCATTGGAAGATATAATATATATCAATATATGTATGTTTACTCATTGTGTTGTATGCAGAACTCATAAGTTTAATTGCTTCTTACTTAAAAAACTCCTTTATTATTTCCTCTGGCCAATTTCTCCATGGCTCAATATATTGGTGGCATAATAACATATTTTCATATTGTACGTTAATTATATAATAGGTAACAAAACCATTATTAGTTATGTTTTTTGTGAATGTCCCAAAGGAGGAACTAAAGTTGTAGTCTAGAAGAGGTCATTGGTTACTCACAGTAACATGACTTCACCCAAATTATTTTCAAGGCTTCAGACTAAGATATGGTAAATTATATATAATATAGAATACCATGACTTATTATGAATACATTTATGATAATCTCAACCATACCAAATACATGTATATCCTTTAATATATCATGAAGCATGTATGTAATTGGAGAAATGTTATTATTTTAACTTTTAAGTGTTTATATTTGAAATAAGACAAAACTAATGCATGAAGAAAAATTAAAATAGGAATTTCACCTTTGCCCTAGTGGTTAAAATTAGTAAACGTGCAAATGGAAAATACTATACTAAAAATTAAATTTTAAAAAAAGATAAATTATGATGGAATGATTAAAAATTTATGTTTTATAAGTTTATAAGCTCAAACATGGTATATACAAGTCTATAAATACCTCTATGTCAAATTTAGGCCTATGAATATACAATGATAGGATCAACTACTATGATGTTTAAGCCCTAGGTGGGATCATTGGTCACCTAGTTTGTCTAGTCTACCTATATATATAAATTATTGTGTGCCTATGCACCATTAGATGCCACACCTACATGTAATTGCACTTTTATAATGTTGTGGAAAAATTATCTAATTTTATCTTTAGATCTATTTGACCTAGATTTACAATAAGATGTTAGAGAAAAAGAGAAGGAAATAAGTATTTAGATCGGGTAGCCACTAATGTGAGGTTATAAATACATATCCCACATGATATATTAAGAATAATTGTAGTTCATGTGTAGTGTGAATGGATAACCGAGAGAAGAAACTTTGCCTTCCCTTCCTAAGTGTGAGATGTAGCTATTGTAAATTTTTCTAGGTTAATTTTGGTAGAAGATACAAGTTATTAAGAATAGATAATAAATGTAGAGTGTACCTAAACTTAAAAATGGAAAATAATCTTGGATTCTTATATAGAATGTTAAATACTAATTATTTCATATAATAGGTTATTCCTCCTTAGATTGATTGACTGATAATTTTTAATAATTCTCAAAGATGATTTGTATGTATTAATTCTAATGATTTGAATTAAAGAGCTATTGGCATGTAAAATACAACAAAATAAGAAAGAAATAATTGAAAAATAGAGTAAAAATTTAAAAAGTTATGACCATAGGTAGAAAGACCCATAAAAAATAGAATAAAATAAGACAACATGATAATATAAATGAGAATAATAAATTAAAATAATAACTAATAAGTCCCTAATTAACTCATATGCATAGAAAAAGTGTAAAAAAATGTAATAATAAGGACTGTATCAAAACAATGTGTCTACATAATACCTCTACTTCAATGTAAGTGAATGCTACATACATACATGAAAGTAACATGACACATAATTTAAGTACGTACATTAGCTTACCATAGGGAGAGGATAATTATGATTTTTATTTCACATGTCCATCTAGACCTACTACTACTTAAAAAAAAAAAGGATACTTGTCAACCATGGAAAATTTCCAAAATAAAATTAATGCCATATATTTTCCTTATGATAATTTGAAAATTTGAACTTGAACTTGAATTTAAAATTCAAATTTGAGAATTGAAATTACATATGAAATATTTTTAGATAGTTAAATTGAATATTTATAACATCTCAATCTTTTAAATTTGATAAATATCAATCATGCCTCTACTCTTCAATTTTAAGCCTCCCTGTTACCAAAATCCTTACATTCACCATATGATTATGCCTAAAGACTTATCTATTAGTTTGATCCATATAATTATGATGACCTAGTTCTCATTTAATACACAAAACTTAAAACTTGATAAACATTTTACACTGTTTCAGATCCACACCTATTTTCTAGCATTATAGACATTACCAACCATATAGGGGCATTACCATCAATGTTAGTTCCCATATCCTCATCTAATGCCTAGTTTCCAAAATTCATCCAAATTAAAAATGATTAAAAACCTATGGATTTACTTATTTTTCTTATTAAATCCTACTCTAAGATATCTTCAAAAGGTGTGGTATAAATAAAAGTCTAAGCTTTCTCATTCTTCATCTATAAAATACCAAGCAAACACCTTATAAAGCTAAATCAATCAACTAAAAAACCAATATATTCTTCCTTATTCATCCCTATTTTCATATCAATTATATTAAAAGTCATATTATAGGTCTAAAACATTTAAAGAGTAGCCCATAAGTGGTATTTTTCAAATTATAAGCTAGATCATTACATGCATCATCGTATAGTTTATTACACCCATATGTACACACTTTACCACACATATGGCATAAATACATAAGTTTTATGCCCTATTTAGAGTATTGGATATTTAAGAAACACACATTAATGGAGGGGCCTTTTTGGGAGCTTGACACCTTGAGCCTAATAACCCATTTTTTAATCAAGCTCATTCCAAGGGTGAAGAGCTAGGGTTTGATCAATCAACAAAGATTGACAACCCATATCCCATACCTAAGAACATCAACATAAAGGTAAAATAAAACCCAAAATAATTAAGTTGATCACATCTAGATCTAGTCGTTAATTCTTATTTCATGCTTATATCACATTTAGACACTAGCATTGATGGTAGTACACAGATCTGACTATGTACATAGTTATAAAAGTATAATTTATAGAATATAATGACTAATTAATAATTCTCATCTTACATATTTTACACTTGTTATTTAGTCTAGGTCTTCATGTGTATAAAAACCACTAAGTACCATTGCATTTTATTTATTACAATATATTTCAATAGATGTACTTTAATCTTTTTTAGCAATTTTAGTTGTATAAATTTAAAATATTATTTATTTGAGTTTTATATTAATTTACCTACTATATCTTAATTATAACCATTGCATTTTAAATATTTATGTATTATTAACCCTATTCCCACATTTCAAATTTTAGGGTTAAACATTTGGTGAAATTGACCTTTGGTCTCCAAACCCTAGTTTGACCTAGAGTTTATTGATTTACTATTTTCTTGAATTCAATATTTTGATTTAAAAGTTTTCAAAATTTAAATATAAAAAACTATTTTCCTAAAATCATGTTTAATATAGATACATCCATTAGTTAATAATTAAGCTGGTATATAGTGATATTCATGGATTCTATGTCAAATAAATGAGAGATATAACTAAAGGCATACACAATTAATTCAACATGAAAATACTATTTTAAAAGAGGATCAACCATTAATCTATCTCTATAACTCTTTTTGTCATCATATAGAACTAGTTTCTCATGATAAATACCATCCCACTCCCATTATTCTCCCATGTATTATATTATATTACATGGTCCACAATGTCACCACATGAAAAGGTAAGGGTACCCAATCTATGTATATATAGATATATGTAAATCATTTCATGAAACAGAAGTACCAAGTGGAAGATCTCAAAAATAATGCAAATCTCATTACCTTTTATCCAAAATATTTACCATCAAAATATATTATTAACCAATATTTGATTTTTTTCATATACGTGAGTATGCATAATAATGGAGTAAGAATGGTGTTAGTTGATAACAAATCTAGTCTAAATATTTGTGGTTAAAAATTCTTAACCACCATGGGTATTAACACAATTATTCTTCAAAAATAAGATATGCATATCAAAGGATTTGATAATTAATATATACCTCCAATTGGCCAAATCACATTAGATGTTACATTGGGACTACAAATGGTTCCCACTACATTCCAAGTAATGTATTAATCATTAAACTATAAATTACTCATGGGTATACCTTGGATACAAAAAATGGAGGTCATCCAATCTACATTACATCGATCCATCAAATTCATAAATGATGGGGCCCTACTGATAATGCCTTTTGATGATGAACCTTTCAAAAAATTTAAATTTTACATTCCAACATATAAGGGGTTGCTAAACTTATAACACCAAGGTAATACATTTGACTTAAAATAATACCAACCTATGATATAGATGAGTCAAACAAAATAACTCATTTACCACAAGATTTTTATAAGGCATTAAATATTGAGGTGCACATGTGTGCATAATTAGAATAATAAAAATTACCAAAGTATTAGATAATAACAAAATAAAAATAACATCAATCATTTGAGATTCCTTTATTGGTTAATACCAAACAACAAGATAGAAGTATTTTAGATTACTATGATAGT
The DNA here is from genome assembly GCA_037957365.1 of Torreya grandis. Lineage (NCBI taxonomy): Eukaryota > Viridiplantae > Streptophyta > Pinopsida > Cupressales > Taxaceae > Torreya > Torreya grandis. The sequence continues at coordinate 943,137 of JARHVA010004998.1, forward strand.
GATGATGAAACACATCATACTATGATGAATGAACAGTTGTAAAAACTAAACTTTGATCCACTTAAACATATTTCAAATAGCCTATTCACACATATATGTCCTAATACATATAAGATAAATTTATCAATAGAGGATAAAAAGGCATATTGAGATAAGGATAAAGTAAAACTATCTGATGAACATCTAAATGTTTGTTATTCAATCCATCTATCTTGGCTACAAAAATTAAGTCAACCCTACAAGGGATAAATTTAAATACATCATGTCATTAACATGGAGTCCTATAATAATGATTCACAATATATTTTATAGATCATAATAAAATAAGATGCTTATAGTATAATAATTTCTATGTTACTTGAGAATAAAATGATATTTTTACCTCCTAACAAACATAAATTAGGCATCAACCTTGTCCAAAAAGAAGGACAACCATATTACACTTATCATACAAGCACTATACATGATACATATCATTATAGGGAATTACAAAACTAAATTCAAAAATAAAAACATGATGGTCATATATAAATTATACCTGAGAAATGGGGAAAAAATGTTTTCAAATATTTCAAAAGACAAGGATATAATGAGGCATAATTAAAACATCATAAACCTGAATATTTAACTATTAATATAAATATTAATGGAACTTATTTTCTAGACATTGAGATTAATACAAACAATTAGGAAACATTTTCTACTATTGCATGTTTATGATATTTTGGCCATGATATACATGAGTTACAACCTTTCCCACTTTTCCCAGACTCCCTTGGATACATATTTATGCCAATAGCATACAAACCAAAATTGGTTAATATACCAATATGGGTAATAAACTAGAAACCAAATTTAAATTTTTAATTTGGGAAACATTAGTTGAAAGACATGAAATAAATTATCAATAAAATAAATATGTCTTCTCTACCACTTTTAAAATAACTATGCTTACATTACACATGAGTAATTTGATGATAAACCCATTACAACAATTACCAATAATAAATTCCTAGAGAACATTGAAATACTTGTAATAAGTAAACATCAAAGGCTTTTTCAAGTAAAGGACCCACCTACTGATGCCTTATTCATTGATATAGACTATTTTCAAATATAATAATAATTCAATATTATAAAAATATAAAAAATTTGAATATTTAATAAAATACAAAAACATGCAAATAATTCAAAATTATAAAAATATTTAACATTCGTATATTTTATTAACTCCTTGGCATCTATGTTGTTTACTTTACATTAATAGATATAATATCATTTCATTCCTATATACACATATTTTTCATGCATATTTAAGTGTGATATAGGCATACCCAAACACATGATATATGCACTTCCATATGTTGGATCTTTCCTCTACTCATGTCATAAAGTATATTGGGAACATGTACTTCTTTGATCATGATTTATATAGTAAACATATCCTTTATGATGATTTATACATTATTGTGTTTTAGCTTATATGCTAACACTTAAACATGTCTATATCCATGCTCATAGCTTTCAATGTACTTGATATGCTATGATACATATCATTTTTTCTCTAACACATATATGAAGGTACTATAATAATATGATAGTTACTTATGCCTCATCTATTTTCACTTCCTTGAGTGTATTACAGTGCTTTATATTCTCTTACTTATGGAACATTTGAATATGTTCCTTTCTTGTTGTCACTTATGCCAATTTTATGTTGTTTGGGCATTTGAATATGTCATTCTATGTTGATAACACATTTGAATATGGCATTCAATTTGATTGTGTGACATTTGAATATGCCCTTGTATGTGGTATCCTTAGATCACTATTTTAAATTATATTAAGTGCTTTTATGTGTGTAATTGATTATTTTTTGATTTTGTACTATTAATATATAGACATTTCTATGACATATATCATGCATCTTAAGACTTGATGTAACCACATACTTCAATCCTAATTGATATATCTACTTTGACATGTTATCCCTATATGCTACATGATTCATACATATATTATATAACTACCTTATCATTTTAAGGTAATAAACTTAAATTTTAAGGGATTATGGAATATAAACCTTAGGTTGTTAAACGGTTTGAGTATAGTAAATCACAAGAGAAATATGTAATAAATGTAGCCATTGATTTGTGAAAGATTTGACCTAATCTAATATTCCTAAAAAAATAATGAATGACATGAATAAGTACTTAACAAGAAATTTATAGAGATAGACAACCTAGGGAATGAAAACTTGTGTAAAACCTAATTAGAGTTTCATGAACAAAACCCATTTGTCATAATTCCTCTTGGACAATAACACAATTCCCTAGATAGTAGTGTAGTTCACTAATTTACAAGGTAGTGTGCTAGTTTTCCACTCAAAATCTCTATAAAATATTTCTAGGTTTTATAGAAAAGACTCTATTGACTATTTGGTCTAAATTTAAAGTTTTTAAAATCAATAATTTTTCCTATATCTCTATTTTACTCTAAAAATCATAATTTTTCATGCTTGTAAGGGTTTGAATGAACATCATGATAAAAATGAATTAGGTGGGTAGTTTAAAAATGACCTCAACACCTCATGTGATGATAATTTCCTATATAACAATACCTCTAAAGGGTATCAATTCCAATCTAGTTCTCCTAATGTAAGTGCCGGTGTAAGTGCAAGTGAATGTTAGTATGAGTGTCAAATTGAGTGCTTTGAATGAGGCTTGAGACTATATATCTTTATATTATAAGCTTAGAGTGGGTTTAGATAATTATATGTAGAAATAGGGTTGAATAGGGATCAATAACCTTGATTATTCACTACTTGTTCTGAGCTTATTTGTGTACTTTTCATCTGATTTCCATCTAGTGGATAAAGGGCTAAAAATCATGTATTTATATAGATCTAGTGATTTTGTGAAGTGTGAAATAGGTCTAAGCCTACCCTAGCTATCTTAGGAATTGAAAATATACCTTTTGGGGTTAAATTTAGGCAAGGGACACTAGCATTATACCTTGGTCACTATCACAATGCATTGGTTTCCAATGAACCGCACTAGTGTCTAGGTGGCAAAACTTGAGGCACTAGGGGCCTAGATCCCTAGGGGAAGGTATTGGACTACTTTTTGGATGACTAATCCTACACAAAATATGGATAAAGGTCAAAATAGGCCATAATATAAGTCTAGGGCTAATTTAGGGAAGGGTGGTTTTAAGTCACACTCATTTCACTCAAGTGACATTTTATATGACTACATCCCCCCTTATTATAGAAATGTAGTAAAGTGAAATAATTAAGATAAAGAAAAAATAAGTGTACTTGGAATTGCCTGTGAGGTAAATCCCATGAATCTAGGTTTGAGTGTGCAAAGTGTGATTAATTGTGTATCCTACAAATGAAACATGGACAAATAAGTGTTTGCTTAAGGAATATAAAAAATAAGGATAAAATTGAGTAAAAGAGATAAGAGAGTGATAAAAGGAATGAATACACCTTAATATGTAAAAAACTAATGCAAAAACTTGATGATATCCTATGTGTGTGTATGTATATAGTGATCAAATGGTGAATAGACTATCTTGAGCCAATGGCTTGCTCAATCCCAATAATTCAATCTTATTTTGACTCCATCACTGCCCACCCATACTCATTGGATCATACACTATGAATAACTTGGATTAGACTGATGGCTAGTATAACCCTCTTATGTAGGTGGATCAATAGATTAAGTAGGCTATGACTCCATTGTTACATACCCATGTCTAGTAGATGCATATGTGAGTAAAATTGTTTGATGTAACTACAATAGTATAGGATGGCTTTGTGGACACTCAAAAACTCTAAAATGTAAAAAAACCAAGGGTCCTCTTGAGTATTTGATAATGTATATTAGGGACTATGCATAAATATCAACCACTAAAAATGGAATATGGCATCAATATAGTGTGAAACCTACTGAAAATGGTTTTTGAGCTATACAATGAAGATAATGACATGGATTTATCATTCCATCTGAGATGAGATGGTTACAAAACTAATAAGGTGGAAATATTGTATGATGTACATGCCCCTAATTATTATATCTATGTATATGGATAGATTGATTTGTATGAATCTATGTCTGTGTATATTTGAAACTGAAATGGGAGTGATCATGATATATATGATGCCACCAATCTAATAAAATTTGGTATGATTATATATAAAATTGAACATAAATTGATCAAATATGATAACTTATGACTAAAACTATGCAAACATGTGTTTTAACTATTATTTTCTTCTATCAAATCTAGATTTTCCTATTTATATGGATACTATATAGTATCATGGTTCCTTGGATAGTAGTTCACCGTGCTAGTGTCCTATATGTTATGCTAGTGTCTCCTATGTTGTTTTCTTGCCAAACTAACTCTAATATCTATCTGATTATTTTCCACTATGTTTTCATCATTTTAAACTCTATAATTCTATGTGTGTGCTTAAAAATGTACTTTGAGTACACTCAGATAGTCTAATATTTATGACAAACTACTATGAATTCCCCTTTTTTTATGGGAGTTATTGTACCTATGTAATAACTATCTTCAAAGAAAATATCTTGATGGTGTGTGTTAGGATGAAAACATATTATATTTATGTAATAGGTAAATATAATTTATATACATGACATCATAATGTAAGATAATATGAGAATAAGTTGTTAATTTTTTATTTATCTTAGATCTAGCATTCACAAGGTTGTCAAGATAGATATAAAAATGTAAGCATGTGTATGAATAATAACTTTGAGAAATAATCTATGTAATCTACATGGGGGGATGGGGTATGTTGTCCATCAAGGTACCCAAAGAGGAAAGGGAGATGGATTTGGTCCTTTGTGTTAGTTAAAACTATGTTTAAGTGTAAAAATAAAGAGGTAAGTTTCATTTCCATGACACATACATAAAATCATATATACAACACACATAAGGCACGTAAAGTAGGCTAAGGTTCCACAATACAAGGGACATGAGAACATGTCACTAAAGCTAATAAGGAAATACATACAAGGACATGTTCAAATGTACACATGCACATACAAAAAGCAAGGTTTATGTAGAGCTACATGGAATTACCTTCAAATATCTATATACACAATAAAGAAGGTGCACATAAGGACATGGGCACATGTCCAAAACATAGACACAATGAAAGGAATTGGCATAGAGCCCTAGAAAAATGAAATATTCAAATGCCATTGAATATATGTATAATCAAAGAGGCAAAATCAAATCTAAAGTTGTAAATTTAGAAATGAAAGTATGTATGAACATGTGGTACAAATTTATATAAGATAAAATATGTACATAACTATATCTATAGTTGTAGTCGATAAAAAATTTGAGTAGTATAGGATGAAAGACCTAATGTTTTCTTAATCCATACAATAAAAAATAATCTTTTGGAATAAATTGTGTCAAGTTTTGAAAATTGATTTGTTTCAGATTCACTTCTATGATCTTTCATCAGGTAAGTAACATGTTACTTGATGAAGGATCAGAGAAGTAGATTCAAAATGATTTTCAAAACTTGACATAGTTTTATTCCAAAATATTATTTGTTATAGTATAGGATGATCAATATCAATATATAAACAATGCTAAATATGTGATATACAGTATAGAAATATTTAACCTATCAAAATAGAACCTTTATAGTATGATGCCCTGGATGGGAGAATGTATCAATGTTGGATCAGTGAATCTATGTCTATGACCCTAGTGGGTAGATAGTAGAAAATATAGATCTATGTGATAGACTTGAGTCCTACAAGAATATGTGAACACCCAAAGAGAAAAATTGAAACATGTATGTATGATAAAAATGAAGTACACTAACATAAATAACATATGTATTATCTAGAAAATATAGGGAATGTAAATATGGAAATTCATACAATCTAAAATTTTGTGTTTTGTGAGTAATATTTGAATGTTTTTGGTATTTTATAATTATAATAGATATGCACAAGAAATATGAAAATGAAACTAGGTACAAGGATCAAGATAAAGGAAACTATGTACAATAAACATGATAAATGAAACTATGTACAATTAGGTTGGAAATGAGTGAAACTATGTACAAGGAAATTTATTTGGATAAGAATATGTGTGATAATAAGGAATGGTGTTATAAACCCAATATGTCATTGATGGGATGCCTTTATGAAACATAGGTGGAATCTACACTTTTTGAATGGTCTATATCATAATAATTTGGGTTTTTCCAATCATCTTATTCATTTTTATTATCAATGTCTATATTATTGATTGGGATCTTTCCATTTGAAACTATATCTAGTCTAGGTATAGCTTGATTTGAATATTGTTGTTAGAAACCATCTTTTAAAAATGGTTGTTTACTTAGCCTAATTCTAAATTTGTAACTTATGTTCTTAATATTTTTGTAACATTACCTACCTATCTAGATCTTTTGCTTTGATAAATTATGTCTATGAATGATTTGACTTATGATGTTCAATAGATATAAAACCTTGTTGACCAACATTATCAACTTTTAGAATAGGAGTAATGACGCTTTGTTCCTACTTTCCCAAACCTTGTCATGATAGTCAAACTATTGTAGATATTTTTGAGAAAACCCATTTTGTTTTGAAAGTGGGACCTTATTTTTGAGAGGTATATTTTTATCCTTCACTTTCTTTACCTATTATTTCTATATTTTTTCTTTCTCTAGTTTTGTTGTGTGAACCTTTTATTATTATGAGTTATGCATTGGTAACCACTTGTGTATTATTTATCAATTTATACATGTCATTTTATTTTATTTAGATGATGTGTCACTCTTCGAGTCATCTATATCAATTACCTATTGTATTTTATTTTCAATGCTAAAAATGAATCAGTGTGGTGCCCATGCATTTTATGATATGCACAATAATATTTATATCTCATCATTGGTTGTAGAGGAGTTAGATTGATTATCTAAGATTTGATAATTTACCTTAAAATATTACTTGATATTTTATTTTATATTTGAATAAATTTTAAATCATTAGTTATATATGCACTCTGTTGTGATTTCATGTTTTGATGTGTAACATTAATTGCTACAAACTGACTAGGTGAAGATGCATATACATGATTGACACTAGTAGCCATAGAGGATTTTGTCTTGTAATATAATTTTACAATTTCTTAATCTTTCCATGTACTATATAATTCTAATTTTTAAATTCTAAAATTAGCTTACTTATACTGATGATTTCATCCCTTAAAGTTTGAAAAGTGTAAAACCTAGTTGCTTTTGATTAAACATGAAAGCACACATATTGAATGGGATATATGGGAAGGGAAGATTTTTAAGGATGGATAATCTGATTATATAAATTTGAAACATTATTATAGGCTATCTCACCTCTTAGAGGAGTGATAACATGGACCTAGTTAGAGGGAGAGTAGTTATCACCCTCTTGGAGATGAGGAGGAGGAAAATAATCTTATTTATCTATGAAATTTGGGAATGTACCTTCAAATAGGGATGATAGGGTATAAAATATTATGTTTTAAAAATCTAAAACAACCACTAAAAATAGGAAACAAAATGACATAGACCCTATTATCCTCTAGGGATAGGGTTTTTGCACTATTCAAAGTATGTCAGGTTCACCAAATTATTTAAATTTTAAGGAATTATGGAATGTCAAACCTAGGTTTTTAAAGGGTAAAATTATATTAAATCAAGTGATAAATATACAAAGAATAAAACCACTACTTTTTTAAATAATTAACCTTAACTATTATTTCCTAAAATAACAATGAATGGCATAAATAAGTATTTAGTTGGAAATTCATTGAGAAAATGATTTAGGGGGTGAAATCTGGTGTAGAAGTTGATCTGAGTATTCTAAAAAGAACCCAAGTGTCATAATTCCTCTTAGATATTAGTTAAAATACTTAGGTAGTAGCATAGTGTGCTAGTGTCTAAGGTAGAATGATAGTATCCCACTCAAAAATCTCTATAAATGATTTCTAGTTTCTCCAAAATAGGCCCTATTCCATCTTTGGTCCAAATTTTAAGTCTATGTGATCAATAATTTTCCCTATAGATATATTTTATTCTAAAAACCCTAGGTTTTCATGATTTTAAGGGTTTGAATGAAAAGAATGAGAAACATGAGTTAGTGGGGTAGGTTGGACATGACCTGAACACCCCATGTGTTGAGCATTGCCTACATACCAATACTTAGATTTGGGATTAAGACTAATGTAGTTACACAAATCTAAGTGATGGTGAAAATGAATTTGAATATAGTATTATTGTCAAATTAAGTGTTTTGAATGAGGATTGAGACTGGAAAAATGTGTATTTTAACCTTAAGATAGTTGTTGATGACTGTATGCATAAGTAAGGTAGAATAGCGATCACTAACCTTGATTATGCACTATTTTTTTAAAGATTATTTATGTGTTTTGAATATTATTTACATATAATGTATAAAGGGATAAAATTCATGTATTTATATTGATCTGGTCTTTATGCAGAGTGTGTAATAGGTATAGGCTAACCCTATGTGTCTTATGAAATGAAAATTTATCCTTTGGGGTTCAAAGTAGATAAGGGACACTATCATTTCACATTGGTCACTAGCATGGTGTTTTACTTTCTAAAAAGATACACTAATGTCTAGGTGGTATAACTTAAGTAATTGGGGGCCTAAATCCCTGGGGGAAGGTTTGAAACTAATTTTTGGATGTTTAGGGATGTGTAATGCCCATACAAAATTTGGATAAGGGTCAAAAGAGAACCTAATATATGTCTATGGCTAAGATATAGATGGGTGGTCTCAAGTCACACTCATTGCACTCAAGTGACATTTTATATGACTATAGTAAGGTACCTACCAGTTTCTATCTCCTTACCTCAAAATGGGGGACATATAAGTGGGTGCATGTCATAGAATCATTCCATCCACATTTGTCATAGTTTCCATATTTTTATCGGGTCATGTCATAAAGACATGACTTCCACACTTATAAATTTTCTTAGTTTACATATCTCAATAGATCCATGTCACAAAGATATGATATATGCACTTACTCAATATCTCTAGACTTTAATGGGGGAATGTCACAAAGACATGACCTCCACATTTGCACAATCTCCATTTTAGTTTCATGATTTAGATATACACTTGGGTTAGAATCTTATACATTACACTAATTTTTCATAGAATTGAAATAGAGTTTTTATATTTATGACACATACACTCTAAGTTAGACATATTATAGGTGCATATGCCATGATATTGCAACAAAATTTGAAATATTAGCCAATTATACTATTTTTTAGGATACATAGATTAGACTAGGATGTACTATTATCAAACCCTTTTTGATGTAGTAGTTGGTTCAATTTATATGTTAGAGTGATTAAATCATTAAATATCACCATATTTATAAATTGGAGTTATTAAATAATCTAATCTCACCTTATTTATAGGGTTATTTAATTAAATCACTCACCCTCACCATATTATATATATTCACACTTGAGTTGTGCGAATGAGATATATAATCTCAATGGTTGTGTCACAATTCATCCTTACATTTGATTTGGGTCATAATACCTTCCAATATATATCTTCAGATCCCCAAGGTTCAAGTATTAGATTCTCCTTGATCTAATGCTTCATAAGGAGGCACCTTTAACTACTCAAAGAATTAAGAGGCAATATGGTTACATTGACACATAGGTGCACTCCTTTTCTCTTTTTATTTTCAAGAATTTAAATTATTTAAAATTTTGGATTATATAAAATGATCTATAGTGTAACATGCTATTGGTTATAGTTCATATAATAAAAAATCACTCAAAGTGGGTGCAAACAAAGCCAAGGTGTGTTATTTTAACCTAGTAATTTCATGTTTATGCATTACTATATTAAAGGGAGGGAAAATGTATATACTATAAATAAATATTCATATAATATTAGCCTTGTACATTTGATAAATATTAATTATGGATCTACCCTTTAGTTCTAGACCTTAATGCTACCAAAAGGTTCACATTCACCATCTCATTGTGCATAAATGATTTTATATTGGTTTGATACATATAATTATGATGAACCAAGTCTCAAGTAATACACATGACTCTTAAAACCAAATAAAAATCCTTCACTTCTAGTTTTAGATCTATACATATTTTCTATCCTTATGAACACTACTAGCCACATAGGGACACTATCATCAACTACAGTGCCCAGATCCTTATATAGTGTCCAATTTCCAAAAGTCCTCAAAATTGTAAATGATTCTGAAATTATTGGTCATCCTATTTATCTTATTAAACCTTATCATTATATATAATTAAAATGTGTGGTATGAATACACATCTATAAAATTTCATTTATCATCTATAAAATACCAAGTAAACACTTACTAAAGATATATAAATCAACTGCACAACCAATCTATTCTACCCTATGCATACCTATTTTTATATCAAGCATAGGATTAGTCATATTACAAGTTTTAAGTATTTGAAAAATAGCCATGAGTGGTATTTTTCAAATTACAAGTTAGATCAGTGTATGCACCATCATATAGTATATTTCACCCTTGTCCACACACTTTTACACACATAGGAATTAACTACATAAGTCTAAATCCCTACTTGGAGTATTTTATATGTATGCATTACACATTGAAAAAGGAGTCTTTGGGGAAGCTTAACACTATGAGTCCACTAACCCATTTTTATGAAAACTCATTCCAAAGTTGAAAATGGATGAATATCTAGGGTTTTATCAATCAACAAAGAGTGAAAAACTGTTTCTAAGATTTGAATACATCAACAAAATGGTAAGAAAACCTAGAAAACTAAAGTTAGTCACATTTATATCCAATAATTATTCCATAATGGACACCTATGCCATATTTAGACATTAACATCAATGATAATGTTTAGATATTATGTTAGTGTCTATAGCTATAGAATTATTAATTATATAATTTGATGGCTGATATAGAATATTAATCTTACACATTTTACACATGTTTCCAATCTATATCTAATTATAAACCAACTAATTAGGATTGTTTCTTATTTATTACAATATCTTTCAATATCTATATTTTACTATTTTTAGCAATCTCAATTGTATAAATTTTGATTATTGTTTATTTAAGTTTTCTATTATTTATCATGATATAGATTAGTAAATCACCCTTGTGCTTGAACTATTAATATATTCTTAACCCTATCCACACATTTCAAATTTTAGGGTTAAACAAGAATGCACCTAATTTTCATCAAACCAAATGTTTCCATAATTCTAAAATAAAGATATTAATTCAATTATTATAATTAGCTTTTTATAAATATGTGCTAGACATAACCCCCAATTATCTTGGAGTTTTGTGAACTCTCCTCTTTGTTATTTATTAGGGAATTAGATACTTTTTTGGTAAGATAAACTAGTTAAATTTCACTATACAATTATTTTACAAACTAGTTATGCCTAACCTTCACATAAATATACTAAGAAAAAATGTACATGGTTGACCTTCACTATGAAATTACTATGGAAAATTTTTCCTGCCTGACCTTCACCTAAAGGTACCTTGAAAAAATTCCCATGCATGAATTTTATTATGTAAGTTCTCTAAAAAAATTCATGTCTAAATTTCACTATGAAATTACTTTGAAAATTTTTGTATGCATGAATTTAATTATGAAAGTTCTCTAAAAGTGATCTGATATATGCCTCATCTTTAAGGTGAGGGATTGAATAGCTTGTTCTTGCATGAAATAATCTCAAAATAATAGAGTTATAAACACCATGTTTAATAAAATTGCACATCACTAATACCATCCAAAATATTTATATAAAATACATATAACTATCACAGAATATTACATGTAAATCCCCATAGCAAGATAGATAATAAAATGATCATGACCTAAGTGTCATATCACATAAAGGTAGATAATTTCATGTATAAATCAATCGATAACATGTAACTCTAAGGAGTTTAAGTGGCATTTGATATAGGAAATATAGCATGATGCAAGGATAAATGTAAAGTATACTACTTTAGTGAGTATCAATGTTGTATAAAAGTGTCCTCATGTATGGTTGACTATATGTGATGCATCTTCAATTAGGATGATAAGATGGAGGGGGGAAAAAACATGCCTCATAGTAGATCTATATTTGTTGGGTATTAGTATTTACATTGGGTAAATAGTACTTACAGTTTTATTGTTAAGTATCTTATTATAATATAATAGTTTAGAGTTACATTATTATATGTAATAATAATATATCACATATAGATTTGTGAGTATTAGTAGCGATTTGGTTGAGAGTTTATTGGTGTGTGTGTGTGTGTAATGCTTTAATGAAGGTAATAGATAAATATATTATTATTGTTTGATTATAAGTATTTGTTAATATTTGTATGTTTGGCTCATCTACACGAGTTAATTATTTGCATATAGCTTCTATAATACTTATTATTAGTATTAGAGTAGTTTAATCCTAATTATGTCCATAATGAGAGTATAATAACCTAAACATGCAACCCATATACCACTAATATCACATAGTTATCTTTATGTCAATATATCTGAAGATATTTAAACACATTTCTCTTTTATCTGAGTTGACAGCATCAATCCTATTTATCATGTATAATCTTTTGGATATTTATATAGTGTACTAAAGTTATCTTTCTAAGTGTCATCTATGTATTCCTCTCTATATGTAAACCCAATTTTTTTTACAATTATTTGATATCTAAATTCACCTATGTAGTTCAAGCACCATCTTACATGATGAACTTGTCCTATATTTGAGAGCCATATACAAATTCAAATTAAAGTCACCATGGATTACTAGGTCTGATAGGTCTGTGAGACATATCAATTTATCCAAAATTATTTTCATATGCATCAAATCATGACATAAGTGGGTCTATGTATTCAACATAGTGTCTTAAAATATTCTGGAACATGCCAATAGCTCAATTTAGTTTCTTTTGAGAGACTTGTCTACATATTTGTAATGTAGAAATATTAATCTAGTCTATCTTCATCATATGGGATTTAGATATGTTCATGCATGAATTTAATCCTTCACTACTATCATTCTCATCTTTAATATGATCCATTTTACTAGTCAAATCCAAAGTGCCCCTATTGTATGTTTGAACAATTGCCCAGTTTGCATTGATCAACTAGTGCTTCATAGTATATCTAAAAGTGAGAAGTCCAATCCATTTTCATTCAAGACATGGAAACTTAGTGGACACTATTAATAATTTTTTATTCATTTTAGAAATCATTTATATTATTATTTTATCATATTTTTATAGTTTGTAGTTAAATATCAAAAGTTTTATTAATGAGTCAAGTCATTTTATTAAGATTATTAGAGTTTTGTATATTCTATATTCAGTTGTTTAATTTGGTTTATTCATTAGTGAGTCCATGTGTATTATTTTATTAAATTTTATGAATAGTATGATTATTCAATTATTTTTTAATTTTAAATTTTATTATTTGTGTCAAATTGGTTAATGTGTCAAGAGTAACTTTTCTATCAGAAAAGTCATAGTTTTAAAATTGTCAAAAATTCAAATGTCAATTGTATAAAAAATGAGTATTTTGATTAGTTTAAATTTTAAAATTTCTCAAAGTTTAGTAATATTTCTAGTTCAAAGTGTTCTTTGATTAAATTTTTCAAAAGTAAAAGTTGATTCATTGAATTTATTTAGGTTCATTGTCAAAAATTGTAAAAATAAAAATAATTTCCTTGTAGATGCATTTTTAGGTGACACCAATATCTTATTTATTATCTCACATTGAGGGGGAAAGTACACATAAGTAAGAAATATTTTTTATTCACATATTCATTATATTATTAATAAAATTTACTTATTAGAGGTTAGAGGTAATGGAGGAAGGAGGCCATTCAAACATCTCATTGGCCACTATCAATGGGGCCACTTCTACTTTAGTGGCATGTGATTTCAGTTGTGGTTCAATTTTAGTGTTTCAATTTTTTAAGTGTGGTGTAAAAACAATAAAATATGAGTATTCTTGTTCATTTATGATTATTCCCCATGAAATCCCTTTTTGTAGAAACATTGTAGAATATCAATCAAAATATTTTATAGCAATCATGATGTGAACATTTTCGGTAAATGAGGAAAACCAATTGTGTAAGGTTTTTCGTAAACTTGGAAAACTAATTGTGTAAGGTTTTTGGTGAACCTATAAAATCAATTGTGTAATGTTTTTATTGAACCTATAAAACCAATTTTGTAAGGTTTTTGGTAAACCTAAAGAACTAATCATGAAATGTTTTTGGTAAACCTAGAAAAGCAATTGTGAAAGGTTATTAATACACTTGTAAAACCAATTGGATAACTTTGACTTGATCATGATCACATAGAGGTGGTAAACGATAATCATAAAATGAGATAGGTTTTACAATGTAAAAACTAGTTTGGGTAATGTTGGAGATTATTATTTACATTGGGTAAATAGTACTTATGGCTTTATTGTTAATTAAGTTAGTTATTAGAATATAATAGTTTAGGTTTTTATTTTTGTATGTAAAAAAATATATATAACATATAGATTTGTGAGTCTTAGTATATATTTTGTTGATATTTTATTGGAGATAAGATATCCATGATTATAGAAAAAAGCTTACATATATATGTGCAATGCTCGAATGAATGTAATAGATAAATATATTATTATGATGTGATTAAAATTATTTATCAAAATTTATCTATTTGTATCCTTTGAATGTGTTAATTATTTTCATATATCTCTTACAATAGCTATCAATATGAATAGATAGACTAGGGTCCATGTGTCAATCATGTAATATAGATAGCTATATTATCAAGTCTAGATATGGATTCATCTTAAAATGAGGATGATAGTGAGAGAAGCAATAAAAATGCTTGGATGTAAATATATGCCAAATATAATAATGAATATCCATTGATGTATCATGAAGTAAAACTAATTATGTATTTTTATATATATAAGATAATATTAAATTTGTATGAAGAATCAACATGAGAATTTTAGACATAAGGGTGTTGTGGCAAATGATATAACCATAAAAGGATCATGGAGAGATATACATGAGTACCATGCTCCCATGGACAAATATAGAGGTGAAGTTAATATATGAATGGTGAGGATATCCCTGTTTATATAATATATATTAAATAGATATATCATAATAAACATGCATGTTTGATACTTCTATTGTAAAATTATGAGTCATGTACACTAATTTGTAAGTTATAATCATTTATATAAGAATTAATAAAATCATAATGTTACAAGATGAAAATGGTGCATAGGACATATGTACTTGATAATATATCAATGTAAGGCACATATATAATTTGGCTCTATAAAAGTGATATAATATAAATTATTCTCAAGTATAGGTAATGTAATGCATGCACTAAATTCATATTAATATATGTGTATATATGTATTATGATGTAATGATCAATGTACTATCATGTAAAAAACTATGATGATTCCCCCAATGTGGCAAGATATATTTGATAGGCTTAAAGGTAAGAAGGATAAAAATGCGTCACATAATATTATTTTTATACATAATATACATTAATTAATATAAATTACACATCAAGGTATGTTTCCACCAATAAAAAGTTAAAATATGTCTCAAAATATGTGATACACCTCTAAGAAAGATAGGTATAAAAATGAATCATAAGTAAAATATCAGTCATAATTATTTAGTACCAAGGTGAAATATATATTTGTAACTATAAATAACAAGGTATGAGATATAAGTGTACATATAATAACTACATGTAGAACCCATGCACACACTCTAAATGTAAATTATAGAAAGATATATAAGACCTATGTAAGTTCACTCTATATAACGAAGGGAAAGCTGAAATATGTCACCATGTAAAAACAAATCTTGTGAAGATGCCCCTATTGCATCTTATTTATCCATTAACCATGTGTATCACATATATATTACATCTCATCCAGTCAAAGTATACCATGAAAATCATGTGTGGAAAACTTAAATATATAAACTTCTAAGATAGGTAGATAAACATGATATGCAACATATGACTAAGATATAGGTTAATAAAAAAAAATAGTTTATATTTTATGAATGTTTTTGTAATTTTTTAATTTTAAAGTGAAATAAAAATATAATATATGTATAATATGTCATAATAATAATGTATCAATTAAGTAATCTAAGTAGATAAGCATGACTAGTATATAAGGTAACATAATGTCACAGTTGTATGAATAATATTAGTTGACACACTAAGTGTCTAATGTAATATAAAATATGAAAGTATAACCTAAATCATCAAATAATATAGTAACCATGGAGAGATGGATAATAAATCAAATACCACTTCCAAATAAGTAAGGGTCGATGCCCATATATTCATATGTAGCATAGTGTTCAATATGTAGTAGCATATCAAGTAGCAATTGATAAGTTATTGGGAGTCATAACATGGGTATAAAATAAAAATGAAAAAGGTCATGATACATAAAAAATAACATGTAATGCAAAAACAGTAAGGAATTTTTTTATATCAATAATATGTGATTTGAATTCCTAAAGAATCATCATGGATTGAACTTTCTAAACCATTGAACTAGCTAGGGTTGAAGGGTATATAATTCATGTTCTGAATTGATACTTTATTTATGTTTTTGTTTAGAAATGGTGATTTATATTTTCCAACCATATAATTATGTTTCTTTGGATAATACTCATAGCTTGTGTGTTTTTATCAATTTTGTTGATTTGTGTTAGATTTGATCTTGTAATTTTCTATTATATGTGATGGAGATCTATATACTAGAGCATAAGAATTTACTTCCTTATCCTTTATTTCTTTAATTTTGTTATAATATAATATGGGATAATGTGAATTATCTCTCACTTTATCCTTATTATATTGTTATTTTTTATTTAATTATTTAATTTGGTTTTACATATTTGAATCTAGTGGTAATTTTTTCAAATTGAATGAGTGGAACATCAATAATTTGTTTTAGTTGGGTAAAATTTAAACAGGTGGTTTACATATATTGTTCTTCTTTATATTTTAAAAGTGTGTTTTTTGAAATAAAAAATGGTGGGAAAGGGTGCCCATTTTCTTGGGGCATACAATATAATTGGCTAATATGAAATCTGTATATGTCCTCTATATGTTATCCTAGTCCACATGGCGTAAATATTAATTTTGATAATTTATGATATATGTGATTAAACTCATAAATGTCATTCTTATCATGATCTTGATCATTATTATTATCAATAGTTTTATTACATTCACCTACAACATATTTATGAATTAATTCTATTGGAATAATTTGCTAAGGTGTTATGAATTTGTCATAAGGTACACAAAGGTGTGGTATAAAAATATTTGTAGGTTCAACATATCTACAATATAAAAAAATAGTGTCATATGAAGGAAAGGAATATACATAAATCTCATATAATTATTTTATTTACATATGTAATGTGGAAGGTATACCATTCATAACATGAATCCATGGTCTCCCTATTAAAATTTTATAGTTAACATTGGTAGATATCACCTGACACTTTGTGAGTAGATTCTTAAGTCCCAAACTTATGTTCAATATGATTTTTATAAGAGAACTCTATGCTTGATTTTTGAATCCTTTGATAAATGTATTGAAAGGTGAAAGAGACTTATGTCAATTCTTATGGACATAATAAATGTGATGCTAACAAGATTCAATCCAACATGATATCCATTAGGACCCTCTTAACTACTAAATGATTTAGTTGATCTTGAATTTATAAAGGTAGGTATTAATATATAATGTCTCTAAAAGGTATATCCTCAATCTGAAAGGAAATAAGGTTCTCACTATTTTAAAAACTATTCACAAGGGAAGTGAAGTTAATAGTTTTAGTGATAGTTGAAAAAGTGGAATCACATGATTCATCATGTATTATTTCTTTACAAAATGTCTATTATTTAAGTAATTCAAAAATAAATATCATGGTTTACTTATTTTGTCAACTGGTCCACTAAATCATATGGTTTATTGATTTTAATCTTATAAGTAGGAGGGAAAATATTTCAGGAGTCTTGATTGATCTAAACATGAGAGTCAAGAGGAGTAATAGTTATATTTCAAATAATACCTCTTTGATTTATTACAACATTAATATCGTAATGAATTATCATGCATTTAAGAATATAATAAACACAACCAAGGCCATAAATGGCTAGGATATCATCATATAAAGTATGGAAAACAACCTTATCATGTTTAAATTCATAATATAATATTATATGATATATTATAGGGAATGAATATGAAATAAATGATAAACATTTTCTTAACAACCATGAAATCAAACCTCTATGCAAACAAGCTACCCCTCATGCATTTTTAAAAATAAACATAACATAATACCCATGATATTATACAAACACCAAACTATTAAATATAAGCCAAAAATAAGCCAAAATTGTGAAATATTATCATGGTTCAATCAAGTTAGAGACTTAAAGGGCATAAGCAATAAAGAGGGTTTGTGTGAAACCATAGATTGATAATCAATAAATATTGAGATATTAAACTTTAGGTAAAAATTAAATATATATTATTTCAAAGTAAAAGGTATAAGCACCATTTGGTAAAATGTGTATATAATCCTAAAGTATTAGGAAATGGAAATCCCACTAAGGTTTAGTCAAACTCATAAAATAAAATGCAGATCTAGAAACTACATTTGAAAATTTAAAAAAATCCACTAAACTTAGGATGAAGGTACAATCATTTGTATAACATAGGGTTTCATTAATTTTTTTAATTTTTAATTTTGTTTATCATTGAAACAAGACAAATATAATGCACCAGGGAAATATACCACTCAACAATGTAAAAAAAATCATCTTTACCCTAGTGGCTTAAAATAGTAAATATGTAAATGGAAAATACTAAGTTGACAATTGAACTTGAAAAGAGATGAAAAATGTAACTACATATATGCTAAATTTGAGCCTCTGAATATGTAAGGAAAGGATTGATGACTAATCTATGCATGCCTTGGTTGGGATCATTAATCACCTAGTTTGATCACTATACACATCTTATTGCACCAATTGTGTCCTAAGGAAAAATGTGTTAGTCTAAATAAAAGTAAGTGTAGACATATAATTTTTTTATGAGACCCTTTTCCATTACATATTTTTTATGCTTTCTCAAACTTGTTCCACTTGTGTAAATTTGGATATTTCATGACACTTTCAACCCACATCAGAGTCTAATTAGTTTTAATTCATCTATATTACCTTAGTAAACCTCAAGTATATTAGTTATCAACATCATGATCCCATATAATCATTATCTATTTAGCTTAGTTTCTATTCGAATACATTTTCCCCTCTTGGTAGGAATTTGATGACTGATGATTTTTTTGGTTAGAATCAACCCTCCACCAGAATTTGACCATCATACATTTATGGGTCATTCTTAAATTGGCATGATTCCCCATCCCATGATTTTATCTTTTAATTATGAAACAACCCCACATTATGTTTTGAATTTATCTATCAAAGTACATAATGGAACATCAAAAGATCCCACTACAAAATTAATGGAGTACAATATAATTTAGTAACTCTATAGAGAGTACATGTAACTCATAAGTAGAATCCAAATTATATCAAAATGGTAAGGGTATAATCAATTAGATTAAAATTGATCACATCCAATAATGATTAGTTATTCCCGAATTGCTTGATAAGAAACTATATATAATGGAAATGCAATACATGAGCATGAGTCCCAAAAGACTGAATATAAGTTTCATCTTTATAACTTGATTTGACAAGTTTCATCCCATCATGATATTAGTGAGTGGAGCTCTCTAATCCACTATTAAATCCAACATGACAAAAGATAGGTAATATAAAATCTTAGGGAATTCACCCAAATGAGGCCCACTCAAGCATAATCACACATGATGAAACTCTAAGTAGACAAAATTATTCTCATTAAATTACATGAATCACAATATAAATAACTCTAGGTAGATGACATCACACATGTGACTATCCTATTGAACAATCATACATTTGGCCTTGCAAAAACAATTTCTCCACTTGTTATAGGATCACTATTCATGTTATAGGATCACCATCCTATGAGCCAACCCTAGGGGTCTCATACCTTAATGAAGCTTTATTATCTGTTAGCCATCTTGACATGTTATTAAATAAACATAGGTATTTTATGAAATTTAAAAGGTGTGCATATGATCACACAAGTTTGTTATTTAAGTAGTCTTATGTGTTAACTCATGTGTTTATTAAGAAGAAGCATGATTTAGTAAATCATTAACAAAGTATATTATTTAATCACATCATCAAATGTTAACACTAAGGTTTTCATAGCTTACCATTTCTCATCCTCATACTAGGATTATTAACTAAACACATGGATTATTTTCATCTTTATAGTCACAACATAGGGTATATCATAGAGTTCATTAGCAAGGATAAGCTTAAATTTTAATCATGCACATAACTAATCATGACCAATGACAATCCAATCTCATATAATCATAATGACACCTTAGCCAACTTTTGTTAAATAAGAGTCACATCATAACATCAGAATTAATAACTTTAAGAAAACATGTCATTTATCCAAAACATTATGACAAAGTATAACCCATAATCCAAAATGTGGATCTACGTACGATGATCATTAATCTAGCTTACTTCATTTCTTAAATAATAGATGTAGGCTCACTTAAATTGATATTCTAACCCATAATAAATTATTACTATAACATAGTAATGAAGACATATTTCTTGAACCACCAAATTCTATTTGAAAAAAATCTATTTGCTACACCTAATTTCAGCCAAGGTTATAAACATGAAACTATGTCAAGATCATGTGTTTAAAATCATGATACAACTAAGGAATATCTTACATGATCACTCTAATGAAATAATTAATTTGAAACATCTTTGATTCTAGTCAAGATATTAAAAGGTTTAGGCTACGTATTTAGTAGCCATACTACAATTAAGAGATGTCATATAACATCATTTCAATGTCATAACATAGTATAAGTCTATATGATAAACAAGTATTCCCTATTATGAGAATGTCGTTAAGTAAAAATCATCATGACATCAATGTAAGAATATACATAATCTATTAAAGATATTCACAACCTCTAATTAATTCTTGCACATCATAAGGTAACACCATTTTTCCTTTCTAAAGTTTTGAGGTTAGAGTCATTATGGTTACAACGGTTTAATAATAACCTTTCCAATTTCATGACTACCTAATATCCACAAGTATGACACTAAGCTATGTACATACAACAATGTTTAGGATCAGGTTTAACATAATGATACCTCATAATCATACCCCTACTCATATGGTAAATATATCCCCATACACATGTATACCAAAGGAATAATTAAAGTTAATTAAATACATAAAAAACAAACTAATATCATTAAGAATATCTCTAATGTCATTATCAACCAATATTATTCATTTCCTAACATAATCATTATTATAAAATTACATAATATGGTGAGAAGGAATCACAACATAAAATAAATAACCAGCTACAATCCATTGGTCAAATAACATAGGTCAATAGGCACGAATAGGGTAAGCTTCCATATACAATCTAGTAAAATAGTTAGGGAGGATGAATCATTGCAAGAGAGGCATCACTCAAAACTAGCCCTATGATCATAATCATCAGTGTCCCTTACCACCATAACCATCAGCTTGGTGGAGGGTTTTACCAACTAGGTACTAGGGTGCGGTAAGAAATGTACACATAATATTATGCCACCCAAAAAAATAAAAAAACCCATCAATAAGGATAAGGGAACAATCCATTCAAAACAAACCACAACACTCATCCAAGTCAGTTGGCTTATCTAGGCATAAATTAATTAAACATAAGGGATCCAACTACCTATCCACATAACTCAATCAGGTCAACATGGATAGACATGACACTCATGAATAGAGTTTATACTAGCCTAGCTTAAACATAGCCCAATATGGGCAACATTAATTTATTCACATAATTTAATAGATCCACATAGTCAAGGAAAGTGACCACATTAACCAAAATAGAATAACCCAATAAATGGTCCTAGACTAGAAATTTCAACCTGACCTGTTGAAGCAACCCCCACTATAAACATAAGAATATAATAGTGGTATCATGATTAACCAAAAGGGAATAACCCAATAAATTGTCTTAGACTAGAAATTTCAACCCAACCAATTTGACAAGGAAAGGAACCAACAAAGTTTTACATATGTAACCACATATATAAATGTAAATATATATGTAAATGTACCAATGGACTCCAATATTTATGAACATTAAATAAATGAGGATTCCTCCTAATTTTACACATATCTAAGTATCTGGGATGAGTTATTTTATATACACATACAACCCACTAAAGAGGAACTCAAAAGGGAGCATATAACTCAATATTATGCAATTTTGAAGAATCCCCTGTTATATAGCTAATTCATGAAGTTTATATCTATATAATATATAAATATATATTCTTTGAGTGCATCTATCCATTTTACATTTGGAAACAATCCACTTCATTTTTTTTAAACAAGGGAACCAAATAATTTTTAAGTTTTTAAATCATAAATCGAACCACTAATAAGGAGCAACCAATAAAATAGTGTTTCATCCATCATACATCACTTAGTCTAAATTAAAGTGCAACAGGTGTGAGAGTATCCTAAACATGACATATATACATTATAAAAATATTTCACTCAACAACATAATGTAGGCAACAACTTAAGAGGTAAAATCAATGATTACTATCTTGACCCGATAGCATATTATAGATCTTATTTTATAATTTTTACACCCAAAGAGATAATGGAGAAAATATATGTATTAATTTTAATAACTATCATTTTACTTAAATTGAGATTATTCATTGTAGTCAAGGATGAATTACCAGACCTATGCTGGAAAGAGGAAATAAAAATGCCAACACTTACCAACATAGCCATGCCTAGGTCATAAGGTTGAAAACCCCCACTATCATTTTCCCCTTTTTTCCATTATTGAATTATATTCCATGCATCCTCTTACATTCCATACTCTATCCACTACTCATCCCATGGTCCTCTCTCCAGCTTTGCCTTTCTCCCATCTCACTTCCCTCACATTCCTCTCCTCTGTCCAATCCATCTCTCATTCCTCCTCAATGTAGATCCCATCTTCTCTACCCATGGTTCCTTCTGATGTGTGTCCAAAACATTTCCCATGTTCTCCTTTTATTTCCTATTTCTTCTCTTTCCATGCATTATCTCTTTTTTTGTTACATCCTCTATATTTTTTTCTTCTCCTAATCACAACCCTTTTGTCCATTCCCAAACATCATGCTCCCCTTGAATGCCATATCCCTTATTTCCCATAATATCTGCTACTATGCCCATACGCTATATCTTACCATGCCATCATCCTTCCCCCTCTTTCAGTCAATGCTCCTTGTTTAGATTAAGGTAAAAGTAGGTTTTGAAGGGACTCCAAACCCTTTTATAGAATCAAGAAAGATAAAGCATTATAAACCACCAGGAAAAGTATTCCTGAAAACTACTAAAAAATAGTAACAAATTAGGTTTTATAGGGACCTAAAAACATAAACATATACCAATAAAAGCACCCAAGTTTTACAAGGACCTGAAACCTAAACAAAACTAGGTTTTACAACCTAAAATAAGTACCTAGGTTTTACAAGGACATGTAACCTTAAAAAACTTACAGCATAGGGAAAAGAATGCTAAAAATATATATCTTTAGCATTTTGCCCTAGCCAACAATGCAGGTTGCCATTGCAATAATGACACACAAGCATTAACCATGATAATAAAAAACCCCATAATACCTTTGGTTTCACTATCACTATGATTGATGAAGACACCATCAGATCTAGAAATAATGATGACCATAGCCATGTCACTCACATTGCTGTCAACAGCCATGGCATTCTCCATGAGCACCCCCTACTACAGAGTAGCAACAAACTCTGGGTTTACAGAGACCTTTGGTTACTCTATCCCTTTAGTTTGATGGAGACACTATCATATCTAGCAATAATGACAACCATATTGAAATCAAGAAAAAGGCTATGCCCCTCCACGCCCTCAAACCCTAAAAATGCACTACCCATAATATACAACACCACCAACAAAGAAACAAACCCTGGATCCAATGCTACCACCACCCATTCCATCCACCCAATCATCTACCCGATCACCTCCTCTACTTAGAGGAATCACCACCATGGCATTCAAAAATATCATCGAAGAAATCACCGATCCATGCAGGTCAGGGTTTTGGTCAGCAAGACGGCCGCCTCCCGCCTATGGATGGCAGTCCAACTTAGGCTGGAAATCTGACCCAAGTTCCATCCACAATACAAAAATCCATGGTAAAAATATAGTTCCACACAATAATAAATTTAGCTTTACAGTACTATGCAAATGCACGTGAGGAAGGGTTTGAGGGGGCCACACAAACGCGAGCCCCCAACCCCCTACGAGAAAGGCCTCATCATTGGTGTTACTATGTCAATGCTCCTTGTTGTTCTCTATCAGGCAGTGATAAAATAAATAAAATAATAATATATATTGAAATAAGAGAGATTAAAAGATAGAATATATCAAAAATATATTTTTCATGGATTCTTTCTCATGCCATAAAGAATACAAGTATAAATAAAATAATAAAATAATAATGACCTCTCAAAAACTAGTTCTAGGCATAAGTTAAATAAAATAAAGTAATAAAATAAAAGAAGTGAAATATAAATAACCAAGAATTAAATAATTAAATAAATCCTTGATAATTAAAATAATAAAATTATTAAATATATAAATTCATCAATAAGTTATTAAATATCACTCAAAAAATACATAAATTGGTTAAAAATAATAATATTAAAAATATTTAAATAAAAATTCATAATAGAATCATTAACATAATTAACCAACAATATCATAAAATAATTAAGACAAAAATTATAATTAAATCATAATTAAATAATTGACTAGAATCAAGCAATCTATTAAAATGATAAGAATGACCATAAATTTGTTAAAGCTAATGGTAGATAATAAAATCACCAAAATAATACTAATCATCAAGATCACAATATCAACCCAAAATATAAAAATCAATAGATGATGACAATCACTAAATCCCTAAAATCTCTTGGTAGCTAAAATTTATGAAGGGAGGGGTTTATTACACATTTACCAAGGTCAAAATACTCAATATAGTTTGGCTAAACCAAAATAATAATAGGCTAAAACATAAACCACTACTTTATGGCTTAAAAAATATAGCATCCATGACACCTAGGAGGTATAAACAATAAGAGGGTATGGTTACAAGCACACAAGGATAGGCACAAGGAAGGACAATGCCAAAACTCAATAATCCTAATTAAGGATCATGAATAGGACACACATGCTCAAAATAGGGTGAGACCGAAAATGACAAAAAACAATAACACAAAGGAATACATGATGGTGCCTCAATATCACATAATACATGATATACCTATCGGAGTGACATTCTAGCTACTCAATCACTCATGAATATACCCAAGATGTCTAAACCTAATATTGATCCTAGCTCATGGATTGGTGCCTACATCCACCAAATATTACAACAATAGTACCTGAATGTTGTTCTTATGATAAGAATAACTCAACATGAATCATTAGACATGAAATGATAAATCAAGTATAATCAATTATAATTGAGAAGGGAAAGACTTAATCCTAATAACCATGACCTTGAGTATGCCCTATGAACATAGTCAACAACTGTAAAAGTTACGAAGCCAATACACATTAGTCAAATATGATATATCAATGACATTTAGTAATGTATCTAACTAAATCATCATATACTTAAAATAAGATAAAATGAACCCAACATAATCAATATGCATATTAGGATATAATGAGTCCATAATAAGCATAAATTGTAACATAACATATTTCCTTGACCATCCAAGGTATTTTTATCATAACCATCTAAAAACAAGACCAACATCAATAATTGTTAATCCAAGTGATGTCAAAACATGCTAAATCAAGCTATAGTCTAGTATCCAAATGGGCCACAAGGTCAGTTCATGACAAATTATTTTCTAGTGTTATCCTATGTTCAATTTTTCCTAGGGATAACTATTTATAAATATATATATAGATATTGAAAATAATAAAAAGTTTCATATCAAATGAATCTATTATAATCCTTTTGTATAGTGCTTTGTTGTCTCCAAGATTATGCATAAGTATAAGACTATGCAATTTTGGATCAAGTATAGAGATTACATGGGGTATGCATAAGTTTTTTAAAGTATACACATATGTTTAGAGGATTTGTGTATAATTTGGAATAGTTTGAAGGGTTTTTAAAAGTACATGTGTGTAAGGTTTCAACACAACATACAATAATAAAATTGTGTATAGATGTAGATGGTACACAAAATTACACATGATAAAGTAGACATGAAGACATGTATGTTGATAATCAAGAACCAAATCATGTGATCATATTTTATAAGATCCATGTGATATTTTAAAGGCTTCTATAAACATTCCACCTAGATCCATCTCTCATGTGTAGGTTAGTGGGGAAAATATATTAAATAGGGCCCCAAACTTCACATTTAGGAAAACTTGTGAAGTTACACATTTTTGGATACTTTATAGGTTGCATGTTTTGTACACTTGTATAGATTACATGTTTATATATCATGTAAAGTATTTTTTAAATATAATATGAATTGATTGATTTGCATAATTAATTATATACATAAGTATGATGTATATGTTTTTTATATGAACATTCATGATTAATAATAGTTATGTAATTACCTCTATTATATTTAGTGTGTACCTTATATAGATAACTAATTAGGGTATGTGTAATTTTCTATGTAAATTTATGTTATGTATTCATTTCATCTCTATAATATTATTAATGGTGGGGATCTTAGGGTCTCTTGTATGATTTGGGTGAGATATTAAGTTTAAGTAATATGCTAAAATATTAGGTTTAGTTTAAATGTTGTCATAACTAGGGTTTGTTTGATCTTGAATGTATCCTAAAATATAGTAAATTTTTTGTTTCATTTCAAGGAACCTATTTATATTCATGGGCTAGGGTGACCAAACACTATCCTCTTTTTCTATATAGACTAGGACTTGAACAAGGTTAATAAAATAGATCTTATGTATATTTGGATGAGTGGGTAAGGACCTATGATATCCATAGAGATAATAAAGAGTAACCTACAACTCAATGTCTAAAGGAAAGGGATCCAAATCCTAAGCCTATGACATAGGGATATAAATCTCACTAGGGATTAATGAATATAATTATTATAAATATGTAAGTATAGTAAATTATTGTCATAAATAAAAATAAACTAAACGATGGTTAAGTGATTGTAAATAAGGCAAGGTGTAACGGTTAACCAATATTGGTCTATGAAACCTAAGGTGATAAATTACAGGCCTAAGCAACCATATATCTAACTAGCTTATTTGGTATAAGGAAGAACCTAAATAAGGATAAACACATACATCTACAAGATCATAAACAATATCTAATCTAATAAGTAATTAATGGAAACATTATAGAGATATAAATTATTACCTTGGGTTGGAATCATTGATACATCAATCTTCACCTTTAGCTCAAGTTACCCTTTACAAGACATGTTGTAGGTTGAAGACCTCGAATGGTCAGATGAAGACCTAGATATCCCTAGTTATAAAATCAAAAATACCTCTCTTATTGATATTTAATGATGCCACAAGAAAAGACCTCCAAGATAAGGTTCTAAACACTATAACTCTCCTAAATACTACTTAGGGATATAAATGTGAGTGAACATAGATTATATTAATGTGATATGTGTTTTAGGAATTAAGTATGACCCATATATATGTATCCAATTCCTAAAATAAGCCTTAAACTCTAATCCAATGGTATCATCCAAGATGATATATTACAAATGTCAAAAGATAGACTTAGAATTAAATCAGGATGGCCAATACAATACATGGAATACTTAAGAATGAAATATACTCTATCATCCAAGCTAATACAATAGGATATAGGGAAGCTATAAAATCTCAACAAAAATTATATGGAGAGGTAAGACATAAAGATAATCAGATGAAGTCAGGCTAACAGTAATTATGTTTCAATAAAATAGTATTGAAATACATCTCAAAAATTACCATGATCCAATCCTACCCCATTCTTATTGCACCCTTTAAGGCATGCACTTAAGAATATTATGCATTAAAAACCCCATAAAAGATAAATAATTAGTAATGTGATAAAATTTAAAATATTAGGTGTATACATATGCCCAACATAAATATCATCACATTTCATAATAGTGTAGTTTAGGATGGTGCTTTGGGATAAATACACAAAAACACAAGAGAAAAAATAAAAATAAATGTTGAAAAGATTATTTATAAGTGAATAGATAAATTTAACATATGTAGACCTTGACTTAACTTTCCCCTAATTTTTTTCATTTAATTACCATATTATTGATCATGGATGGTGCGATAAATACATTTAAAAAACCCTACAAGGCTAAAAACAAATAAAATTAATGCATATGTATGTTGGATAGTCAATGAATGGATGTAAAAGGAAAAAATCTAAGAAATGATTAAAACGCTTGGAAAATAAGCAAGCCAATATCCATAAGAGTAACATATAACCAAAAATATCAAATAAATAGATAGAAAATTTTAAAAAAAATTGTAAGATGAGACACCAAGGATACTTAGGATCAAAGAACCCAAAAATAATGCATCCCAAGTAGGGTAAGTAAAAATACATATTAAAAAAGGACAAAAATAATTATTAAAATATAAAAAAATCTATTTAAGAGAAGTAAAAAAATAAACCAAAAGAATATGTTAAAAAAAAAAAGGGATCAAATGGCTTATAAAAAGGTGAAAATACATGAAAGGGAAGAACATGACCAAATGACCTATAAAAATACAATAAAAAACTAAAGGTCATAAGCATAAATAATAGAAATATAATTCAATGACCAAGATAGAATCTCAAAACAACTCACAATTGGAACTTCTATTACAAATATGGAAAAGATAGAACTTCCATATGGTACCATGTCTGAAATAGATGGAGAATGAGAAACAAATAAGATACAAAATATTTATAAATAAACCTAATTTCAAGGGGGGAAGATATATGGAGGGAAAATATGGCATATGTAAGCTAAAAACATGGTATTTACCATAAACAAGTTAAACAAATCAAGTTGGAAAGACTAAGAGTTTTCAACATCATTGGCCCTAGAGAACCCTTCCTAGAAAACATAAGATTGAGCTAATCAAGTGAAGAAAACAAATCATCCCATGAAGGCTATCTTTCATATAGAATTAAAGGATCCTATCTTCCAAAAATGTTTTCCCCACTTCTCAAGAGCCCTTGCATATCCTTCAATCTAATATGAATATTGGGTACTTATGTGAGGAAGTATGTGTCACTATAATGTAATAAGATATATAGTGATGTAATTGGACCTTTTACCCTAATATACTAGCCTACCACACCTGATTTGACCTCAACTATATCATTAGGCCAACTATGGAGTTTGAGCTTGACTGTAATAGGAGGTGTGCCAAAAAGATCACATTTGTAGTGTGAATTGACCTTTAAGATATAATTTACCTTTTAACATTGCCTTTTCTTATGCTATGGATTTTAACACTTTCAATTTTAATATTTTCCTCCTCTATACATATTTTTAAAAATAAACCATGGGTACTAAAAATTAATAACACAAGAGAGACTACATTTATATGGTAATTAAGATAACCTAAATACCATGGTTCTTAAATACTAATAGACTTTCAACTTAGAAAAGAGTGTAATATTGAAATTGACCTTAGTTATCTCAAGAAGAATGTGAAATATAGGAAGTAATGGAGTGATCATAGAATGAATTGGTTTCCCCAACAACAAGGAAAAAGTATAAAAGGAGATGATACAATAATATTTTGGTGTGAAACATCATCATAAGATAATTTAAAATGTAGATGATGACATGAATATAAACTATTATAGTTTTACTACATTTAAATATTATTGAATCTAAGTGAGTAAAAATACTACTCTCTACCATTACCTTATCTTTATAATAAGATACATACATAAGTTTGAGATCGATAGTAATCCATGTATCAGAGTGATGGGTATTAATGAGGAGGGCCCATTTGATTCCCTGGGTCTTACCATGAAACTCACAAACTAGAAAACAAAGAAGTATAAAAATGACAAAACATCTAAGGACGAAACATAGGTACTAGGGCTAATGTGAAATGAACATATAAGTGTGTGTTGTAACAATTAATGGTTAAGTGATTATATTCATGTACCCTTAACATATTAAATTATATTGATTAAATAATAATATGTTTTATTATTTAACATGAGTTAATCCTCATGTAAATAAATAACAAAATATGTTAATTTTACCTTTACGACTTAGGTAGAGATTGGAACCACTATTTACAATGGTCCACCTTGATTATATAATAATATTTTACATTGTAAAATAATAAGGTGACAATAACATTTTCACCTGAGTGTTTAAATTTGAGAGATTTCATTAAAATATAAAGACTATTCAAGGTTATGTGAAGTTTTATGAGAAGTGATGATAATGAAGAATTATATTAGGTCACAATAGTTTATCATTAATGAATAATATATTCTAGTGTTTCACCTCCTTATGAGATTTTTCATGCTACATATAGTGTCATACTTCTATGTGTATCTTTGATATAAATTACATGTCTAGATCCATCACTTTACATATGCATTATTATGTCTTAATTTTATCAGGATATCAGAGGTACCTTGATGTGATAATTGGTGGTAGGATAGGTTTATTTATTTGTATTGGCTTGTGTTCATCTTTATTCAAGAAAATTTTCATAAATTTTTATTGTATAACCTAATTTACAGCCATGAGAGCATATGATTCATTCAAAAATCATTTTTATTCATTATTTTTCATCACATTGGAGCCTATAGTAGTTTATCAAATCTTTTTATTGTATAAAAGAGACTCAAAACTTAATTCAAGCACCAAACAAATTTCCCATCAAGCTAAATTCCTCATGGGTGTCGTACTATGGCCCATGTATGAATTTTTGGAAGAAAAAATAAAAACTAGTTCAAATTACTATTAACCCTAATTCTAGTTAAATATTCATTATTTATGTTTGCTACAACCCCTAGAGAGATTACTAAAACTTTAATTTTTTGTAGAATATCTCATCTACCTGGGTATCCATGTATAGCCTAGAACAACAAAAATTAACATAAAAACTTAGTTCTTTTTACACCAAAGTTGGTTTTTGATTGTTGTATCCTCTTTCATTGACATATGAAGGATTGTTTGGTAACTATTTTAGTCTCTTTGGTGGCATCCTAAACACTCCAACAATGCCCCTACTTCTCTTCCTATGTTATTTTCTACATGGAAGAATTGAAAGGTTGGTAGAATATTTCAAAAATATATTTATTAAACTTAAAAATCCATTAAATATAAAATATTCCCAACTTTTATTATTATTTTTTAACAAAAAAGTAAAATTTGATATATTATTTTTTACATGCACGTAATATTTAATTATTTGTTTTAAAATAAATTGGATTAAATACACTTTATATTAAATATATTTCATGTAAAGTCTTGTAAATTTTCAAAAATAAATTGGTTAGTGTAATTTTGTATGACTCTTGTAAAAATGAGGTCAAGAGTTCAATACACACTAAACATTTCTTTTTAGTCAAACATTGTGTTGTAAAAACTACTTTTTAAATAATATAATTAATTGTTTTTTTTTTGTTTTTTTGGAATATAACACTTTTGACACTAGCCTATTTACAACACTTTCACTCTTTTTTATAGTTGCTCCTTCATATGAAAGTGGTTTTGTGACTAGTTGATATCTAGGTGTTTGCTCCTTCATACGAAAATGGTTGTGTGACTAGTTGACTGGTCAATTTTTTTTAATTTAAAACTAATTTATAAAGTTTTTTCAATAAATGTGTAAAATTACTTTTCATATAATTAAACAATTATTATTTTCTATACACTAGAAAAAAAATATTTATTACAAAATAAAGTATAAAACATAAACTAGTAAATATAATTCTAAACCTAAACATGATAAATTATATATATAATTCTAAACCTAAACATGCTAATGGAAAATATGGGAACAAAAAATATGGTAATAAGAATTACAAAGTTAAATTTAATGAAAATTTTAATTTGTGTTATAAATTTGGACATATAAGGGAAGACTATTAAAAAAACTAGATATAATAGAAAAACCTCTAAAAATATCAAAGGGGAGAAAGATCTTAATCAGAATCAACAAAAAAAACAAAACCACAATTAAAACAACCAGGAACAAAATTTTAAGATTATTACAATGTATGTTGCCTCATTTTACTGTAATGAAAATGAATGGAATTTAGATAGTGGTTTGTCGCATCACATGACATTTTTATCAAATATTTTATCTTACACTAAATACATATTTAAAATTATTTATTCAAGTGATAATTCACTTCTATAAGTTACTAAATAAGGAAAGGCTAAATTTTTAAATGTAGTCATAAATGATGTTTTCTATGTTCCTAAACTTAATAAAAAGCTATTATCCTATTCTCAACTTACAAATAATAATATTACAGTAACATTACTCTAGGTTAATTTTTCTATTAATAATCAATTTTGTTTTCTTGTTAATACCCCATTTGGTTACATTTAAAGTTACATATATTTTTTACATATGTTACTCATATTCAACTTCATTAATTATTATTGTGTAATACTATTTGATTGATAAATACATTTAGAATAGTAAGTGAAAAAATATAAATAACCCAATAGTTAAGATGTGATCTATTTAGTTTTCAAACATCATAAAATAATGCAAAAAATACAATTCTTTTCATCATCCATAACAAAGTGAAAGGTACACAAGTACACTAAAATAATCCATATTTATAGCTAAACATACATACATAACCTTTGTTATTTTTAGTATTCATAATCATGTACAAGATAAAAACCACTGTTATAATTAATAACAACAATATTGAATGTTTAATGTTCATAATTTATCACTAAGTATCATAATAACCCATGATTGAAGTACAATATCCATGAGTATGATTATAATAAGTTTGATTAGCTGAAGAGAGGGAGAACATCATCATGGTGATTTTCATCGAACTATAGACCATTAGTATCCCACACACCTCCCAACGCTTACCATGAGAAAAAGTGTGTTCCATTCCTCTTAAAACCATAATTCATGGGCCATTGTCAATGATAGAAGGGGAACATCCCTAATAACCTCCATGCCCTTGCCTATTGTTTTCTTCACAGAGTGCTTCTATAGGCATAACATCATAATTTGTCTTCAATAAAATAACCTTTGAAATTATTATAGTCTTTATTAATGCTAGACTTATTTTTAATAATAACCTATGAATTTAATTTAATGATGGATAAGTCCCATGTCCACCATGCATGATAAAACTACATGTAAGGATATGTATTTCTTTAAAAATATTTGGGGTATCAATAATTAAGGCAAAATTGGCCTAGTGTTAATTAAGGCCTCTTTTCAACCACAAAACATCATGGTTAGATCTGTAATATTGATAACTCAATCATAATTTCAAGTGGATTAAATATAACTACCAATATAATATCTCCTTTTTTTTTTTGAGTTTATAAACATAATAGCCACATGAGTTATACCCTAAGATTTACATGACAATGCGTTCACAACATAGCTTATGATGTTTCTCACTGATAGGTTCCCTCATTATGCCATAGGTAAGCTGGGATGTAACATCCTACCCTACTTGAGGAATACATCATCTGATTGGCTTGGTTAACTTATGAGTGATAAGAAAGACAAGGAAAATGTCTTATATAAGTTTTCAATTATACTATTGATTAAGTAGTACTTTCAGAACTTGATTTTTTAGAATTTGGATGCATCCTTTCCATTTGATTTCTTGTCAATTAAACCAACAAGTTTCATATTTAGTAATCTTACTTATATTTTATTCATCCCATAACCCATAGGCCCCAAGATCAAAACTTGGCTATGATATCACAATGTTAAGACCCCACGAGGTTATAGTTAAAGCTACATAACTTTATACATACATCACTCACAATCGATGTCATTAGTTATCATTATGTATTATTGTTTAACTGTTAAATATATCTAAAATATTAAGTGAAAAACTATAAATAATCCACTGGGTAAGATTTGATCTATTTATCTTTCAAATATCAAAGAATATTACAAAAGATACAATTCTTATCATAATGCATAACATAGTGAAAGGTACACAAGTCACTAAAATAATCCATATTTATAGATAAACATACATAAATAGCCTCTACTATTTTCAATATTCGTAATCATGTATAAGAGAACAACCACTGATGTAATTAATAATAAAAATATTAAATGTATAGCATTTATATTTTATCACTAAGTATCATAATACACCTACTTGGAGTACAGTAATACATCTAAGCCTCATGAGATAACTTCACAATCAATACAATAGCCATGAATATTATTCAAATAAGGTTGATTAGCTGAAGAGAGGGAGATCATCATTGGGGTGCTTTTCCTCCAACCATATACTATTAATCTCACACACACCTCCCAATTTTTACCATGAGGAAAAGTGTGTTCCATGCCTATGAAAACCCTAATGCATGGGCCAAATGTCAGTGATGGAAGGAAAATATCTCTAAGATCCTCCATTCCTTTGACTATTATTTTCTTCACATAATGCTTTGATATATGTATCATCACAATTTATTTTCAATAAAATAACCTATTAAATTATTATAATCCTTTCCAATTCCAAAATTAGATTTAATAATAACCTATGGCTTTATTTTAATGATGGCTAGGTCCCATGTCCACCATGCATGATAAACCTATGTGAGAGGATACATATTTTTTAGCAATATTTAGAGTATCAAGAGATCAAGGTACAATTTGTCTAGTACAAATAACAACCTCTTGTCAACCACAAAACATCATGGTGAAATTTGAAATATTGATACCTCATTAATAATTATAAGTGGATTAAATTAAACTACCAATATAATCTCTCTTTTCTCTATTTTGTTTTTTAGTTGAGTAACATAATAACCACATGAGTTATGCCCTAAGAGTTACATGACAATGCATTCACAATATATTTTATAGTGTTGTTCATTGGTAGTTTCCCTCATTTTGGCATAGGAAAAATGCGATACAACATCCTTGATTTCTAAAGGAAATCAACATAATGTTTTATACATGTTTGTTTGCCTCTTATTCATATTGTCTTTACTCACAAAGTAGAAATGGATCCCAATTATGGAATGAAAGATTAGACCATGTTAATTTTATATATTTATATGATATGTATCATAATGATCTCTTGGTGGTTATTCTTTTTAGTTCTTCCCATAATAAAACTTTTGAAGGTTTCTTATGTATTAAGCAACACACTAAACCCTTTCACAAAAATCACGATTCTAACTCCTCTCATCTTAGAGATTATCCATATTTATGATATAGGACCTCTATAAGTTTCTTGTATTAACTATTCTTTATATGTTATTATTTTCATTGATAAAATTACACTAGGATGATCATGTGTTACTCAAGGGCAACAAGGGATGGTTGTTTGAGAAAAGAACATAGTAACACACAACACTGAGGCTAAAAAAAGTTATAGTATTTTGAAATAAAAATAACTAAAAGTAAATGACTAAAAGGGAAATAATTAAAAAGTAAATGTATGTGTACCTTGACTTAACCTTATCTATATATGGTTGTTTGTTGTATTTTTAATTTTAGTTGTGGAGGGTGTAGAGACTGGTTTCAACAAACCCAAGAATACAAAACTAAAGAGAAAAAATAAATAAACATAGAAAATCTATAATAACTAGTGCTATGTAAATGGGATGTACTTGTAAACCTGGTAAGTTGGGGTAACAAGTGTTATTTTAGACCAAATGAGTAAGTTAAAAGTTAGAGTAAATTGGGTAACCAAAAAGCCAAGGCTACTAAAGACTTAAATACTCAAACAAGTAAACCTTATGTAAGAAAGGCAAACTCACCATGTCAAACCAAGGACACATGCCAAAAATGATGGTAATAAACATCAATGTGAACATAGTAATAATCATTACTTAAATAATTATGGGCAAATAAAAATCGTAAGATAACATTGATGAGCGAGAAGTAACAATCCTTACATAATCATCAATGGAAAACGGTGCATAAAAGGGAAAACAACATTGGTGAGTGAGAAGTAACAAGCCAACCTCAATAATGGAAAAAGTACATGCAAGTATAAATAGACTTAGGTGTCCATAAAAAGGGTAGTACAACAATGGTAAATTCTAAAAAAAAGAAAAGTAAGTTTAAAAATATAGATCCATGGTGTAAAGAAAGTAATCCATAGTTTCTCAAGCATATTGTTTTTCTCTAAGGATAGATACTATTGAAACAAAGTAATGTTATCATGTTTTTAAGATGTGAATAAGAAGGAAGTAGATAATAGGTAAATATATTTAGAATCACACATACCTATCATTGAGGGAAATGAAATGGGTGGAGAGAAGAATGAAGGAAAAACTAGGGTAGAGTAACTCTTTATCAAAGTCAAGATAATCAAATTAGATTTGTCAAAACAAGAGGACTATCAATGTTAAGGACTCTGAATAACTTATATTAGCCACACAAGTCTTAGGTCAACAAATAAATTATGTATATCATCCCATGAATGTTGTATACATGAAAAAAAAATGGACCATTCCCCATTACTTAGGACCCCTTATAAAGCAATCCATATATTATAATATTGGTTACTTGCATGAGAAAGTAGGTAGCACCACATAGTTTATTGAATCCTTCTAGTCTAATCTACTAGACTACTACACCCCAATGGACCTTAACTTTATTTTGGGGCAATTGTATAGTTTGAGCTTCAATTGAAGATAGGATATGTGCTTGTAATCACATTTATTGGTGTGATTTTGAATTTTAATATTTGTATCTTGCATTTTTATATATAATTTCTTTTTCTTTCAAATGACTTATATTTTAACTTTCTTGATGTAGTTTTTTAATTCTTCCTCCATACAGATTTGGAGAGCCAAACATGGGTGTTAAATATGACTTTCATGTGAATACATGGGGCTTTATTTCTAATAGAGAGAACTTAGATAACATGGTGTCTATGAGTATCATAAATTTAGGTGAAATAAAAAGTGATATCTTAACTTTGACCTTGTTTTAACCAATGTGGAGTGAAAATAAATTAAATCAAGAGGAATAAAACATGAAATAATTTGAATTACTTAAATTTATGAAAAAAATTGATAAAGGATGAAAAAGGGATTTGATGATATAAAAATGTGATTCCTTATTGTAAGAATGAGGGAAATGGAGGAAAACATTATAAAATAGAATGTTTTGAAAATTCCATCTGTCAAAAGAAGTAAAAGCTAAAGTTGATAACAAGGATCAAGAACTTATAACCATTAAAAAATACATTCTAGAAAAAGAATGAAAAAATGGTAATTTTATGAGGAAGGCCACCTATCCATGGTCTTACACTATAAATAATAAAATATAAACCCATGAGGATGCCAAAAATTATTGAAAAAATAAATCAAATAAGAAAAATATGGTATTTGTGAGGAAGTCTAGGTCGTATCCATGGTATTACACTATAACTCACAAATGAGAAACCCAAGGGGTGCCAAAAAGTCTATAAAATATATGAAAATAAAGAGGATTATAGTACATCATATGGAAGATTAGGTCCTATCCATGGTTTTACAATACAAATCATGAGAAAAAGGGAAACCAAAAGACCAAAAGGAAGGACTAAGGTTTTTAAAAAGAGGAAACTACTGTTGAGGGTGATACCCATGCAAGTATCCTATAAAAAGTGTTAGATAGATAGTATATATAAAGTATGAAAATAAGTGAAGGTTTAAGTAAAATACTTCATGAATAATTATGCATTGGTGGGATTTTTTAAAATATGGCCTTCCTTAGTTTAAAGGTGATAGGTACTTGGACTAAGAATATATTTGACTAAATAGGGGCCCCACCATTTTTGGGCATATTTACCTTCTTTATCATGAGTGTAGTATAATTTAAGGATAAGATAACCAACATCAAATGTGCTAAATTTAAAATGTTTCTTATGTTGTTTGGAAATACGAGCCCTATATTGGTGATTATGTTGCAAAGTATAAACATGATGTTCATTAAAGAGATTAATGGAATGAAAGTAAGCTTCACATAATTATTCATCAATTATGATACCATGAAGAGATATAAAAAGAGAAAGAAGCTCAAATTCTAAGGGAAGGACTGAATCAGAACCATAAACTAGAGAGAATGACATTACCCTAATGGCAGTACATATGCTAGTCTGATAGGCCCAAAGATTAGGATAGAGATGAAGGTTACAATCCATGCAAGTTTCAAGAATTAGTTTTTGGATAATTTTATTAAGGATTTTGTTGGTGGCCTCAGATTGGCCATTAGATTTAGATGATAAGGTATTAAAAATTTGTGATTGATTTTGAATTTAGTGAAAATATATTTGACATATTTATTTTTTAAATTACCACCATTATTTATAATGATAACATGAGGGACACCAAAGTAGAAAATAATTTGATTAAGGATAAATTTAGAGATGGTAGTACCAGTGACATTAACAAGGGGCATAGATTCAACCCATTTGGTAATGTATTATATAGTGGTGATTATAATACATTATCATCTTGAGATCAAGGTAATTTTCCTATGAGATCTAATCCTCACATGGAAAATGGTTAGGGATATTTGATGGTTTGAAGCTTGACTATAAGTGAATGAATTAAATAATTAAGAAGTTGGCAAGGTGTACACTTTTCATCAAATTCAATGGCATCCTTTTAAAGAGTGGTCCAAAATTATCCCATATGTAAGCATTTGTGGGCTATAGCATGTCCGTTACAATGGTCACCACAAATTCCCCTATGTTTTTGTTTAAAAAGAGGAAACTCATATTTCATAACATAACAGATCAAGGTACCTTTAGCATTATGATAATAAAGGATGGTATATCAAAATACATATTTAAAATATTTTTTATGAATGTGAGTTTTTTCATAAGAGTCTAAGTTTGGAGGATAAATTTGATGTTCCAAAAATTTAATGATATCTTTATACCATGAACTTTATCAAATGGTGATAGTATCAATGTGGCAAGAAAATTAGGTGGTTGAATAAAAGATGAATATTTTATTATTTAGATAATAAAAGTGGGATAAAAAATAACTTGGTGCAAATGAAAAGGATAGTCAGAAGAATTAATGTAATTTTAATCTTGACAGATAGGTTTGATGGTGAAAGAAATGAAATATTTGGAAAGAGTAGTTGAAATTTAATTATAATTAGTGAGATTCTTGATTTTTCATTGGTAATCACCATTTACTTAGAATTAAATGAGTTGATAATCACCTAAATCATGTAGCTATTGGATATATAAATCAAGAACAAATCTCATGCCTAAGATTAGAGCTTCATACTCTACCATATTGTTAGTAATGTCAAAGGTTAAGCTAAAAGCTAAAGGGATGATTTATATTAGAGTAATTGTAAAAATACAACATACCCCATCTCCTTAAAGGAATTTAACACCATAAAAATGAAGGATCCAAGTATTCTCATGTAAGTTGACATTAAGTTCATGAATTTATTCAATACCCACTTTTAGTCTAGTAGGATCAAGGAAGATAGTCGATTCATCAAGATTAATTGATTCAAGATTAATAGTGAGGTTATGAAAGTAATTTTTAAGATATATATCTTGGTTGATACCTTTAATATAGAGAATATTATCATCAGGAAGATTATCTTGAAGGTTATTGGTAGCTGGTATAGGATCTATCACAAGTTGATCAACTATGATTTATCCTTTGATAATTTTTGTGTAATGATTCAGAGATCAAATTATATAAGGAGGATGATCCACTTGCCAATTCTATCTCTAATAAAAAAGGCTTTGGAGAAGAAGTGATGAAGGGGGTTGAAATGAATGATGACATAAGTGGTCTGATAAAGCATGTAATGTCAAATATTTTCAACTACAAAATATATAGTGAGGCAATCACATTTGACTTTTGTATAAAATTTCTTATAATTTATGAGTCCTCAGCTAATATAATATATGGCATACTTTCTTCTTATATCATATTATTATCCAAGTATTTCCCAAATAGATATGGGTGGGGAAGAAGTATACAGGGTTAGAGGTTAATTGTTCTAATGAAGATGAAGCATAGATGGGTGGAGAAATGATTCTTTCATGTTATCAAATGATTTTTCATAAGATCCCATCAATTCTAAAGCATTACCTTTATTAAGAAGAGAATTGACAAAGTAGATGTGATAAGCCATGTTGGGGATGAATCATCTAATTACCCAAAGTTTGTCAAGATAAGTGTGAATATATGGAATAGAATGATTAATGGGCATGTCGATGATAGAACTAATATTACAAAGGTCAATGTTGATGTCATGGGGAGAGACTAATAATCTTAAAAATTTTATATATGTGATACCAAAGACCCATTTATAAATATTTAGTCAAACTCTATATTTGAGAAGTTGATCAAAGATGATGGAAAGATTAAAAAAATTAGTCTTATGATTTTTATATTTAGAAATGAGGTCATACACATAGATTTTTAAAATTTTATGGATAATATCATGAAATATATGATTTATTTCTCATTGATAAGTGGCACTAGTATTTTTGAGGTTAAAGGGAATTTTAACATAGAAATAGGTGCCCCATTTTATGGTAAAATTAGTCTTATGTTGGTCCTCAGGAGAAATGTGAATTTTATTATAGCTCAAGAAGTCATCCATAATAGTTAACATTAAATAACTAGGTATGCAATAGACAATGGCATATATTTAAGGTAAAGGGAAATTATCCTTAGGAAAAGTGAGACTAGGATTACAAAAATAAATGCAGATGTGAATAACCATAATGACTTTTTTCAAAAAGGAACTATATTAGAAACCCATTAAAAATAATCCATAGGTTGATAAACTTATCATTGATAAGTTTGATAAGTTCTTTATGACATAAAGTGGCACCTTCAAGTAGAAATTTCCGTTACTTTTGATTTACATGTTTGGCATCAAGATAAATTATGATGTTGTATACCATAATGCTAGGATCAATACTAGGCATGTCCTCATAAGACCAAGAAAAAATCTCATATATTTATCAAAAAATAATCTAAAATTATCATATTCGATATGTGAGAGTGCCCAAGAAATTTTATTTGGTCAAGGGCATGATGGAGTACCACATTTAATGTGATTAGTTTCTTTGATAAGCATAACATTGCCATATTAGTAATGTGATGGTGCA
This sequence comes from Torreya grandis, assembly GCA_037957365.1. Classification (NCBI taxonomy): domain Eukaryota; kingdom Viridiplantae; phylum Streptophyta; class Pinopsida; order Cupressales; family Taxaceae; genus Torreya; species Torreya grandis. The sequence continues at coordinate 984,893 of JARHVA010004998.1, forward strand.
TTAGGTAAATAATAAATTTCATTATCTTTAGGATCGATGCTATAAATGAAGTTGTTAAAACAAGGATATTTTTTTTAAGTTCCCAAGTTTGTGGTTTTGTTGAGGAAGTTGAAAATCTTAGGCATGAAGTATTTCAAGAATAGTTTCATCAGTAGTCAAAGTGGGAAGAGGACCATAATACTCAATATATACTTTAAGATAGAAGAACTGATTACCATGGTGATCATATTTAGAGTGTATCTGATGGACATTGGTGGCCTTAGAATCTAATGTAATCTTGGGAGTAGGAGAAGTAGATGGATCAAAATGGATTGGTGTATCATTAGTTTCTTTGATGGGAGTAAAATTAGATATATATATGGGATCTGTAGATGGTAGAGAAGATGTAGGATTTTTTAGAGGTTTGAAAGGTATGATTTGTTCTACCACCCAAGGAGTATCAATAAGTGGATAATTAATAGGAGGTACATGACCTTTAGGATTTTATTTGTGATCAATTTAAATGGTATGAATATCCCAATTAAAGGAATGCATTTGAGCTAAGGTTTTATGATAATGTTGAACATTCAAGTCTTGAGATTACGCTTGGGCCATTATGTAGTTATCATCATATGTTGGAGAAATGGTACATGATTTATATTCAAGGGGAGTTTCAAAAGGCAAAATCCCAATATTACTAAATGTACATGGAGATATGATGAGAGGATCTTGAAATAATTTGGCCACTCCATAGTCATTGCATGTGAACACCTCTTATGTTAAAGAAGGCTCATGAGCATTGTATGGAGAGGGAAAATTAGTTATGTCACCAATGAGAGGAATAATATGGTCAAGAGATAATAAATAAGGAGGAATCCACTTCAATATATATGGAGGTATCTTGGTAATATTTCATTAATTCTACATTTGATTAGGTTCATCATGATCTGAATTAACAAGAGTGACTTGTAGATCTGGATTGATGTTGATGAACTTAGGTAAGGGAGTGTTATAGTGGTATGTATGGTAGGAATATGGTATTGATATTTTGTATTAGGGATTGAATACTCCAAGGTTTGGGATTAGCCTCATGCTTATACCATTTACCATTATGTAATAATTTAATGCATTGGCTACCAGAAGAAGTAATGACCCTCATTTTATGAGTCCATGGGCAACTAAGGAGTATGTTATAAGATAAGGGAAAATCAAGGACCATAAGTTTAGTTCAAATAATCTTAAATATAATTATTAGGGGAAGCTAAATAAAACCAAGTGGTTTTCTTTTAGTTTTATCAAATCCATAATAGGTAAGGTGGGTTTTCTTGAGATGATCCATATTATATTCAAATTTTTTGGATAAGCCATAAATATGTCACATTAATACCAAAGCCTTTGTTAATTAAAAATTCATAGATAAGGGTAGTATTAATTGCTATTTTGATGAATAATGGTAGATAATTATCATGAAAAAGGATTTCATCATTAATCATGTCTTCTTCAATAAATTCAATAGATGGTTTGGAATAAGGACAAATGATTTAAATGCTATGTAATTTGTTAGGTTGAGGTTCAAAAAAGGGTGGTTCTTCATCTATAGGAGATGGATCTTCAATTTCTTGTAATTTTTAAATAAGGAACCTGCAATTACAAGGGGAAGTATGACCTACCTCCATAAGTGGAATCTTTCAAGGCATGGAGTTAAGTTCTTTAAGAAAGTTCCAATGATATTTAAAAGAACCAATGTGAGTTTTGGAAGGTAAGGTAGATTTTGAAGGAATAGAAGTGGTTGGAGGTTTGAAAGGAGGAGGTCATTCCTCATGGGCTTCTAAAACTAGATTTTTGGTTTTATTAGCTTTAAGAATATATTCTTTTAAATATGCTTTCTTAGGTTTCATAACAAGATCTTTATGAGATGCCTTGAGATGATAATTCACCTTCATGGTATAACATATTGATAATTATTATAATTTTTATCATAATAAGCATCAATAACACAAACAGCCTTGGTATTTTATCGATTATTAGTCATGGAAAAATATTTTTGGTTATTAAAAGAATAATCTTTAAAAACCTATCATTTTTGAGAAGTGGTATTGTACTCTTGATGATGAAGGTTGATCATTGCTTCATGATTGAAGGAAACACCATGCCTGTAAGAGACAAAATATTTATTAATACATCTACAATATTCATGGGAATGGCCAACATTAACATGGAACCAACAAAACTAATTAGGTTCATACCACTTAGGAGGATTATTAAGATAAGTAAGGGGTTTAGAGGGTGGTAATAATTGTTTCATTTACTGCATAGTGAGTGGTGTGTGAGAATATAAGAGAGTGTTAGCCTAGGAAACTATTGGTTTGGTTTGAGGACTATTGCTAGAGATAAAATTATTAGAGGTTTGAAAAGATCCTTTGAGGAATTTAGGATTAGGTTCAAATTGCTTCATGATAAAGTCTTGATGTTTAGCTTGGTCAAGAGCTTTATTATGTTTGGGGAACAAAAGTTTGAATCTTATAATGAAGAGGAGTTAAGGTAGTGATAGAGATTTTTAAAAAAAGTTGTCATAATTCATGTTAGGTCAAATTTATGGGTAAGATATTTCTATCTTTTTATAAAATCATGAGCTAATTTGGTAGGAGATTGTTTAGCATTGATGAAATGACTGAGGCAATTTTTAGGAAGATCATTATGTTGAAACTCTTTGACGAAAGGACTTACTAAATCCTCAAGTTTCCAAATGTAATCTTGGGGAAGTTGGTTGCACCATTCTAATACATCACTAATGAAGGTTTTAACGAAAGGTTTAGTTTTGGTGAAAGTATTAGTTTAGATCCACTCTTTGTAAATATTTTTAAAGGCTTTAATAAAGGATGCAAGGTATTTAGTCCCATCATACTTGATAGTTGGAGATATGTTACCAATATCAATAGACATAATTAATGGAGCTAAAGGCTCATTTTGGATGTTTTGAGGCATTTTTATTCATAATAGGTTCAGGAGTAACATTTTCTGAGACATCTTTAAGAGGTGGAGGAATGATATTTGGATTGGCTTGAGGATGGATAGTCAAAGGTTAATTATCCATATTGATCAAATTATGTTTTAGTTGCATCATTTGAGAGGTGTTATAAGTTTTCATTATGTTCATTTGTTATATTAATTGTGCAAGAAGTTGAGTCATATCAATTTGTGGGTTGGTGTTTTTAGGAGAACTCCTCGAGTTAGTATTAGGGGAAGGGTTATTGGAAAATGGATGATTAGTGGGATTGTTATTTATAACTTGTATCAATTTCTCCCACATTATGTTAAAGGGTTTGAATATGAGAATTGTCTTGATAGGTGCAAAAAGGATCAGATCCACCTACTTCATCTTGTGGTGTGATTTGTACCATGTTATAAGCCACAAACTAAGGAGGGGAAGAGGTAATCCAAGAGTTATTGTTATCTTATGAGGAAAAGAGAGAGAAAAATGAACATCCCATGTAGTATCTAAGTGGATTTATGCTATCCAAGAAGATTCTAATATGGGTTTTCATGATGAATTGAGAGAAATGAACAAAATACTAAGGAATAAAAATAAAGAATTGAATCGAATAGATAGGATATGTAGCACTAATATAGGGTAAATTGGGTTAATTTAATATTGTAAACTAGGGAAATAGAGCCTAATAATATTATAGAGTTGATTGGGTTAACCTAGTACTATTATCTGATTGGAAAAAAAGAGATACAGAGTCAATTGGGTTGACTTAGTATTGTAGTAGGGAGAAAAATAGTTTGTAAAAGACTATGTAAAATAGAATGATGGTGTACTAAAAATAAGGATATATATTGCAATTTAATTGAAAAAAATAAATGAAAGGAAACACACAATCATTTGGGTCAATGAGAATGATCCAATTGAGTCACACATCATAAAACTTTGCACTAATATTAGCCAATGCAAGTTTTTTCAATATAACATACTATGAGTAAAGAGAAAGTAGTTAAGTTGGAAAGTAAATGCTAACTAGGTGGTCATATTAAATGTTATTAGATTATTAAAGTGTTATTTTAAGTGTGATAGAGAAGTTTGTTGAAATTAATGAACTATAAATCAATCTATGGATGGTTTCAAGATGTTTAGATTGAAAGGGATCTATGTTTCGAATGGTAAGAGCTTGGTATTGGGGCCTACCTCCTCACTTCACAATCATACAATATTAATGGTGTCAAGTGATTTTCCAATATATAACATTAACCATTTGTTTGTACTTGGCTAGAAAAACAAGTTAGTTTGTGCCTTGGTGATGAAATCCAAGTAGATAGGCCTTCAGTAGACAAATGTTCAAATGCATTTTAAAATTATGTGATTTGGTAGTGTATGCAAGAAAGAGAAAAATAGTGAAACTAAATGGTATATAAAAAACCAATTGATTAGACTATTTGATCTAATCTAAGCATGCAAACAACTAAAAGTGAAAGTGTGAAGTAATTACTCGTATATAGATGTTAATTATAGTTTAAAACATAATATAGTGTTAGTTCAAATGATAATGTATGAAAACATTATAGTAAATCTTCAAAAGTGTCACTATTGTACTACTAAAGCAAAAGTTTTTAAGAAATATGTCGATAGGGTTGACCTAGTCTTTTAGATAGAAGACAAAATATAGAACTAGGTCATCTAAGTCAACCTAGTTTTCTATATGGTTGTAGTTTTAAATACTACCAACTATGAAAAATAGAACTATAAGTAATAACTAAAATGAAAGAGAAAGAGAGAAAGGAACCTTGGTGGATTGGAAGATGTATAGGAATGTGAGATTGATGTTGATGTGCCTTGAATGTTACTAAAAATTTCTACCAACTATGTCAACTAGGTTGACCTTGTTCTATAATTCCTTATTTGATGAAACCTCTGAAGATGAATATAATAGCTTGGTCAACCTAATATGTTTTTTAAAAACCTATAAGATGACTATATTGACCTAGTCAACCTAGTATATTTTTTAGAATCTTTTAAGATGACTAAATTGGCTTGGTCAACCTAGTATATTTTTAGAAGCATATAAAACTACAATGTTGACCTATTCAACCAAGTAAACTATATTTGATGAAGACCTACATAAAAAGAATAGATTCATTTTTTATATGACTATGTTAAACATGTGCATAGAAGTTAGAAACAATACTAACCCTATCGACATAGTATATTAAATATAAAAAAATAATAAATAAAATGATGGAAATTAGAAAAATGTAAAAAAAAACCTGCAAGGGTTAGATTCACATTGGGTTTACAAGAATGTATACAATAAAAATACATCAAGTCTATAGATTAATCCTAACTCAAAGAAGATAAATGACAACTACACTTTTAATTAAGGATATATTATATAATTGGGAACATGACCAATATGTCAGTCTACTAGACCCAATTAGGGCATCTCTTATCATAATAATAATATTAGGGAGGGTTCAAAGGCCTCCAGTTAAGCAAAATCATGAAATAACCCTAACTAAGCCCTATGTTTTCATATTCACTATACTAATAACAAGTAAAGCAAAGAAATTTAATCTGTGCTCAACAAATCTTATGGGACAATATGAGGGTTAGTTAAAAAGTGAAAATAAACATATATAGCATAATCTCATTTAATCTATGTATGAGTAATACCCTAATGAATAGAGAATAGTAGTAATATTATTCAAAAGCCATTACTTAGGCTACTTCTATCTACTAAAGATATGATCAAAGTTAGAGAATACATACCTAAAGGATGAACACATTAAGACACAATCTCTCCTTTGGACAAAAGGGATTTGAAATAAGTTTTGTGTTTTGTAAAGATCACTAAGAAAGGAAAAAATATCCAAAACTTCTCCACAAGACTAGATTCTCCAAGTAGAAACCCTAGTCTGAGACTCCTTAATTAGAATGGTAGAAGAGCATATTGTTAAGAAGTGCAAGTGAATAATAACTCTTAATGTCTCTATAAGAATGGTGAAATGATCTTGTATATATAGGGGTATTTAACCCTAGCCCTTCCAAAAGTTTTGATCGATAGGGTCGACCCAGTTGACCGAGGAATATTATTGACAAAAATTTAATAGGTCACAAGTTAGGTCAGCCAAAAGTTGACTTAGACCCTAAATGAATTTCACTGATAAGTGTACAAGGTCAACCTAGTCAACCTAGTAATATAAACTATTGAAAGGGGTTCTGGGTTAGGAAAAGAGGTATGAAAGATGGTAAAAACTTGGAGGAGGGTGCAAGAGATGAGTAATAGGGTAGGGGATTATCTTGAGAGTGAGATGGATTGGTAATAAGTATAAATAAAGGAAAATAATCTTACAAAGCACTAATGTTTTTCCCACCCCTTTCCTAATGTACCCCTTAGAGCATGCACATAGAGATATTGAGACTTGATGAGTTATTACAAAATAGAAATCATCAATATTTAATATAAGTCAAAAATATTATGTGTATTCAATAATAACCACATGAGTTATACCTTAAGAGTTACATGACAATGCATTCATAATATATTTTACAATGTTGCTTATTAATATATGCCCTCATCTTGGCATAGGCAAAATACGATGTAACATCTTGGATTGTTGAAGGAAATCAACATAATGGTTTATATATGTTTTTTTTTCCTCTTATTCATATTGTCTTTACTCACAAAGTAGAAATAGGTCTCAATTATGGAATGAAATATTAGGCCTTGTTAACTTTACAATTTTATATGATATGTATCATAAGGATCTTGTGGTGGGTATTATTTTTTTCTTTTCCTCATCATGAAAATTGTGGAGGTTTCTTACATGTTAAAAAACACACTAAACCCTTTCACAAAAATAATGATGCTAACTCCTCTCATCCCTTAGAGACTATTCATAGTTATGTTATAGGACCTCTATAATTTTATTATATTAAATATTCTTTATATGTTTTTATTTTCATTGATGAAATTACACTAGGATGATCTCATCTTACTATATTAAAAATATATATGAAGTGATTTAAGTTTAGAGAATTTAAAGCCTTAGTTGAAAATTATTCTAACTTTTTTATTAAAATATTAATATATCATAATGGTGGTGAATACAATTGTAAATAATTTGATTCATTTGGAATTATTTGTGGTATACAAAGAGATATAATAAAATCTTATTCCCCACATCAAAATGGAATTTTTACAAGGAAAAATTGAACTATCATTTAAATGGTTAGAACAATGTTGTATTGTACAAGTGTTCTCACATTATTATGGGTTAAATCCATGAATGCTACTATGCAAATTATAAATAGAGTTCCTAATACATATTTGCATATTTATACACCCTTAGAAATGTGGTCTAATAAGAAATTAGGTGTTACTCATGTTAGGATATTTTGTTGTCCTACTTCCATATTTAATCCTAATGCAAAAAAAAACAAAATTTATCCTACCTCCTATTATTGCATTTTCTTAGGTTATAGAATTAAAAAATTTATTAAGAGTTTATGATCCATCTAAAAGATAAATAATTGATAATATAAATGTTCAAATATTTTTAAAATATTTTATTGAGACTTATGTGGAACCCCCTCAAAGTGATTCTTTTGATAAGCATGACTCTTATGTTACTTCTTGTGAAGAAACAAATTCCCTAGAGAAATTTTATCCATTTTGGCAAACTTAGAGTCTTAGGAACCTTCTCAACTTTTTTTCCAATATAAAATACCTAAATGGGATAATTATTAATTTAGTAATCTAATATTTATAATATTCATAAATTAATTATGAGTCAACATACCTATCGTGCTTTGATTATTCTGTATGAATTTAAACCTCAATATTTTGAAGAAACTATTCAAGATGATAGCTAAAAGGTTGTTATGTAAACTAAATATAAATCCTTGATTAAAAACTATACTTGGAATCTTATCCCACCTTTTCCTAAAATACATATTTTTAGTTCTATGTGGCTTTACAAAATTAAATAAAATTCAATTGGTAAAATTGACAAATTCAAACCTATATTAGTTGCTCATGGTTTTACATAAAAACCTAGGATTGAATATGTTGAAACCTTTTCTCATGTAGTAAAAAATGAGTACTATTAGATTTATTATTGTCATTGTAGCTCAAAATGTTTGGATTATACAAAAAATGTACGTAAAAAATACTTTCCTAAATGGTGATGTAGCAAAATAAATATACATGACTTAGCCTAAAGGTTTCATTATGGTAGCAGGTGAATGTGATAACCATACTAATTTTACAAATATAGATTCTACTTGAATATAATCATGATTTCATTTTATTGTATAGTTATTTTGTGTTGTTTCATGGTTAATCTATTTTTGTATCATTGGTATTGAAAGGAAACTAAATATGGGTTGGCACGTATGTGAAAGAGTTATCAAAACTCTTTAACGAAGATATCTCTAATGGCTCATTACCCAAACCATTTGTGATTCAAAATACACTCAAAATGAGAAAAATAATATTAAACAAAACAATTACTATACACATAATGAGATATAAAAAAGATTATGAAGCATGTATATTACAAAGAAGATCACTTTCTTATATAAGAATCGTAAAACAATATATAAACTAAACTAGGTAATGTGGGATAACCCCCACATAAGACAAAACTAGGTAAAGACCAATGACCTAGATAGAACCAAGAAAGCATGATTAATTAGATACTCTAACATTATGTGTGTTAAATATGACTTTAGAGGTTAAGATCTATAACACTTACAAGATATATATTCCTTCAGTTTTTAATAGAATGGGTTCAATTTATACAAAATTGATAGTATATTTTAGAATATTTTGATCTCAATGAGAAGGATTTTAATATAGATCTTTGTTTATTTTATATGCATATATATGTATGATCAATTTTTTCATTGTTATAAAGAAGTATGAAGTAGTCTTAATGTACTATCTAATATGATTTCCTTATGTGTTATTTTTAGAGTTATATAATTCTATGTACATAATGTATTCCATATTTAAATCCTTTCAATAGAATCTTTGTTAGTTTTTGAATAGATCTATTTGTTATATAAGTGTATTCTCAAATGCTAAATATTTGTGATTTCAATGTAGATGTGGAAAACCCCTATCTATCCATAAGTTTAGTACGTTCTTCCTTAGATCACAAGGTTATCCCTTAATCAAGATTTTCTAGTGAAACCTTGGAACCACTACTAAAATTGGTGTGGTGAACATCGATATCATCATCCAAAGAGATGTTGTGATGGATACTTGGCCAAAGATGGGTATAAAACTAGTTAAGAGTAAAAGATTCATAATTTCACATAAGAATAAGCACAAAGGATAGGATGTATTATGAAATAAATCATAATACAACTGATGTAAACTCCATAAATTTTATAGTACAGGGGTATATAGCTTTTAATATAGTAAAATATTGATTTATTAGAGAGATCAAAGCTAATTTTTTTAGTGACTTCTTTTATTGATCAAGATGTTGGTTGTAGAAAAGGCCATGGTTCCTATTATTTTTAGTATGGATTAGTCACTTAAGGTGCCATGGGGATGAGTGTGAATAAAGGGTGAATGGTGAAAAGATGAAAATGTAGGGCTTGAACCTAAATTGAGAATGGAGAACCAAAAGGAGAAGACTCTAGAATTAGAAAGAGAGCTGTGACAATAGAAAAAATGTGATAAATAAGGGGAGATCTAATAATTTGTGAGGAGTAGTAGTATCAATAAAGACTAGAATTAGATCAAAAGAAAAGGATATGATAAAAGGAGAAAGGATCCTAGATAGAGAGAAGATAGAGAAATAAAAAGTGATGAAGAATGAGTGAGGGAATAAGAGGGAGAAAGCAGTGTAGAATTAGATTAGGTAGTTATAAGGTTTCAAGCTTACAAATGAGTATTCCTTAGAAGATAATAAATATCATCATATAGTCATAGACATGGCATAGGTTTATGTTTTGAGAAATTCATTTTTAGAAGTACTGATCATTCACCATGGGAGCACACATCCCCTGAGCCTATTTATTTCAAAACTATAGAAGTTCTTATACTGCCTTGGAAGATAAAGATTGGTAGGGTCCTATCACAAAAAAAATCAAAGGAAAAATACTAAAATATAGAAGGAAGTACATCATGAAGTTCTTCATAGATTTTATAAGTAATAAAAGAACATAAAAGGATTGTTATTAACAAAGATAGATTCCTTAATTGTTATGCAAGCTAAAGAGTTTATCACCCAAATTGAAGTATTAGAAGAAGAGGATGAGGATTATGAAGACACATTTGAAACTAATTAATCATCAACAATGCTAATATAAAAACAATAGGTGGTGCCATTGCAAAAAACACCACCAATACTGTAAAGTTATAAAAACTAGTTATATATCAATTATCTATGATACCTATGAGAAACCTCAATATGATAGATTAAGTGGGGCCTTTAATTCATCTAGCTTAGTATGATAGGTTTGTGAACCCATAATAGTACCTTCTCATCTATGCCATGAAGTGTCAAGTTAAAGGAATTATTGGTGAAGTAGTAATGAAGTGTGATTTGATTGAAGATTTAAGCAGTCATGTGCTAGAATTCATATTTTATAAGGATACCAACACAAAAACACTATAAGAGGTAAAAAAATTAATCACAGTGTTTAATATTATGAAATGTTTTATCGAAACTATTCAAGATTTGAAATAATTTTTTTAGGGAGTAAAAGAGTCTATCAACAACTATGATCATTTATTTTTTGACATTATGAATAAAATAGAGTTTTTATTACAAGATAAGGATAAATTAGCATGGTTTGTAGAAGGATTGAGGATAATAATATGGTTTGCTACTACACAAACATAGTTTGGCACTAAGACAGATGCACGAGTAGATATGATAAGGGTCAAACATATTGAATATTATGGTGATAATATAAATTAAAATTACCTTATAGATAATACTTTGAAAATATCTTGAAAAATATGGGTCAGTATAAATGAGGAGATAAGCATAAATGTGGCATGTGGTGTATAAAATGTGGACAAGAATGACATCATAAGAGTGAGTGTCCTATAATATAAACAGAATTATATGAAGTTTTTAGAGTGGTACAAAATTCAACATCTCATTATCATTTACCTATTGGCTATATATTTTTTAGGCTATCAAAAGTACCTAGGTAGTCATGAGATTAAATCCCCTTCATTTAAAGGTGACGCTCCCATATGCTTAAGTCTATTTACTTCCAATTATTCATAGTTTTTAGTCATTCATAGATTATATAAATTATGTAAAATTTGTTTTATTTTGCGGGTACTACTTTAATCATAGTGCTTATAAACCATAACAAAGTGCTTTTGTATTAAGTAGTTGTTTTAGAAAATGTGTAAAGAAATTTTAGGAAATAGAGAATGAAAAGACTAAGAGATGTGAGAAGAAAGAAGATGTACATAATAAGTAGTTTTATAGAGATTATTGAGTCCATAATAGTAAATAAGCATTCAAGAGATGATAATCCTTTTAGTAAATGATTAAGAAAGACTAGAAATCATATTTATATTTAAAAATAACACAAAGTTTACCATTTTAATCTTCATAAATCAACCAAATGATGCCCTTCAATGCAAAGTTACATATAAATAAACTTTCTTCTTATTTACTTTGAAACAATTTCATACCAAAAAAAACTCAAAAATCTAAACACAAAGTTTTAGATTCCTTAAACTCTTTTTCTTCAGTTACAATTTCTTTCCAAAAAATCTCATCTCCCATTGCATGCAGGCCTACACTTATATTTATACAATATCTTAAGTCAAAATTAAATAGAAGACAACTCATTGAATTTTAATGTGAAGTGCCAAAAATTGGGAACCATAGAGAAGTTTCCTCCTAGAATTTCCCCTTTGTGTCATGAAATGGCCAATGACATGTAGCATTTGTTGATTTTATTGTTTGAATAAAAGATAATCTCTTTACATGCAATGTAAAGCTTACTTAAGTAATTTGATTTTACAAAATGACTTCAAGTAATGGTGTTTATATAAGTTACATGAGTCTTACATTTTACAAAGTAATATACCTTGATAATTAGCTTTATTAAATGACTTTACTTCAAGTAATTACTTATAACAAAGTTACTTCAAACATATTACTTGAAGAAAATAAAAGAAAATGGAAGAAGAAAAAAGTTGCCAAGAAGAGGATCAAAAATAATCAATCCATGTCATGAACTTCATATTTTTATTTTTTCTATATTTGATATCTTAGGACATCATGAGCTATATTATTGCATCATCTAATTTGGCAAGTGATTGCCTTTCAGTATCATATCTCAGCAATTCTCTTTCCAACTTCCTATAATAAGCTTTCACCCTCTTATGTCTTGGTTTAAGCCTCTTAATTTATTATTGACTCTTGATTAACTCCTTTATAGATTTTTTTGTGAAAGGAGTTGTGACCTTCTCAATTATCTACTTAAATTTTTGATATAATTTTTTAAATGTCCTTGGCATTTTCTCAGAACAAATGTTAGTGAGACCAAAGATAAATCTTCTAGATCCACTTTTTCATTACAAGCATCTTATTCTAAAGTATTCATCTCTTCAAGAATTGCCCCAAGAATATGCATGAAAAAAGATAAGAGGTACTCCTCTTGTTTTTATTTATTTATTGATCCTTCAGGAACAATCTATTCTTTGATTAAATATTTTTCACTCAAAGTGTTTTTTCTTTGATGACTTTCTTGCTGCAACTTATAAATTCCATTCTCATTTTATATTTTCTTCATCACTACCTTTATCTATGATAATTTATTTTCAAGATCAGCTTGAGTACTTGGGACCTTAGGAAAGTGTTTTTGAATAGTTTGAAAAATCTTCTCTATCTATTCATCAATGGCTTTAGCCTTATCTCTAGTTTCCTCTAACTCAGTTATTATTTGTTGACCCATTAAATCACCTAAAAGAATTGGCTGTTGAGGAGTGGATCTTGACACTTTGGTAATTATTTCACACAACTTTGTAATTTATTCCTTAAATTTGGCTTTGTAAACTTTCTCTTCATCAAGATTTTATAACAAAGTATTGATCAACGTATGAGTACCTTACTTTAGACCTTCAGTGGTAGCTTCTTCAAGGGGTATTTTCACGACTGTCAAGTGTTATTCAGTGACTTTATATTTACCTTTACCCTAAGGAGGAACAGATACCTCTACAAACTTCTACTCTGAAGGTTCAAGTATCATCTTAGAATCTACATTAGTGCTCTTGGGCTTCCTTCCTTTGTGATCAAGACTCTTTAAAAGTTACAAAATAGTCTCATCTAAATTTATTACTTATCTAATCTCAAGAAATATTTGCAACACTAACTAAGATGAGAAGTCTATACTTGTTTGAGTAACTAAATGTAGAACCATTTGCTATTGAGATATTCTTATTACTAATTCTTAGGAAGGAGTTTCATGTGTATCTAAAACACCATGTACTACATTAGGAACTACTTGCTTATCATTCTCTTTCTCTACCTCTTTCATAACTTTTTTCTCTTTCTCTTTCTCCTTATCTTTCTCCTTCTCCTTCTCTTTCTCCTTCTCCTTCTCCTTTGCTACCTTTGCCTCTATTTCTTTCTCAATTTAAACCATTTCCTTTTGTTTTTTTTGTGATACCTTCTTATATGAGGTCACTTTTATAGTAGTTACTTATTCTAGCTCATTTTGAGTGGTTGGTTGATCATTTGAAGGAGGTGGACATGGAACAATGGGTGGAGAAAATGGAAGAATAGGAGGAGGAACATCAATCTTCTTATGAATGGTTTTCTCTATAAGTTCTATGCTATGATAATTTAGAGGTGTCATGAGTGTTTATGGATCTAGGTAAGTGTAGTATAAGTAGGAATGATGGGTGGAGAAGTATCTATAGAAGTGACCAAATGGGGTGTTGTGACAACTAGCTAAATTGGTTCTTTATCTTTTAGTATAGATTAAGTGTCATCAACATTATTTTTCAACTTTAATTTCTTAGGCAATTGACTACTTTCTCCTTGAATTTCCTTCCTGTTCTAACTTGTTTGAGTAGTTTCAATAATTAATTCCTTCATGCAATACCCCTTATTAAGGATCCATATAAAATTCATGGCAAGGATAATATAATTTCTATAAATAATAGTTTTGACATGATATTTACCAAAACCAATCTTCAAAAGTGTAGTGTTATCCCCTCCTACTATATTGTACGAATCACAAGTTATAATTCCATCATCCTCCATGTCTTTTAGAATTTTTTCTAAATCAAAAGCACAAATATACTCAATAATTAATCTAATATTGTCTCTTCTTATTACACAAAACTCATCTATAAATTCAGTACAAATAATTTCAAGTGCAATAATATGCATATACTAAAGATAAATTATATTTTGAGCTACACATTTTCAATCAATATTTATTGTAGCTTCAAAATGGGTCTCATTTTAATTTTGGTACATCTCCTTTTGCACATTATTTCCTTTGTAAATTTTGGGATAATGATAATGACCAATAATAATAGGAAAACTAACAAATGGATGGTGAACCCTTTACTATAAATCATGCCAATCAACTAGTTGCCTACACATCTCCTTAAGGATCCATTTGTCACTAGGATACCATGGAAATTTGATTGGTGTGCTTGAGAAACCTCCAACTCTAATGTATGTGAAATTGAGAAATTAAATTAAGACACATCCAAAATGTGAAACTACTTCCTATGTTGCATCTAACACTCTCTTGTGTTTCAAAGTAGTATTCAACTTTAAAATGATTTCATAAAAAAACCCATAATTTACCCTCTTATAATTTTTAAAGTATTTAAAAAGAACCAATTGGGGGTAATATTCATATATAGGCTCTAATGCCAATGTTCTTTTTGTAGTCAATCTAGAAAAAAGCTCCACCTGATGTTGCTACATATACTAGTTATAAAGTCATTCTAAATTCAAAAATCACCAACACTTGACTCCACTGGTGATCAATTTTATCACTTATCAATGTTAACCATTCAATAATTTCAAAACTCTTGTTAACATCAATGGCCCTAATGTATGCATACATCTAGGTTGAAAACACTTAGAATTCTTATCTCCATTTATTTTTCATAATAATTGGGTGATATCATCAACTTCCTAGATGAAGTTAGACCTTAGTATATATTTTGGGAACCTTGAGGGCTGTTTAACATTCTTCAAATAGTTAGTGTTCATTACTTTAATACATTCTAAAGTCTATATTTCCCAGAGACTCTTGGCTTTTTCCTTTGATAAATTTGTTACTTTAGACTTTATTTATATATTTAAATAGTAGTCAAAGTATTGAACATCAAGCCTAATTATTACATTACCATAAGTGTCCTTCACTATTACGGTGAGAGAGTCTTAAGAAAGCCATAACTTGTAGGATTCCACTATCGTTATTGCTTGCATAAGCGGAGTCTTGATGACATATTTTAATCTCTCAAATAATTTAGTTACAGATACATGCCCCATGTTTATCACTAATTTCTAACACTTTGGATACAACACTGGACTCAATGGAGTGCCCTTTATACTCATACTTCATCTTTAGATCCTGAGATTTCACATATTTGTTTTCTTTTGTCCTATTCTTTTTAATTGGCCTAGATGTTTATTTAAGTTTTAACTCAGGCACTTCTTCAATGAGGGTTTTTTATTCTCTTACTCCAACTATTTATTCCTCTGATCCTTCTGATTTTGACATTTATTTTGACTAACACTAGATAGATTTGATAAGTGTTCTTGAGAGTTCAAAGATTATTCTTACTAGTTTAAAAATGGTTGAAGAAATGAGTCAAGTTATTGTCTCAAGTAATACTCCTAAGCAAGCTTTAGATTTCAAGTAGTAAATACCCTTGGAAACTTCAACTTAACTCATAGTAACTAACAAGGTATCTCAAATCTAGGTAGGTCTAGATAATCCACAAGTCTTAAGTATTCAAGAATCTAAGCAAGTAATAAGTAATATGCATGGACAACTTCAATATTCTTTTACCTTATAACTTCATGATTATATTAGTAAGCTATTTAGGTTTGAGACTCTGAGTAATTATTAAGTTATGATAAGGTAGTGTCTCTCTTGGGTAGTTCATTGGGTTTCTTAAGACTTACAACTTTGGGTTTTTTAAGACAAGTAACTCAAGTTCAAAAACCTGGGTTTCTTAGCTTGGTCGATAGCTAGGTTTTTCTTATAGAAGGGTTTAATATTTTTAGGATTTTGTGTGATTATAACATGATAAGTGTCTATGAGAGTGTTGAAAATGTTTTAAATAACATTTTTCACACAAGAATGACATTCAAATCTAGGAAAAATAGTGAAAATAATCAAAATTATGTATGAAGCTTTAAAATTAGAAGAACATGATTTACAACCAGAAATAAGACATGAAAATAAAGGGGAAAAAACTACATACTAAAAATACAAATAGGTTGTGAAGGTTAATTGAATAAATTACTCTAAAAGCTCAAATAGTGTTAGTTAGGATTCATAGGGGTGATAGCTTGGTCAAATAACATGAAATCTAGTTGGGAATGAGGTGTATCTCTCAATATTTATATCAACCAAGACATTAATGATAATTAGGATACACATATGAGGGAGCCATGTAATCCCTTAGCTTTTTGTTGGTCTTCTTTAACTACTTCACTTAATTTAGAATTTGAAGTTAAGCAACTTTGCAATCCTAATTTAGTCTTGACTTTTGAGTACTTTGGGCTCATAAACATTAATTACTTCTACTTGTAACTTTGTGTAAGTAAATTAACTTTAGAACCCTAATTTTCTCTAGATTAGTGTTTTATGGGTTTACAAGACCACTTTACTTACCTTTTGATGAGAAGCAAAGTTATTTCTTAAATCTGATTTGAATTAGGCATTGTAACTCAAGTTTACAGAGATGACTTGTTTTTTATATAATAATTGAAGTAACATGGAGAACCTAAGCTGGCTTGGAAATAAACCCAAACAATTAGCTTTTTGATTCCTCTGGGAAAATATGGGTAAATGGTTTTTTTAGTGATGGCCTTAAGTAGACATTTTTAACCTTCTAGAGTAGTTTGAATAAGTTAGAAAAGAAAACAATAAAAAAAATATACAAAAGACCAAGTCTAATTCAAGGGACTAGTTTCAACAAGAATAACTAAATCACAAAAGACAAAAGTTAAAAATTTACTAGGGGTATCCCAAAATTATGTGTAATATTTTGGGTGACACCAATTGGCTCTAATTAGGGACATCTTTATTTCTATCATAAAGGAAGAAACAAGGATGAGATCCCAGTATATCTAGTTTTCAGTCTTGTCTATTAGGTATGGAGTCATGTAAAAACTCAATCCCACAAAACAAAAAAACAAATAAATAAATATAGAAATTTTTTTTTTTTGAATAAAATAAAGATTGAGAACTTATTTATATACATATAGGTGTTATCTTGCTACTCAATTCTTGTAGAGATTTAAGTGTTTCAAATTAAAAGACAATGTCATTTTAATTCCATCTTGATAAGTTAAGATGAAGCTATCTATTCCAATAATCTTATTTATAGTGAAAGGCCTTTCCCATAGGGATTCAAACTTGCCATGCTTCCCTTTTTATTCATTCTACTTATCCCATAGAAGGACTGAGTCACCAACTTCAAACTATCTATCTCAAGTCTTCTTATCAAATATCTTCTTTACTTTCATTTGGTGATCAATCAGTTGATCAGTAACTTGAGTACCAACCTCTTGTAGTTTAGTAATAAACATAATCCTTTTATCAAGTGATTCTTGATAAGCTGCATCTTCAATAGCATTAGACAATTAAAAATAAAGCAATTTTATGGTGATTGGTATCTCAACATCTGTTCCATATAGCAACTAAAAAGGTGACATACCAATGGCTTTCTTTAGACTAATTATGTCATCCCACAATGCATCAAACAACTTATTTTGCTAATTACATTGATTATTATCCACCAAATTATGAATGATATTCATAAAATTCATGTTACTTGATTCATATTGACCATTCCTTTGAGGATAGTGATTTTAATCATGAACTAGGTCTATTCCATATGAGTAATAGAAATCAATTAGCTACACTGAATAAAATTTTAATGAATTATATGCTACTATCTTGTGTAAGACACCTAAACTTACTATGATATTCTCTTTGATAAAATCACATACTACTTTCAAAGTGGCATGCTTGTTAGGAATTGATTCTACCCACTTGATGAAGTAATCAGTTGTAAATAAATAACAATGTCTAATAATTAAAGTAGGATTCAACATGGCAATAAAATATATGCCCCACTATTAGAGTGGTTCATTGATGATGAATGTTTTTAATGGTAATACTTGAAAATTTACACATCCCATAAATTGTTGACATGCTTACACTTATCAGCCCAATCAAAAGTATTCTCATAATATTTTGTGTGTTATGATTCATGCTGAGAAGTGGCCTCTACATGCTTTATCATAAAACTATTCTAGTAGTCTCCTCTATTTATCTTTGACCACAAATAGAGAAAGACACCATATATTCCTCTTTTGTACAAACCATTATCCCAAAGGACATAATCCTTTGACTTCATCTTGATGGTATGCTTTTCCTTATGTGTAAGATCAGATGGACATTCTCCATAAGTCACGAAATAGGGAATCTTGTTGTACCATTTATCAACAAGATCAACAAAAATAACCATAGGTAAATCTTCATTTGATTCATCTTGAAATAAAGGTGCCACTATGTTTGTGTCATCATGTTTTCTCCTAGTCAACCATTGGCACAAGCCTCTTCCTCTTACTAGCTTCATTGGTTTGATATCAAGATCAACATCTTAAACCTTATCTCTCTAGGTGCCTCTCAATAATACTAGTTATTATTGTGTTATAATTTATTTGACTATAGTATCAGGTACATAGACTTTATTACATGAAGATATAAAATGTAGTACCTAAAAACTTTTCATGCTTTGACTACAATGAAGGTATGTTTTTCCATGTATGAATACTTTAATTCAGAGTTTTTCAATGGATATCTCATGAAAGCTATAGGAGACTCAATACCCTCATCATTATTATATATAAGTATAGCTGACATGGTATGTTTATAAGAGTAAAAATAAATAACAAATTCCTTACTAAAATTAGGAGAAACCAACACTAGAACTTGAGCTATAGGTTTTTTATCTTTTCAAATGCCAACATATCTTTAGCATTACATTTTAAGTCTTGATTCTTTTTCATCATATCAGAGATGTGGTCAGTCAACTCAGAAAAGTCAGTAATGAATCTTCTAAGCAAGTTGACCTTACAAAACTAGGAATATACACCCTTCTTAGAAGTAGGAAAAGATAGACTTTGTATGGATTTCACCCTTTCTAGGTCAATCTTCATTCCTTCCCTTGAGACAATGTGACTAAATATTTTCCCTTTAGTTAGAGTAAATATTTATTTCTTGGGATTCAAAGAAATCCCATGTCTCTTGCATTGAATGAAAACTTCTTCTAAGTTAGTCATATGAATACCTCTTTATTTTAGGAATATTGTCAAGTCATCAAGGTATACCACTATACTCTTATTCTTTAGATGTACAAATTCTAAATCCATTACTTGTTGAAAAGTTTCTCCAGCATTAATAGGCCTAAAAGTCATCTTCTAATAGGCAAACATCCTCCACCACATTTTGAAAGTTATCTTATATTTATCTTCATCTACCACTTTTATCTTTATTATACCCTAAGAAACCATCTAACATGGACAACATCTTTGAACCTATAACTAATTGAAATGTGTGATCCATAATGGGTAATGGATAATTATCTTTCAAATAAGCTTGATTGAGATTGAAAAAAATCAACACATAGACATATTTCTCCATTTTTATTTCTCATTGGGATGATGTTAGCTAGCCATTATGAATGATGAATTTGATAGATGATCTTATCATCAATAATATTCTATATTTTAGTGTAGATATTACCTAAGATAACTGGGTTATGGTGGCATATATTTTTCTTGAAAGGCTTTGATTCTAATTGAAATGGAATGTAATGTTGTACCTCATCTAGTTGGAAGGTCTTCAAGTCCTTTCAGGACCAAGAAAACACATCACTATATCTTTTGATAAGCTCAATGAATGCTTTCTTCTTGAGAGAAACATTTTCCAATGTTGACCATCTTGGGCTCTTCTTCAGTACCTAAATTAATCTGCTATACTTTTGAAGACAAACTATTACCATATTCTTTCTTTTTCTTTAGAAACTAATCATGTTTGTCAAGGGTTTCTTCTAAAGAAACTAACCCTTTAGGGATTTTATTTCCATTAAATTAAATAAAATATTTAATATCATTAAGCTCAAGATCAGTGATACCTATTGTCATCTAGCATGGAAGTGAACTACTTCCTTTAAAGTATAGCTTCTTAAAGTTATCCTGTTGCTCAAGAAATGTAACTATCTACTTGTCATAGTTGAAAACTTGTTATTGATTGACATTACCTATAAATTTTGGATTGAAAACCATCTCTACTATATAATCACCTTCTCAAAAAAGTGTGGGTGGATGATTTGGTCTGAGTAGGGCTATTGTGACTACAAGAGAATCAACTCTAGATTTTTGATCATGAGGAATGGATTTGATTGATAAGGATACAAAATTGAGTGTTGCACTCAAAAATTGATCATGGTAGTACCTTAGCTTTTCTTTCTTCACTTTATATTGGCCATTAATTTTCTTTTTATTAACTCATCATTTCATTATTCCTTTAGGATTCTTACTCATTTTCACTTTACTTATTCAAGTCTTAACAAGAGTAATTCATACTCTATTGTGTTGTTATGATTTTCAAACATGAGATTGTAAGAGTAAGGATCAGGTGATATCTATACCACCCTAGCATTTGAACCAAGAAAACTAATATTGCCATCAAAATTTATATTCCATATCTTATCTTCTTCTTCTAATTCCTCTAGTTCTTGTAATTCCTTTCACAGTTTGAAGTAGTATACTTCATTGTCTGATTCTTCAAAAAGAATCTTGGATCTTGGATCATCAAACTTGGAGACTGTATACTTGGAATTTTTTAAGTTTAATTTTCTAATTTACTCATTTGATTAGAATGTGAGAACATGACTGATCCATCTTCAATTAAGCTAGTTCTTTGAAAAAGTTTCTACTTAGCAACATTTTGTAAGAGACAAGAATATCTGCTACCAAAATAGTCATTTTGAGCTTTTTATCAAGGAAAGCTACTACGAAAAGTGTGGGCATCTTTGATTTAACCAATTAGGGGAAATTATCTCTCCATTGAGTAACATATGTCAATTTAATTAGTCAAAGTGAGGCTTAGGGAATTATTGAATTTATCTAGAATGACATAATTAGAGGCTCTAGATTTTAGGATATATTTGTTTAACTTGAAGCCATTGATCAAGAGAGAAACATAAAATGGTTATATCCTTCCATATTTGGAAGTATACATGGGAAAAAAAAATTAGCATTATTTCAAGGTGAGGTTTGTTTTGGGGTAGGTAAAATACCTTTAGAGTAATTAGTCATATTGTTTGACCCTTTACTTTAAACATAGTTGACTAGTCTATTCAGTTGATCTAGATAAGACCTCAAGTATTCAACTTCTGACATTTGAATTTTAGTTTTATTTATGTGTTAAATTATGTCAAAATAGGGTATGAATGTACATAGAGTAGGATTAGATTTAGAATTATAAATTACTAACTTATGAGTTTGAGAATAAAAAATCTACATACTTATCTTTTAGATCTAGAGAAGAAGGTAGAGGAATACCTCTTTTAAGAATGCTTACATCTAATCAAGAGTTTCCTTTCTATTGTTCTTTGAAAGTTTTTTCACTAGTTTTATAAGTATATGACCTTGTAAAAAAAAAAAGAGTGACTATGATCATTTTCAAATGCTTCTTCATAATCACTTTCTAATTGATATTCAAGAGAGCCTATGTTAGAGTTGCCAGAATGATCTATAGAGTCATTTTCATCAACAAAAATTTGATGCATATCATAAGTCATCCAATCTTATTCATTCATATAAACATGATTTTTGAGATCATATTCAATTGAAAATCTTTGTGTAGGATGAAAAATGTGGTTCTTGTTTTGGTTATTAAAATTTCATGCATGTGTAATCCTAATAGGAGCAGTATGAGTACCTTGAGAGATTTTCCTTTTTACTTGTATCAAGTAATTAGACAACTTTTATAATAGGGGATAAATGGTCTATGATATGCTTAAAGTAAAATTATCACCCTTCTAATTTTTTTTCTTGATCTTTCTAGCCATTATCAATTCATCTTCAACCTCTATAACAAGATTTTGTGTTATTGCTAAATAAGTCAGATGTACTCTATGAAAATGATAAATAACCTATAGTAATTGGGCAGTGATTAATAACCACTTATGATTATCTCTATTAGGTAGAAAACCTTGAGATATTTTATAGAGTAGTATTTTAAATTTGGAAATGAAATCTTGCATGTGTTCATGTGGTTATTTTTTGATCTGAGTCAGTTGGGTAAGTAATATGTGAGAATCTTTAAAAAATTTAAATTTCTTCTCAAATTGATCATTCATAGTATCCCAACAAACTATAGTTCCAAGAGACAAATGGTAAAACCATTTTATAGCTAAATCATGCAAAGTCTCAATCAAGAGTCTAACTGAGACATATTCATGCTCAACACCAATTACTCCATAGGCTACAAAGAAAAAAACCAAATACTCATTTGGACTTTGTTTTCCATCACTTGTGAACTTTAGAAAATTCTTTCTTGACCCCTTTTTAAAATAATGAAGAGGACGATTCAAATTCAAAGGTCCAATCACTACCCCCAAGGGACAAGAAGTGGTAGCACCATTCTTCTAGGAATAAGGAGTTGAGGCTTTATGGGTTGAATTATTATTGAAGAATTGTGCTATAGATGATTCATAGGATTTCATACTTATCTCATGGGTGAAAGGCTTGCTCTTCTTATTCTATCTTGGATAATAAATATGAAGTTAAATCATTCTTGTAGCTAAAATAGATCATCTATTTGGCATTAAGCTCTTATTGCTCTAGTGAAATGTCGATTGCCTAGATTGAAATGCCTAAGATTTTTTGAGGATTTGTTTTGGGATTAATTTAGTTTTATAATCAAAGACTCAATAAAAAATTAATTTTCATGTAGTAACTTAAAACAAACAAAGGATTTATTTGACATGTAGGATGCAAGGAAAGCAAAGTGATTATTTATGACAACTAAAGTGACTCAACTGAAAAATTAATTACTTGGTAAGTAAAGTTATTTTGAAAAAAACATGTATTTTAAATGAGAAGTGTGCCTTATACTTTTCATGTATTTTCTTACATGGTAGTTTTAAAAACATGCAAATTTTGGAAAACTAAAAATTAACTACACCTATCTTGACTTGTGTGAGCAAGCTAATTTTAGTTTTGGGAGTTAAGTTCATAGTTTCCCTAGTGGAGTCACTAGAAATTATTGGTTAGATATCTTTTAATCTATTAAAATTACTTAGGAAGTCATGGGATTAAATCCCATTCATTTAATGATGAAGCTCCCATATGCTTAAGTCTATTTACTTCTAATTATTCACATCCCTCTATTATTCATAGATTATACAAATATTGTTCAATTTGTCTTATTTTATAGGTATTAATTTAATCATAGAGTTCATGAACCATAAAAAAGTGATTTTTCAGAAAGAATAAAGTAGTTTGAGAGAATGTGTATAATTTTTTTTGGAAATAGAGAATGAAAATACTAGGATACGTGAGAAGAAAGAAGTTGTACTTTATAATAAGATGTTTTATAGATATTATTGAATCCATACTAGTAAATAAACATTTAAGAGATGATAATCCTCTTAGAAAATGATTAATAAAGACTAGAATTCATATGTAGATTTAAAGATAACAAAGATTTTATCATTTTAATCTTCACAAATACACCAAACGATCCCCTTAGACATATAGTTTCATAGAAATAAACTTCCTTCTTATTTACTTTGAAACAATTTCATACAAAATAAAAACTCAAAAATATAAACACAAAGTGTTAGATTCCTTAAAATCTCTTGCTTCAGTTACAGTTGTTTTCCAAAAATTCTCATCTACCCAAGAACTTAGGCCTGCACTTATATTTATAAAATTACAAAAGTCAAAATCAAATAGGAGACAACTCCTTGAATCTACATGTGTTTCTCTAAAAATTGACAACCATTGAGATGCATCCTCTTATAATTTATCCTTTGTGTCATGCAATAGCTGATGACATGTAGCACTTTTTATTTTTACTATTTGAATAAAAAACAATCTCTTTGTATGCAATGCAAAACTTGCTTAAGTAATTTGATTTTACAAAATGATTTCAAGTAATGATGTTTAGCCAAATTACTTGAGTATTACATTCTAAAAATTAATATACCTTGACAAGTAACTTCACTAAATGAATTTAATTGAATTAATTACTTATAATAAAGTTACTTCAAACATATTACTTGAAGAAAATAGAATAAAATGGAAGAAGAAAGAAGTTGTCAAGAAGAGGAGCAAAAATAATCACTCCACATCATGCACTTCAGATCTACATTTTTTTAATATTTGATATGTTGGGACATCATGAATTGTATTGTTTCATCATCTGATTTGGCAAGTGATTGCCTTTCAGTTTCATATCTTAACAATTCTCTATCCAACTTATTGTAATAAGCTTTCACCCTCTCAAGTCTTGGCTCAAGCCTCTTGATTTCTTGTTGAACTTTGATAAAATCCTTTATAGATTTCATTTCAAAAGGAGTTATGAATTTATAAAATAATTACTTGAATTATTAATATAATTGTTTAGATGTCCTTGGAATTTTCTCAAACCAACTGTTAATGAGACCAAAGATGCAATCTTCCAGATCCACTTTTTCATTATGAGCATCTTCTTATAACATCTTCATCTCTTCAAGCATTCCCCCAAGAATATGCATGCAAAAATATAAGAGGAAATCCTCTTATTTTTATTTATTTACTAACCCTTTAGGCACAATTTGTTCTTTGATTAAAACTTCTTCACTCAAAGTGTTTATTCTTTTAAGACTTTCTTACTATAACTCAAAAATTTCATTCTCATTTTCTATTTCCTTCATCACTACCTTTGTCTATGCTAATTTATTTTCAATATTACCTTGAGTACTTGGGACCTCAAGAAAGTATATTTGAGTAGTTTTTAGCATCCTCTCTATCCATTTATCAATGGATTTAGCCTTATCTCTAGTTTCCTCTACCTCAATTATTATCTATTGACCAATTGAATCCCCTGAAATAATTAACTATTAAGGAGTAAATCTTACCACTTTGGTGATTAATTCACACATATTTCCAATGTGTTCCTTCAATTTGGCTTTATCAACTTTCTCTTCAACAAGCTTCTAAAATAGAGTATTGGTCAAGGTGTGAGTATCTTGCTTTAAACCTTCTGTGGTAACTTCTCAAAGGGGTATTTTTATGACTATTAATTCTTGTTCAATGACTATTAATTATTGTTCAATGACTATTAATTCTTGTTCAATGACTTCATATTTACTTTTACCCTGAGGAGGAATGGATACCTCTAAAAAATTCTACCCTAGAGGTTCAATTATGAGCTTGTAAGTTACTTTAGCACTCTTGGGATTATTTCCTTTTTGATAAATAGTTTTTAATAGTTATAAATCAATATCCTCCAAATTTATTACTTCTCTAATCCTAAAAACTATTTTCAATGCTAACCAAGATGAGAAGTCTATACTTATTAGAGTAATTGAATGTACAACCATTTTTTGTTGATTTCTACTTACTACTAAGTCTTGGGAAGGAGCTTCTTATGCATCCAAAGACCTTGTACTATATTAATAAATTATTATTTATCCTTCTCTTTCTCTTTCTCTTTCTCTTTCTCTTTCTCTTTCTCTTTCTCTTTCTCTTTCTCCTTATCCTTATCCTTCTCCTTCCCCTTATATTTTGTTGCCTATATCTCTATTTCTTTCTCAAGTTCAACCGTTCCTTTTGATTTTATTGTGATACCTCCTAACATGAAGTCACTTTTTCATTAATTACCTATTCTAGCTCCTTTTGAGTGGTTGTTTGATCATTTGAAGGGGGTGGAGGTGGAGCAGTGGGTGGATAAAATGGAGGAGGAAGAGGAGTAACATCAATCTTATTCTTAAAGGGTTTCTCTAGAGGCTTGATGCTACATGATTTTTGAGGTGGTATGAGTGTTGATGGATCTATGGTGGGTGTAATAGAAGTAAGAATGATGGGTGGAGAATTATGTTTGGAAGTGACCAAAGCTGGTGTTGTGACAACTAGCTGAATTAGTTCTTTATCTTTCATGATAGAGTAAGTATCATCATAATTATTCATTAAATTAAATTTCTTAGGCACTTGATTGATTTTCACTTTAATTACCTTCCTCTTCTAGATTATTCTATTAGATTTAGTCATTAACTCCTTCATGTAATACCCATTATTGAGGAGCCATGTGGAAGTCATGGCAAGGACTATAAAATTTTTGTTAGCAATAGCCTTAACATGATCTTTACCAAAAACAATCTCCATACGTGGAATGTTATTCCTTCTTACTGTATAGTATGAATCACTACTTACAATTCCATCATCCTCCCTTTCCTTTGAATTTTTTTGTAAAATCAAAAACATGGATTTTCTCAATAGTCAATCTACTATTATATCTTCTTACATCAAACTCATCCCTAAAATAAATCCAAAATTATTAAAGTATATGAATATCCATATAATCAAGATAAATTTTATTTTGAGCTACACCTCTATAATCAAAATTTTCAATGGCTTAAAATGGGTCTAATTATAGTTGTGGTACATCTCCTTTTGGAAATTTTTTGCTTTGTAAATGCTGGGACAATGATAATGACCAATAACAATAGGAAAACTAATAAAGGGATGGTAAACCTTTGAATATAAATCATGAAACTCAACTATTTTCCTACACAAATCCATAAGGATCCATTTATCACTAGGATACCTTGGCAATTTGATTTGTGTGCCTAAGAAACTGCCAACTCTACTGTATGTAAAATTGAGAAATTGAATAAAATGCATCCAAAATGTGAAACTACTTCCCATGGTACATCTGACACTCTCTTGTGTTTCAAATTAGTATTCAAATTATAAATTATTTCATAAAATAACCCATCATTTACCCTCTTATAATGTTTGAAGTATTTATAAAGAACTAATTGCAGTTAATATTCATATATAAGCTCTGATTCCAATGATCATTTTGCAGTCAATCTAGAAAAAGCTCCACTTGATGTTACTACATATAATAAGTATGAAGTCATTTTTAAGTCAAAATTTTCCAACACTTGACTTAGCTAGTGATCACTGTTATCACTTATCAACCTTGACCATTCAATCATTGTAGAACTCCTATTAACATCAATGGTCCTAATGTATGCATACATCTAGGTTGAAAACCACTTAGCATTCTTCTCTCCATTTATTATACATAATAATTGGGTGATACTATCAACTCCCTAGATGAAGTTAGACCTTACTATCTATTTTGGAAACTTTGAGGGCTGCTTAACTTTCTTTAGATAGTTAGTGTTCATTATTTTAATATATTCTAAAGTCTATCTTTCCTAGAGACTCTTGGCTTTCTCCATTGATAAATATATTACTTTAGAATTTGTTGGGATATTTAAATAGTATTAAATTATTGAAGATCAAGCCTAATTATAGCATTAACTAAAGTGTCCTTCACTATTTTTGTGAGAGAGTCATATTACTTGGCACATTCTAAGACAAACTCAAGTAGCTATGCATAACTTGGAAAGTTGTAGCTTATAGGATTCCACTATTGTTTATTGCTTGCAAAAGTAGAATCTTAATGATAGATTTGTATCTTTTTAATAACTAATTTATAGACACATGCCCCATATTTGTGTCATTTATTTTTAACACTTTGGATGCAACATTGGACTCAATGGGGTACCCTTTGTATTCATACTTCATCTTTGGTTCCTATGATTTCACAACTTTCTTTGTTTTTACCCTACTCTTCCAAATTGGCTTAGGTATTTATTAAAGTGATAACTCAAGGAATTTTACAATGATGGTTTTATATTATTATATATCCAACTATTTCTTCCTTTGACCCTTTTGATCCTAACATTTGTTTTGACAAACACTACATAAATTTGATAAGTATTCTTGAGAGTTCAATGATTGCTCATGTTGGTTAATAAAAGGTTGAATAAATGAGTCAAGTTTTTATATAAAAAAATAATCCTAAGAAATATTTATATTTCAAGAATTAGAGAGCCTTGAAAACTTCAAGTAACTCATAGTAAGTAATAGGGTATCACAACTCTGGGTTGGTCTAGATAATCTACAAGTCTTAAGTATTCAAGAATCTAAGCAAGTAACAAGTAATAAGCATGGATAACTTTAGGTTTCTATCAAATTATAAATTTAGGTTTGTATTATTAAGTTAATTTGATTCCATACTTTGAGTAAGTAGTAAGTTATGATGAGTCATGGTCTCTCTTGGGTAGTTCACTGGGTTTCTTAAGACTTACAACTTTGGATTTCTTTAGACAAGTAACTTGGGTTTCTTAGCTAGGTTATTAGTTAGGTTTCTCTTATATAAAGGCTTAATTTTTTTAGTATTTTATGTTATTTTCACATGATAAGTGCCTATGAGAGTGTTTACAATGTTTTAAATAACATTTTACATGCATAGAATGACATTCAAATGTAGGAAAAATGAGAAAAGAATGTGAAAATGATAAAAATGATGCATGAAGATTTAATAGTATAATAACACTATTTAAACACATAAATAAGACATGAAAATAAATGGACAAAAAACTACATACCTCAGCTATAAATGGGTTTTGATGGTTAAGTGCAAAAATTGCTCTAAAAGCTTGAATAGTGTCAGTCAGGATTTGCAGGGGTGATAGCTTGGTCAAATAACTCAAATACCAGGTGGGAAATGAGGTGTATTTTATCAATATTTATATTAAGCAATGAATTAATGATAATTAGGAGACATGTGTGAGGGATCTATGGAAGCCTTTATATTTTTTCTAGATTTCTTGCACTACTTCACTTAATTTAGCTTTTGAAGTTAAACAGCTTCACAGTCCCAATTTAGTCTTGACTTGTGAGTACCTCAGGATTGTAAACCTTCATTACTTTTACCTATAAATTTTTGTAAGTAAAGTATATTTAAAACCCTATTTTACTTGAAATTAGTGCTCTATTGGTTTATAGGACTACTTTACTTACCTTTTGATGAGAAAAAAAGTTATTTCTTAAGTTTAGTTTGAACTGGGGAATGCAACTCAAGTTTATGGAGATGACTTGATTTTTATTTAATAAGTGAAGTAACTTGGAGATATCGATTTGGCTTGGAAATGAACCCAAACCCTTAGGTTTTTTATTCCTATAGGAAAAGATGGGTAAATGGGTTTTTAGTGATGGCCTTAGGTAGACATTTTTAACCTTTTAGAGTAGTTTGAAGTAATTAGAAAATAAATAAAGAAAAATAAAATCTACAAAATACTAAGTCTTATTTAGGGAACTAGTTTCAACAAGAAAAACTAACTCACAAAATATAAAAGGAAAAAATTTAATAGGGGTATCCCAAAATACTATGTGTAAAATTTTGGGTGAATCTACTCCCCAAACAATATGTCCAACATCCATAATCTTTCTATTGTAACTTTTACAAATCTCACAATCATGATGAAAAAAGTATATATATCTTTAGGAGATTAGAGAATATTTTTGTAGTCACTACATAGAAGATAGCTAGTATGACCTAGATAGTTCCCAATTTTTAAATTATCATGATAGGATTATCATATCTAAGTACACCTTAGACATCAAAGGTACCATAATATCAACTGTAAGATATGATAAAAAAAGGCAACACCTTCTAAGATGTGGACACCTCTAATTGCATAATATTAATATTTTACCTCTTGAAACCCTATGATTCCCTAGGCAAAGTACGTAAGTTGGGCACCATCACATCTATAGTACTAATATGGTGGGTATGATATCCTCCAATAACCATAAAGGTAGAATTCTCCACAAGCTTATAGAAACTTTGGACCTCAATAATCAAGTGGCTAGGGATTCTAAACCAATCGGGGTCGATTGAAAGGAGGTAGAGGAGGATATTGAGGTGGTGTACAAGGATGAAGTGGATGCAATCCTTATATGGGTCCAATATAATTCTATTTATGTGGATAATTTAACCATATACAAATAAATTATCCTATACATCCACAACATCAATCCTATTGTGCTTATTGTAGGACTTTAAAACATCATGAAAAGGAGGATTGTCTAATCATCGATGAAAATTAATAGAGAAGGATGTAAAAAATGTTAATATGGTTAACATTCAACCCAAAAAAGATACTGTATTATAATCTATTACATGGCAATAAAATGTGGAATAAGGATTAACACATTTTAGAGATGCTAAAGGATTAGGGGATAAGAAAAGTTCAACTAGATAAGTACCCTAAACACATTATTGAGAAAGGATTTATACATGAATCTATGCATATTTTTAAAATTATTTAATAATAATAGATAATATAATATGTTTTTGTAGTTATTGATGCACAAATATGTGGATAAATAGTTCAAATTCTAAGACAAGATGGTGTTGTCACTACTTTAACAGATCTCATGAAGTTATTCAGTACCTTGTGAAATGAATACATTTCATATAAAATCACAAATCTACTACATAATATTCTATAATATGCACATAAAGGCCAATAATAAACTAATATAATGATCTAATATGTTAATACTAAAAAACATTGGGATGTTGATTCTAGAGTGGATATTGAGGTCATAGGGTATGAGATACCCAATGTATTATTTTATTTTGGAAGCACCATCAATATGATTCCTAGATCCACATGGGTTTTTATTGGGCAACCTTATTGAGTAATATCCTTGTCACACATATATTTAAATATTAAGGATGAGTTTAACCTATCTATCTCTTAGAGGATTTATAAATTATGGTCATAGAGCTAAGCCTATGTGGTGACTTTGAAGTCATCAACATAAATATGGACATGACTCATTATACTATGTTGAGAGATAAAACATGGGAATATGATGGTCAGATGACCATCAACACATTCATGAACCAATTAAAAACCCACTAGGGAAATAATATTATAGTAATTCCTATAAGAAAATATAACCCTATTACACTCATAAGGAGATGGATTTCCATATATTTGTGCAGATGGTCGCTAGATGAAATTTAGTGTAGAGGAAAACCAATGTGCCCTATGAGCCAATGATTATAGTTTTATTTATGATCATACCAATTCATAAAAATTATCCCTATGCATAGAAGAACTATCTCTCAAACTTGTTTTATATTTTATAGAGATTCCATAGATAGAAGTGGAGGATGTTTGATATATGTCTGTAAGATCCTCAACTCACTTAGACATAAAATTCATGTATTAGATGGGTCATACAGATAAAGGTTACATAAATCCTATGTTCTAAGGCATTCTACTAGGGGATATAACTTTATAGAGAAGTGGAGACTCAGATACACACATTCTACACTAGTCTAAGTGAGATCTTGAGGTATATCCTCTGTAGATGGTTTTGGAAATAGAGTTCAATCTACCTTAGTACTTGACCATTGAGTATGTTGGTTATTTTATCTTACAATTCGAATAGCATGTAAGAGATATTGATCAAAGAGTTGGTACTCTAAAATATGAACTTAAGGGAATTGATATGAACTATTGGTCCATCCATTGGAATGAGAAGTTGTGTTGGGATGAAGCATGTGAAATTATTATAGCTAGGTACTAGTTACTAGAAATAATCAAAAAATAATGCCAAGTATTCCTTGAAAGAATTTATCTTGAACTTCACATTTATTATTTAATTGAAATATGGAATATGAAATTTGTGGCCCCAAAATATTGGGTACATGCCTTTAGATATACCTTGGATGTTATCCAAATAACTTGGTACATACATTAGGAGTGTAGGCAAGAAACAAAACATTAAGGACAAATTAAAAATGATTTTATTCAAACATTCATCTTCGAGGATGAGAACCATTTAACACATAAGGCATTGAAAAAAAAATGCCAAAGATGGGTTGAATATTAAGACATTATATTCTTCTTCATAAGAAAGCATAACATGTGATCTAAATAATGCCCTACAAACATACAAAGTAGAAAAGTGGAAGGAACATGTCCTTATTTAACCATGTAATAGGATATAAGATCAAGATGAGTGGACATCTTATGTATTGATGATGATGATGATGATGATGATGATGATGATGATGATGATGTTGTTATTGTTGTTGTTGTTGATGATGATGATATGGCATTAACTAATTTATTTGAGATAGAACATGAAGAAGAACCACTCCCAACACCTATCTTTGATTAATCAAAAGAAGAAAAGATGTGACAACTAAATATACTAAAAAGATAATCTTAATGGATATTGTGTGACTTAATACCCATATAAGAATGAAATAATTATCATGAACCACTAAATGAATACATGGGGAACATAGTAATGGATTCTACTCCTAAGTCGACATAGATTAGAGACTATTAGTCCTAGGAATAAATCTTAGAATTGATGCAAATCTTAAGAGACTACTCAGATGTGTTACAAAATTCTCAAAGGTTAAGGGGTTGGATCCTTAATGAAAATGGAAATTGAGATGAAGAAGTTCACAAAGAATATTAATAAATTACCCTATCAATTAAATAGAAATATGAAGCTAAAAGTGAAGGTAGAGCTAAACCATATGTAAGAAGATAGTATTATATTTATTATGAATAAATTTGATTATGTTATCCCCATGGTAATATAAAAAAAAAATAATGGTGAAATTTGAATCTATAGTGACTATTTCATTTTTAATGAAGCATGTTTGATTGATCCATTTCCTATCTCATTCATTGATCAAGTTTTAGAATAAGTCATAGGCCATGAAGTATATTCATTTAAAAATGGCTTCAATAGATATCTTTAAGTCTCAATGGTATAAGAAGATAGATTGAAGACTACTTTTGTAATAAAGTGGGGTTCTTTCTCATATAAAGTAATGACATTTGGGTTAAAGATTGCACTTGAAATTTTCTCTAGAGTAGTCATCACTACATCTAGGGATTTTATCCATGACCTTATAGAGGTCTATCTAGATGATTTGGTAGTATTTTTGTTATTTATAAATCATTTGTCTAAACTATGAGTGACGATGGATAGATGTAGAGCACTTTGTATAGCACCTAATTTAAATAAATATTTATTTTTTACACCCTTTGGGGTTTTGATAGGTCATGTAGTTTGTATTAAGGGTATATTAATAGGTCAAGCTAATATTTTAATAATTTTAGGAATGCCACCACCTACAAGTTCAATAGATATGGGATATTTTCTTGGTAATATAAGATACTATAGGAAGTTCATCAAGGGATATGCAACTATATATTCCCCTTTAGATAATTTATTATGGAAAGGAACATAGTTCATATGGACAAAATAATGCCAAGTAGCCTTCATCAACCTAAAATAGAGATTTGTTACTACACCAATGTTGATCTTTCTAGACTAGAGTAATCCATTCCATGTGCATGTGGATACATCTAGAATCACTATCAAAGTTATATTGGTGCAACCAAGTGAAGTAAATTTAGATCATTCAATCCATTTTACAAGAAAAAAATTATCTAAAATTTTACTAAAATTGAGTGAGAGGCCTTGAAAATTATGTATGCATTATATAAAAATTTCCAGTGTCTATTGTCCACATCCTTTGAATTATTCACCGATCACTAGACATTGTGATAACTAGTTGGTAAACCTTTATTGAGAGGATTCATATCATGGTGTATGAGGCTCTTCAAAGAGTTACAATTTAATATCAACGTCAAACTAATACTAGAGAATGTGGGTCTAAACCATTTGAGCTAACTCTAAAATATTGAAGAACCAGAAAATTTTTAGGACAAGTCTCCTGATGCACTCTTATTCTGTGTGTCTATGATTCCAAAGTATAAAGAGTAAATCACATAGTTATATAATAAGGAACATTTCCCAAGCATTATATAGAAAAGGATAAGAAAGAATTAATTACCAATGTTCTTCCATGCATTATTATTGATGGATTTATTTACCATTTAGTAAAGGATGAGGTGCAACACATAGTTGTACTAGAACATGATCTATTTAAAATACTATAAGAGGCACATTAGGGGATAGATATAGGTCACTTCATAGGATATGACACTATGAGAAAAGTATTATAGAGTGGTTTATGGTGGGCCTACTTATTTTAGGATACTTACAGAGTTGTAAAACATTGTGATGTATGCCAATAGATGAATAAACCAAACCAGAGAGATGAAATTCCCTTATAACCAATGCTCACACAACATCATTTTGAATAATGGGTAATTTATTTTATGGGGCATTTCAATCCACCTAGTAAACATAATCATTAAATGTATATAATTACTATGACAAACTACTTTACCAAATGGTTAGAAGCTATTGTGATGACCAATTATGGTGTGAAAGATATGACAAATTTATTGTATGAGAACATCATTACCCAATTTGGTTGCCTAATTAGGCTAGTAAGTGATATAGGTACACACTTTTTGAATAAAATTATATATACTCTCATAGATGAATTTCTAATAATCCACCACAAAAGTATAGCTTATCAACCAAAGGCAAATGGCTAAGATGAGGCTACAAACAAGGTAACTATTAAGATTATCACTAAGGTCTACAATATTCAACAAGATTATTGGGAGGATTGACTTCCTATAGTGATATGGGAATATAACACACACTTTAAATATGTGATAGGTTTCAGCTTGTTCTAGTTGGTCTATAGCTTAGAAGTCATTATTCCCATGGAGTATGTTGTACCTAGTCTATGAATCATAGTCATTATGTGTATGGGTGATTAAGAATATTTAACAAGTCATCTATTGGTGTTAAATATTAGGGATGAATATAGATGAGAATCATCTTAGTCACAAAAAGTGAATAAGCATAGTTATAAATCCTAGCATGATAATAATCTATGCATGAAGG
Source organism: Torreya grandis (assembly GCA_037957365.1). Lineage (NCBI taxonomy): Eukaryota > Viridiplantae > Streptophyta > Pinopsida > Cupressales > Taxaceae > Torreya > Torreya grandis. Next base: position 1,020,092 of record JARHVA010004998.1, read on the forward strand.
AGTTTCATATTGATCAACCAATTTTACTTTATGATAATTAGTTAAGAGCCTTCCTAGGTAAGCTTCATATCAGATGGAAAGGACCATATATCATTTATGAGGTAACATAACAAGGGACCATGGTCTTAAAGGATTTATAGTTCACCATTATACCTAGAAGGGTGAATGGTAGTAGATTCAAACCCTACCATTAGTAAGTTATGCACCCAAGCATAATTAGGTGCTAAATAATACCAACCTAGATTAGGATTTGTTTCAATTATGTTATGTTGATTTAGATTATTTATTTGAGGTTGTGTCAATACATCAAAAGTGTGTATGGTAGTTTTAAAAATTTAAATCCAAGACCATAGCAGAAGAGAACCATTAATAACATGAACAATGTTGACAAAAGAGAAATCATGTTTAAGGGGATTGAGTGTGTAAAAATTTAAGGTCAAGAAAGACATGAGTGGAAAGATATTAATTGGATAATTACTAATGGATATTTGGTGTGTATTAATGACAAATAATAATTATTTACAATGTGTGAATGGTTGGTAGCTAGTCACATCAGTCAATCAATAAGTCACACAATGAATGCCAACTTAACAAAAAGAACACAAACCTAGTAAAATGAGATATTGATAATTAAATGACATTAATAATACAATCAAGGATGTCAAATCATGTTTAAAATATTTGTATCTGAAAGGGCACACAAAAATTTATAATTTGGGTGTTTGGTTACTCACGTCATCATTCTACACTTTGTAGACCCTTGAGCATAGCACATCGAACCTATGAATAATTACTTTGTGAGTTAGTATCTATGAGTGGTAAACTTTTAAGCATAATAATTTATGATTTATAGAACTTATAAGATGGTTGCCTATGATCCTTCTTTGTTGCATCAAGGATTCACTATCATAAAATAAGATGACATTGGGATTGGAACTTATCTACAATAAACAAAATTTATGGACCCAAATTCATATCCTTCCATTAAGTTTGTCAAATAATGAATTTTTACCCCCAAAGTAGTTTAAAGAGCACAATAATTAGCAGTCACACTAGTCCATTGAATGTACATAGATGTTGAATAGTTTATTCAATTTCCTAAATTTGGTAAATTAGGAGATATTATGGAGTTTTTTCTAGGATGATATAATCAAGGGAAGATTTATCTTTCCTCAAACATCACCATATATTTCAATGAAGTTGCCATGGCATGATAAACTAGACTACCAACATGAGGAAGGCCTGTGGGTCCTAAAACTATAAAATCCCACCTATTCTACCCAAAATATGTGATGGTTATGTAAGAGGCCATTGATTGATACCACTAGAAGACATCAAAGATGAGATAGTAAGCATTCTCATAGAATTCATAACTAATAGGTTCTAAAATTACCAAGGACACCAATGAAACAACTAAAGGTATCATTGATATTACCCATCACATGGTCAACCTTAATGAAGAATTTAATTGGTTAGAGATATTGGTGTCTAAAGTCATAAACAACATTGAGAAATTCATGTCCTCTATGAAACAAACATTCCATTACTAGTTCTTGATTTTGTTATTGGTCTTCACATAGTGGAAGCCTCCAAAGGGCATTATCCTTCAAGATATCGATTATTGGCTAGATGTCACATTTTAGAATCTCACTTGGAAGTGAGAGAGAGAGCTTATTTTTCTCATCAACAATTATTCAATTCATAGTGGGAATAACTAATTGAAAAGGTTATCAACAACCTATGCATCACTCCAAATCTCATGAATTATTTATGGAAACATTTGGTGGTGACCAAACTTCCACAAGGAATAGTGATATGAGTTCATGAATTACCTAAGGACTCAAGTGTGCCTATACCATTTTTAATTAACATGGCTGCTACACATCATGAGGTTAAGCATCAAAAATAGTTAGTCATATGCAAATAAATTCCTTTGTAAATAGTAATGCCAAGTGTCCCAATCACTGCTACCACTAAATTACCAATAGTTGACTCACAAGACTATAAGACACATAAGGCTCCCATAGATTATAGGTCACCATCTCCACCTAGGTGCAAAACATTTAGCCATAAGGCTTAGCTAGATGGCCCTAATGTTTCATGAATCATAATATAATGTCACTGGTCTAATATCTAGATGGATGAGAAAGAGGTCTACCACATAATTATGGTTGATATGTCTTGAGACCTATACGAGAAGGAAGAAGAGTTTTTACTATAGAAAGTTATCCACACCATTAAAATACATAATGGATTGTCATATCATTTGTGGGTCAAATTACCCCTTATCCCCATTCTATCATATTAATACCTTTGGAAAAAAATAAAATTATAGAAAATCCAAGAGGTGTTATCCATTGAAGGAAGTTTTAATAGCTCTTCCCAACCATAACTATTTGAACATCTACTTGAAAGTCCTTAAAAATATCTCACATGAAATTAAAAAATGATGTTATGTTTCCTTTAGACAATTTAAGAAGATGAAACAACACTTCTTGCCATGTATACACATGAGGAAGAAGTACCTATACTAGTTTCACAAGTTTTTACACCACTTCACACCACATCATTGTAAAGGTCTGAATGGGTCATTCTTACCTCCGGGAAAGATAAGGATCGTGTGAAGATCACTATGTAAGTAGATATCATTTTTTAATCCACTTCATCATTATACGATCATAAACTTGATACATAAGATGTGTATTTGAATACATAGACATAGGAGGAGCAATAAGCTATGCATGAAGAAGTATCATGAGCAACTTAGAGATGAGATTGGTAGATGAAAAACACCATGCTAAGGCTAAGGATAAGTGTTGGTGTAAGATATTAGTTTCCTACTCTTTAGCTTACTTAGGTGTTATTTTATTGGAGATATCTATCCCATATTCATGAGGATGATGGCTTTATGCCCCTTTTCCACATATATTGCAGAAGTTAGTCCCACATGTATGGGATGGTTAAGATTCTCCTATCTTATACCTATTTGTACATTTATATTATAAACTATAGAATAGAGTAGATAGTCTATAGTTTACTTTATGTGTGTGTTGATGTGGGTTTTATGCACACCATAGTTGAATGAGGTAACCTCTAACATTTTAGGATATCAATGGAGGTAAAGTCCACTCTAAGGCATGAGTTGTAGTTATGTGTTTCATTTCAACCTATTGATGAAATATAGATAGGGCATGTAGGTTTTTGACAAGGTTTTTGGATGAAGGTGTATCCTTCTCAAAGAGAGAATCTCTACATGAGTTAGATGGGTGTCTAGTTTTTAATCTAAAGTGGGTAAGTATTAATAAAAAAACTCAAAAAAAAGAGGGTAAGGTAGGGTAGAAAATAAATCTGAGTGGTTCTTGGGAATAACCTCCTTGGTTGGTTTCTAAATAGACCTATGCTTTCTAAAACTTATGCCTGTTACTCATAGCAATAACACACATATAGTCAGACATGGCTATTAAATCTAAGTAAATAAATATGTAGAGAATTCATAAGTCTTATACAAAGGTTTATACTTTTAGGGAAGTCATTACACACCCTTAATCATGATATTATGTCTTAGGAAAATGAATTATTTGAGGCAATTATTATACACACAAAGAAAAATAACCAAAGAAAAGCACTAATACACATTCAAAAATATGATTCAATCAACTTGAATAATTTAATCAATATATTCACTAATATTTCAATAACTATTACACATATAGGATCAATAAATAGATTAAAATAATTAAGAATTTATTTGTAGCTACAACACACTAAAGATTATTGAAACACACAACCATGGAAATAAAAACCAATTACACGGAATGGAAAGAAAATACTCAAAATGCTTTTATAATGATCAAAGTTGCTTTGATTCTCTATATTCCAAAATATTCTAACAAAAAACTAAGTTGGGTTATAATTGTATATATAGAGTTGTGGAAGGGGTCACCTCATCCTCCAAGTTAATACAAGGTAGTTACATGTGTCAATTAGAACATGCAGTTCTAACAATGATATAAAAATGTATAAGATAAAACTAAAAGTTAAAAATAAATAAATTGACTTTTCCAAAAATATGTAATGTGTGCATGTATATAAAATATAAAGTCATTTTTTATAATAAGCTACTCAAAATAAAAGGAAAATCTAAGTACATTTTCCATTACAAAACCATACATGCATAAAATCTCAACCTATCAAGGTTTAGTCATTTGGAGTGTTGTATTCACCTTGGTTGGCTAGAGGTTAAAGTGGAAGTTAAAGATTTGGTTATATCATTGGAATCATGCTTCTTCTTCTCTTTGTTAACCTCATAAACCTTTTGTTCCACTCCATGTTGTCATATAATGTTTAAATTTAGCAGTGAAGGCTAATGAATTCTTTTGGTCTATCTAAGGAGCTTTACATGCTAATCCTTGGTTATTTTAAAATTAATCTTGAATATTTAAACTTCAGTGGCCTTTTTTTGAGCCTTACTTAATTTAGACTCAATTTCTTTGAATGTGAAACCTTATAAACTTTGATTAAAATCATTGACCACTTCCTAGATAAGCTTGTCAAAACTATTCCTACTAATTAACTTATCGATGGAGTTGTTAACTTTGGATAACTTTAATTCATAAAAAATTTGAAGTAGGTGGGCCTCATGCATAAAGTATCTAGGGATTAAATTCCCAACATTTATTATCCATTTCTTTGCCTCTTACTACTAAATGACTACTAGATTTAAGGCATTGGATGCCTCTAATGTTGTCATAAGGTCGAGATGACTATATAAAGAGTTTCCCATATAGATAATTAACTTATTAAATTTTGTGATGTCCTCTCTCAAGGAATTAAAGAATTGATTGGCTTGGTTAACATAAGGGGCCATCTCAGCCTTCAAGAATTCCATGGTTTCCAAGGAGTTATAACATCTATAAGCTACCTCCTAAACTTTAGCTTCAATACCAATATAAATATCTATTATATTCACCTACTCTTTCAATCTCTCTACTTTAGCCTCTAATTATAGAACTTATTTCTCAAGTTCCTGTTGAGATAATTTTGTGGCTTTGTGGATTGAAACTATGATATCCTTGTGTGTTTGTGTTAGGTCTCTAAGATTTTCCACATATAGAGATTGTCTTAGCTATCTATTATGCCTCTTTGTGAGGGAGAACACTTATTGATTTTCTTTAAGGATGATCTTGGTGCCTTTATCATATTCTAATTTCCTCTTATTCACCCTTTAAATACTACTAGTTGGGGGATCAAACAAAGTGGAAATAAAGGGAACCTTAGTGATTCTAAAGTTTGGATTTGAGAAGCCTTACTTGTTAAATCCATTGTCCATGCAAGAATCTCTAACTAATATGCATCAAAGGTTCTTATAACAACCTCTTCCTTGGCATCCTCTTCAACTCTCTCTTGTTTCTTGTGGGCCTTTCTCAAGACATTGGGTAGGGAAGGCCATATAATTTTGGGCCAATCCACACATCTAAATTGAGGAAGTGGATGGAATGTGATCACTTAAGGATTGGCCTTCCTCCCCTTATTAGTAATTATCACTATGGTTTCCTTTTTTGAAGTGGTAGATGGTAGTGTAAGGGTGGTTTAGGTGGAATGGACATGGAGTTGTGAGGTTGATAAAGTAGTATGTACCTTCTTGGACACTTTATTCTTCTAGAGGGATCTAATAGTGGAGGTGTTAGTAGGAACATAAGGGGTCTATATGGTGAGTGGGATGGAAGTAGAAATAGAGGGATCAATAGTAGTAGTAGTGATGGAGGGCATAGATGTGGGAATTTCCATAGAAGTAATTGTTTGCCAATTTTCACACCCAAGTTTTTCATCTTTCATTTTGTCTAAGTGTAACATTCTTAATTTTGTTTATCTCTATAGTAAAGTGTCAAGTGTTATTTCCTATAGAAGACTTTATTTGGTCTTTTTGCAATTATTATTTCAGTCTTTTACACAAGTGTTATATCTTTCAATAAGGTTTTACTTCAAGTATTTTGTTCAAGTCTCAAAGGAATTATTTTAGACTTTTTATTTGAAACAAAAAAATTGAATGAATTGATCTATTTCAAGATTTTTGAAGGGTCACTTACAAGATTACTGAAGGGTATTTTTCTCATGGAAGTGTCCTTTACAAAAATTCCAAAGGGTACATTTTTAATATTTTCAAAGGGCCTTCTCTCCAAAATTGTCTCTTTCAACTTTTCTAAAGGAATTGACTCTTTCAACTTTTCCAAAGGAGTTATTTTAGACATTTTATCTGAAATAATCTTTTTGAAGGGTCTTTTTCTCATAGAAGTGTATTTTGAAATATTTTTGAAGGGACATTTTCAATTTCTCCAAAGGGTCTTTCTCTTGCGAAGGGAAATTTTCAAAAATTCTGAAGGGACACTTTAAATTTTTTTGATGGATCATTTCTCAAGGAAAGGAATGCTTTTTTATCTTGTGAAGGAACATTTTCAATAGGTTTGAAGGGTATTTTCTTGGGAATTGGTCCTTTGCATTTTTCTGAAGGAATTATTTTAGGCATTTTGTCTAAAACAATCTTTTTGAAGGAATTAGTGATCTGTCAAAAGGTCTTAAAGGTCCTTTGCAAAACTCTTGAAGGGACACTTAAAAAAAGTTTGAAAGGTCTTTTTTGGGAAAGCATCTAGTTCAATATTTCCAAAGAGACATTTCAAGATTGTCGAAGGGCATGTTCAAGAGTTATAAAGGGAGGTAAGAGGAAAAGGGTCCATGGAAGAACTATTTGGGAAAATGCCTTGAAGGAATGGTCCCAATATAATGATGGTTATATGGACATCAAATTAAAGGCGATGAGATAGAAATTGGAATTTAAAAAGTGGGTTTTAGGTAGATTGATGGTCCTCACTCAAATGTTCAAAAATTCAAGGGGTCAAATTCTTCATCCACTAAAGTAGATCAGAGGTTTCATCTCACCATTGATCAAATCAAGATTCAAGTCAATTTTTGATGTCCAATCAAAGGAAAAATTGACTGAGGAGATTTGTAGGATTTGACCATTTAGTTAAGGTCAAGCTGGGGTGAGATTTTAAAGGATGTTTGTGGACATATATATGGAACAAATTCCATGAAAGCATGCACTTAGACTCCAAGTGATGCCTCTCCAATGCCAAAAAAATGAAAAGAACTCTTCCCCACACTATTGCACACCTCAACAAGCTGATGAGAAGTAATTAGTATTAATAAAAATCCAAAATAAGTGGACTAATTTGTCATAACCACATTAATACCATTTCAAAAATATCTTCTACTAGAGTAAACATTGGGGAAGCATCTTTAAGAGATCATGTTAAATATGTAACAACTTGAGGTGGCATGGATTAATCAAATGGCTTGAATGAGCATCATTTACAAAAATAGTTACAGCTGAACATGGAGACTTATAATAGATTGATTCATATTTTGGTGCCAAAGGCCTCCTCCTCTCTCTCTTTCCTTTTACTATTAATATATCCCTTAGAATAGTGTAAAGATGACCACATAGTGTTTGGAAAAGCCTTGTTATATTGATGTTATATTTTACCTTTAAGCATTAGTATAAGTCTTTTCTTTCCATTTATGAACAATTGTCTAAGTGTGTAAGTTATGTATAGTGATAGTATGTGATGATTTTCCATCCTTATATCTTTTATCTTTCATGCCTGAGTAAAATTTCTTAGTCTAACAAGTCATATAGAGTGTGTTCAAGTGTGTTTAATTTTTTTAAGTGTATATCTATTCTTGGAATGTGAAATTTGATTTTTAATTCATTTTCCTTGTGTCATTTTATGAATCTTGCCTTTATACTAAAATACTTTTTTTATAACCCCTTAAAATATGAAAATGGTCTATGTGTTTTGTTGTATTATGCATTAGAATATGATATTCATGTGGAAGATAATCTTGGTGCATCACCAATCTTAGAGTAGGTTTCCTTTTGTGAAATTTCTAACTCTTTTCCTTTAAATCAAATTAGTTTAGATAGAGGTTATGTTGTAGAGATACATTCAGGGAGCTAGCCCTTTAAATATAGAGGTTCATTTCCTCTATAAGCATACCCACATGCCTAGAAATGTTCCAACATTGCCCAAATCTAGAAGAGACTTGAACACTCTCTTCTAGAATGGAAGATATGGATACAATAGTTCTTGCATGCTCAGTGAGACCATTGGTCCTAATTACTTACATGTCAAGGTGAGTGATGGTCTTGACAAGCCTAAGGTTGTATAAATTTCTTAATCTAGCATTTGTTGAATCCAAAAGGTGAGAATATCTGGTTGTAGATAAATTTTACCATGTTATACTTTATGGTCCTCACTAGGTCATCTACGATTTTTGATCAAACCCCTCTAGCTCAAACCATTCTTGAAGAATAACATCCTGAACTATTCTTAATGTTTAGAGATTTTAGATAATAAGGTTTTGAATAAGAAGAATAAGTTGAATAGATAGGAGATCAAGAGGAAGGAAGAGAAATGGATAGGCAATAACCTTTTCTATCCTTCAACACCCAAAATATAATTGACATTCTTGTATACAACCCTATTCCTACCAATGCTACCAAGAATCTCCCTAATTTCAATGGAGAGGGTTATATTACCATATCTAAGAATATTAGGGACATTTCAAATTTATATAAATTTCATAATGTCACTTGATCCAACATATTCATTAGATTTCTTGCCATGTCTCTAAGAGGTAAGGCACTTGACTGGTATAGTACTTTGGAAGGTGGTTATATTACAAGTTGGGATGGCTTTGGGAAATTGTTGGTAAGTAGATTTGAGAATAAGAGTGACCATAATTTTCTAATCCATGAAATAAATGTGATAAAGAGAGGTCCTAACAAATATATGGGATATTTTAATGAAATACTTCAAAGGACATGGCATATGTTGCCACCTATCATGAGGCCTCCTCTTATCTTTGTGTTTCCCACTAATCTCAAGGCTATAAATACTAATGTGGTAGTAATTTTGTAGTAAATGGGAGGATTTTCTCTACTAGATGCATATGAGATAACTATTAAAGTTGAGAATAACTTGATACAAGATGGAAAGATAATTCTAATAGTTTCCATGCCTTTACTATCTCATAATATGATTGAAGATCCAAGAGTAGCACAAGTTCCTAAAACCAATGTCAAGCCAAGAACCTTTCCCAAGAGGGTAGATAATTTTATTGACAAATATGAAGAAATTTGGTTATTACGTGCTCAGCTCAGGCAAGCTCAGTTTCAAGCAAGTGCTCCACCTAACCCTAAATATTATCCTCAACAAGGTTATAGAGTTCCACCCCAATACAACTACCAAGGAAGAGGAAAAATTCAAAAAGGTTTCAATAGGCATCCCAATACCTATAATCCTAATTCCACTCCTTCCATGAAGGCTATTTTTTCAGTGCATGCTAACCTGGTCTAAGGGGAGGATCATTTAGACCAATGGGAATAAACTCAAGGTTAGTTTATACATGATGGTGGAGAATATATCCAAACTTTGGTGGCATAATAAGAATCTAATCCTTATGTGACATCAAAAGAAATAAATCTCATCCAAATCGATATTCATGGAAAATGTTGTAGCTAGAGTGTAGGTATGATGAACTTTCAAGTGAAGGATGATTATGTGTTGATTTAATGCACATAAATTACATCCAGCATAAGATCCTAGAAGATAAATCTAGGATATGTTCTAGGAGTACATGTGAATCCAAGTTATGCCCCTCTAAGGCCACAAAGTGTGAATCCTAGTGCAATACCTACTACCAGTCATGCTCCTCTACAAAGTCAGAATGCAAGTAGGGTTGTCAAGCCTAAAATGTAGTAGGTAGAACTCCCTCACTACCTTTAAGAATTAATGAAATGTTGAATACTTCCCCTCCAAACATTGTTTAGTTTTTGAATAATACCAAGACAAGCATATCTCTTTGGGAAGTCTTGCATATGCCTGGTTAAAATGAGCTCTTACAATAACAGCTTGTGAGCATTCATGTAGCCCCCAAAACTTCAAAAAACAATAGTGTATCCCTTACCAATACTTTAATTCATGTGTTATATCCTTCCACCAAATTTTAAAATACTCTACCCTTCTACCTCAAACTCATTATGGGAGACAAGTTGGTTCACAATTATACTATAAATAGTAGAGCTAGTACTATTATCATGCCTAAGGTGGTGGCTAATAAATTGGGATTGAATTATGAACCACATAGTAAACGTGTGTTTCAGCTTAATGGGACTCCAACCAAGATAGTGGGATTGGTCAAAGGTCTAAAAGTCTTTCTACATGATTTCCCAAGTTTCCCCATTGTATAAGATGTTATGGTGGTAGACCTTCCATCTCATTTTGCTATCTTCTTGTCAAGCGACTTCACGGATAAGATAGGAGGGTAACTTTCTATTGATTGGTATTTTATATATTTTAAAACAAGATATGAAGCCAAGGTGACTATAAGGACATATCCCTTAGCAAGGTTTCATATTGAGCCATATATGGAGACAAGTTCAAATCAGAATTATTTAATTAGTAAAGAAGAAGGTGTCATGGATGGTGAAACATCCTCCCACGTGAAGGTATTTATGATATTTTCCTTGATAAGTATATAATTAAAATTCATATACCTTTTCCATATACATTCATAGAATATATTAATTTGGGAGTTTATTTTATGCATGAAAAAGATGTTTCAATCCCTTCACTCACTAATGAAGATCATGAACTTGAAGGGATTTGGGATTTTTTTTTAATGGCTCAAGAAGAAAAGTAGGTGTAGGGGCTAGTGTTATGTTAGATTTTCCATAAAAGAATCAATAATACTCCTCATATATATTCCAATTTAGCTACCCTTTTAATGTGGTAGAATATGAAGTCCTAGTTCATAGCCTTTAATGGGCAAAGAAGAGAGGGTTCAAGATTTTGAAGGTTTTTGGGGATAGTGAGTTGGTCATCCACCAAGTGATAAAATCAAGCTATAGAAAATAATCCCTTGATAAAATCCTATAATCATAGGGTATGGGACTTACTCAAAGACTTTTATTCCTTCAACATATATTCCATAACAAGGGATTCAAATAAACAAACTGATAGATTGGTTGCTATAGGAGCACAATTTGATGTAGTTAATGATGTAGGAAATGAGAAAGATTAGTCTCATATCAATGTCATTGTGAGGTCTTCTATTCTAGATAATTAAGTTCCATGGCAGGTATTTGAAAGTGATAAAAACATTACACACTTCTTATAAAATGAGGTAGGATTCTCCTCAAAGAACCAAAAGAGACTGCATGATTAATATGTAGAACAAGTTATTCAGATGAAGACAAACAAGATACCTAAGGGGATGATTAATTTGGAGAGTTTTTTCATTGAAGATGATCAAAATAAGATAGAAAGAGTGAGCATGTCAACAAAATAATAAAACCATGAGAGAGTCATGATTTACAAGGACAAGCTTCTGAAAATAAGTAAGATATGTTCTCTATTAGAGAGGCAAGCTTTTAATGAACTATGAAAAGAGTTCAATGACATCTTTGCTTGGGAATATAAAGATTTAAAATGTTTTGATCCAAGTCTATCTCATCACACCATTGAGTTAGAACCTGGAGCTAAACTACTTAGGAAAAACCAAAGGCCTATCAATCCCAAGATGGATGAACTCATGAAGAAAAAGCTAACCAAGTTGATTGAGTCTAGGATTATATTTTCTATCAAACACTCAACTTGGGTGTCTAATATTTTACTTATCTAAAATAAGATGGAGAGATCATAATTTGTGTGTATTTTCAAGACCTTAATAGAGTGTCTCTCAAGGATCATTATCCACTACCTTTCATGGAACAAATTGTGCAAGTTATTTCAAGTTCTCAATGCTTCTCACTTCTTGATGGTTATTCAGGTTACAATAAAATACTAGCGAATGAAGAGGATTAGTTCAAGACATCCTTCAATACAAAATGGGAAACATTTTCCTATAGGAAGATGATTTTTGGTTTATCCAATGATGGAGCTACATTTCAATTGGTAATGGACATTGCTTTTAAAGGTTAGATCAATAAGTTTCTACTTCTATACCCTGATGATATAACTATTTTTTTGAAGGATGATATTGATCATATGGAACATCTAAGGTAGGTGTTTGAGAAATTTATGGAGTATGGAATATTCTTTAATCTAAAAAATTTCATCTTTGTTTGTGATTAAGGTAAGTATTAGGTCATATTGTTTCAAAATAAGACTTATCTATTGACCCTGAGAGGATTGAGACTATTCTAAGCTTGTGTTTAACTTAACATAAGAAAAGAATTCAAAGCTTCTTAGGGAAAATAAACTTTTTAAGAAGGTTTATTCTAGGTTTTGAAACTATGGTAAAGCCTATCATAGCCATTCTCAAGAAGAACAAAGATTTTTCTTGGGCAAAAGATGATAAGAGTAGTTTTGAGGCAATAAAGTAATAAACTACAAAATATCCTACTCTCTTGAACCTGAACATTGCCAAATATTTAATACTCTATACCTTTGCTAACCTTGATACAATCTCAACTATGCTTATACAAAACAATGATGAAGAGGTAGAGCACCCAATTGTATTCTTCAGCTAAGGATTGTAATGTTATGATGTTAATTATACATTTATTGAGAAGCAAGATCTAATAATGATAAGAGGATTGAAAAAAATTAGACACATGGTTTCAAAAAATAAGATACATGTCATGGTTTCTCATCCTAGCACTAAGGAGTTTCTCCTAAAATAGACCTTAATGAAAACCAAGTTGGGTGGATTACCAAAGTAATGGAGTATGATGTGCATATTAAGGTGATGAACTTGGTAAGAGGAAAAGGGTTATGAGAGAATTTAACTTTAGATTTTCAAGAGCCAAAATAGGAAGTCTTCATCAACTGAGTTTTCTCCCAACTAGTTGATCACATACAAGCTCAAACCTAGGCACAAGACATCATTAGTTTTATTCAAAATAGTGGGTGTCCCAATGGCATGATTAAGTCTCAAAGGAGATATTTTAGATTTTAGACCATTCCCTACTATCTTGTATATGGTGTTATCTTTAGGAATAACGTGAATGGTGTGTTTTTGAGGTGTGTTACTAGTGATTAGTTTGATATACTGCTAGAAAATTTTCACAATGGTGCAGATGGAGTCATTTCTCTCCTAGGATGACAACTTCAAAGATAATGAGGGTTGGTTACTATTGAAATAGTTTTTTTAATGATTGTTACCATTGGGATAATATATGTCCTTAATGTGCCTTCTTTGTATAAAAATAGAAACTTGTATCCCTTCCATTGAATCCTATCCAAGTAGACCAAAATTTCGTGTAATAGTGCCTTGATTTCATTGGTGTGATCAACCCTCCATCAAGTGATAGACACAAATGGATATTGACTATTATTGACTACTTCTCAAGGTGGGTAGAGGCTATTGCATTGAAGGAGGTAATTGAAAATGCTATCTTGGAGTTTTATGAGAACATTATAAGAAGGTTTGGAGTTCCCCATGTTATCATTTCTGATAATACACTTGCTTTCATAAGTGCTAAAAATTTTGATTGGGAAAATAGGAATATATTTTACTTGAGTACCTCATCTATATATTACCCTCAAGGTAATGGATTATATGAATATACTAACAACAATCTCATCAAGATCATCAAGAGGACATTGGAGAACAATCAAAAATCATGGCACAACAAGTTGAAGATAGCCTTATCAACTAACAAAATTACTCCTAAGAGATCAATTGGTAATTATTCCTTTGTGATTTTTTATGGGAGAGAGGCTAGGTGTCCATATCTCAAGAAATCCCTATTCTAAAACATGCACAACATCTGGGACTATTTGAAAATACTCTAATGGAAGTCAGATTGATAGAACTATTGTAGCTACAAGAAGTAAGAGATAATGCACAGAAGGCCATAGAGCACCACCAAGTACTCATGAAAATTTCCTTTAACAAAAGATGAAGTGAAAGAGTGTTTGAGGAAAGGGACTTGGTCTTGAAATGGGATGAAGACAGAGCAAAACTAGAAAGACATACAAAGTTTGACATTTTTTGGAGTGGCCCTTACATCATTAGCAAGTGCAAGAAAAGTAACTCCTTTCAGTTGACCAAGATTAATGGAGAAGAATTGCCTATCCCTATGAATGGGATACATATAAATTTATATTATTAGTCTTGATAGGACATGTTTTTTATATAGTAACTTAGGTGTGTGTTTTTGGTGTAGATTTGTTTTGGTTTGTTGTTGTGTTCCTTAAGTGCTTTGTAGCATAAGTGTGTTTCTTTCCTTTTGTTTGGTGTATGTCTTTGCCTTTGTACATGTGATCAACCAACTTGTGTTTTTCTTAGAGAAGGGTCTATTCAAGTCATCTTTTGGGTGCCTATATGAATGAATCCATACCCAATGGAAGAAATTAGGTAACTAGTCTTAGGTATAGCAAACATGTCACCCCTAGGAATCACCAAGAGTGTTAGCCAATTTTCACACCCAAGTTTTTCATCTTTCATTTTGGCTAAGTGTAGCATTCTTAATATTTTTTATCCCCATAGAAAAGTGTCAAGTGTTATTTAATTCACAATTCATTGTTTGGTCCCTTTTCAAGTGTTATTTCTTTTAGCAAGGTTTTGCTTTGGGTTTTTTGTTCAAGTCTCAAAGGAATTGTTTCAGACTTTTTATCTGAAAAAAGTTTGAATGAATTGATCCATTTAAATATTTCAAAATGGTCGCTTATAATATTTCCAAAGGGTCTTTTTCTCATGGAAGTGCCCTTTGAAAAAAGTTTAAAGGGTACATTTTCAATATTTCTAAAGGGTCTTTTTTCAGGCATTAGTTCTTTCAACTTTTTTGAAGGAAGTTACTCTTTAAATTTTATCAAAGGAATTTTTTCAAACATTTTGTCTAAAACAATATTTTTGAAGGGTCTTTTACTCATGGAAGTGTCCTTTTTAATATTTCCAAATGGACATCTTCAATTTTGTCGAGGAGTCTTTCTCTTGCAAAGGGACATTTTCAAGAAGTTCGAAGGGACACTTTCAAAAAGTTTGAAGGATCATTTATCAAGTAAAGGGGAATTTATTCTACTTTTGAAGGGACATTTTAAATATTTCCAAAGGTTTTTTTATAAATAATTGGTCCTTTTCATATTTTCCAAAGGAATTGTTTCAGATATTTTATCCAAATTAATCTTTCCAAAGGAATTGGTTCTCTCTCAAAAGGTTTGAAATGTCCTTTATAAAATGCTCGAAGGGAGACTTGTAAAAATTTTGAAGGGTATTTTATTGGGAAAGTATCTAGTTTAAGATTTTCAAATGGACATTTCAAGACTTTCTAAGGGCATGTTCAAGATTTTTAAAGGATGGTAAGATGAAAAGGAACTATGGGAAAATTGTCTAGGAAAATTCCTTGAAGGAATGGTCCAATTAGAATGAAAGTTATATAGATATCAACTTCAAGGTGACGAGCTCACTATTGGCATTTAAACAATGGGTCTCAAGTAGATCAATGGTCCTCACTCAAATGCTTAAAGATCTAAGGGGTCATGTTCTTCATCCACCATATTATATCAGATTGTTAATATCACATTTGATTAGATCAAGATCAGAGTCATTTTTTGATGGCCAATCAAAGGAACAATCGGTTGAGGGGATTTGTAGGATTTGAACATTCAACTAAGGTTGAATTGGGGTAAGATCTCAAGGGATGTTTGTAGACATACACATGGAGCCAACATTCTGACAAATGTCATGAAAGCATGCATGTAGACTCCAAGTGATGCCTCTCCAAGGGCAACATAATGAAAATGACTCTTCCCCAACCATTACACACCTTAGTGAGCTAGTGAAAAGTTCTTAGTATCAAGACAAATTCACAACAAGTGGACTCATTTTTCATACCCACATTGATTCCATTACAAAACATCTTCCATTGGTGTAACCATGGGGAAAGCATCTTTGGGAGAGTGGGATAACTATGTAACCACTTGAGGTGACATGGATTAATCAAATATCTTGAATGAACATCATTTGCAAAGATAGCTGAATCTAAAGATGGAGACTTCTAACAGATTGATTCCTCTTTTGGTGCCCAAGGCCTCCTCCTATCTCTTCCTTTTTGCTATAAATAAAACCCCTAGGCTAGTGTAAAGATGACCACACAGTGTATGGTAAAGACCTATTATATTGATGTTATATTTTTCCTTTAAGCATTAGTACAAGTCTTTTCTTTCCAATTTTGAACAATTGTCTGAGCATGTAAGTTATGTATAGTAATAGTAAGTGATGATTTTCCATCCTTCTATCCTTTATCCATCATGCTTGAGAAAATGTTCTTAGTCTAACATGTCATAAAAAGTGTGTTCAAGTGTGTTGAATTGTTGTAAGTGTATAAATGTTACTTGGAATGTACAATTTGCCTTTCAATTCATTTGCCTTTTGTCATTTTATATGTCTCACCTCTACACTAAAATACTTGTGTTAGGACCCCTTAGAAATTGAAAATTATCTGTGCATTTTTTGTATTGTGCATTAGAATATGATATTCATGTGGAAGATAATCTCAATACATCACCAATCTTAGAGTAGGTTTCCTTTTGTATAATTTCTAACTCTTTTCCTTTAAGTTAAACTAGTTTAAACAGAGGTTGTTTTGTAGAGATACATTCAAGGAACTATCCCTTTAAATCTAGAGGTTCATTTTCTCTATAATCATACCCATATGCCTAGAAATGTTCTAACATTTCCCAAATTTAGAAGAGACTTGAACAATCCCTTATAGGGTGCAAGATTTAGATACAATAGTAAATTTCCCAAAGATGGGTAGAAAAGATAGAGGAGAAATAACAAAATATTGAGTACCTAGGAAAGTGAGCTCCATAAGCTCTATTTAGAGGCTCATAGCTTTGGTTGTCTCCAAATTTGCTTCCTCATCTAAATCATCCTCAATATCCTTGATGATCACCATATCTACCTTGGCTAGTTCTGAATGTGGAGGTTGAGAAGGCAAACCTTGTGATGTATCCAGTATAAGATTGTTTTTATGATTCTTAGGCTTCTTATTATAGACTAGAGGGGCCTTTACGTATGTGGGGGAGTCCTAAGTTATTGATGTTGCTACTTCTGAAGTTGTAATCCCAATGGATGTAATAGTATGTACCTAGGCCATAGTAATAGAAATTTGACTAGAACATGCAATAGCCAATTCTTGTGTTTTCTCTTCCTCATCAAAAATCTATGCTAATGGTATCCCTTACTTATCCTCCCTTACTAGAACTAGGCATAGGTAGCCTAGGCTCTTTCTTCATTTTATTCAATTTCAACTTTAAAGGAAGTCCTTAGGAGGAATAAGTTAATTGGTCTTTAGATTTCTCCTTAGACTCTCCTCTTTATAAATCCAAATGTTTCCACCCTTTGTAGAGTGCCTTTTTGATGTCCAACTCCCTTGTAGAAATGAAAGGGTCATTTTAAATAATTCTCAAATGATCCTCTTGCAGCCCAAACATATTTTCCCATTCTAATACATCGTTATCATATTTGGAATTCATAAACATGAAATCATAGTCATAAAGCTCATGACTATAATGGTTATTGAATCCATATATGTGATTTTAGATTATCCCAGTATCCAAATCTCTATGTGTAATTATGAGGAAAAGATAACTCTTGTGTTTTATACCTACTTGCCCAAAATGCTTCCTTGTCATATATACCATCCTGCCAATAGTTACAAAATTACCAAATCACAAGTCCTTATTCTACCTTGATAAGTCATCTTCAATGCTTTTCCATAACTGGAAGGTAATCTCCTATTTAAGTAGTTTATCTAATACAAACTTTGGAAGACATAGGGGGCCAACCTTATTTCACCAAATAATGATAATAGTGAAATTTAGGTCAAGGAAATAATCCCCTTTCCTTGTCAAGTTATTCATAATGTTCTATCCAATTCAAGGCATGGGTGAGTCATGAATAGCTTAACAAACTTCAAGATAGCCATCTTCAAATATACTTACCATATACTTTGTATATAAATAGACATGCATGAATTGGTAATAGTCATAGATGATGTTCTTCTCACAATCTATGATTAGAGTCTAAAATTTACCAAGATCTTTATAACATGTACCCATGACTGCATCCAATAAATAAGACATCATTTATAAATCTCTTAAGGGTGTGGGACACTTGTCCATATGAATAATTTTCTCTCTCAATTTAAGGATAATTATTTCACCCAAGATGTATGGGACATCATGTGTAATCATCATGTATAGTAGTGAAACCCAATCTAAATTAAGAAAATGAATACTAGGCATACCATATAATCAATTGAGAAGAGCCATACCAATATGAATCCCCATCCTAACTTTATCAATCAAAATTTCAACTTTTAGCTTCTTCATTTTCCTTGTGATGGTCTAGTCTAGGAGTAGCCACACAGATAATACCTTCTCTATTGAGGTCTTTATGTTAAACCACACCAATGTGTGCTTGTCAAAATAAACGTCATGTATACTGAAAGACAAATATCTCTATAAATCTGCTCTTGAAATTCATGTGACCACTATATTATTACTAGAATGATGTAGGAAAGTATATTATGATATCTTCCTTAAAAATAATAGGTCCCTTAAGAGGTCAATGCATGGCATTAATTTCAGGTTTTCCATAACAAAGTGTAATCTTTGGCATTGAATGCCATCATTTCCTTAATAAACAATCTATCTACTAGTATCATTTCATCTTCTAGTGTAAACACATCTACCAAATTGATGACATCTCATAATACTACATAATTTTAGTACTTCTCTTCAAATATTGTAGCATCAAAGACTGTATTTGTAAACTTTATAGAATCGTTAATTGAATATGGGGATGGTGGATTCATCCATTGGAACATCCTAGATGTAGATGGCATTGATGTGTACTCTATGTTATTTCTTCTATGTAATATGTATGATGTTAAAATAATTTGGCTCTAACTCATTCGTTGTTTTACTCAAAGTACTCTTCAAATTGGAACTAGGTATCTTTGTCCTTATAAGAAATTAGGAGACTTAAAATTTAAGTTATCTTGAATGAAATGATGGTTTTTAAATAAAGACATATCACCTATATAGAATCTTTCATTGAATAGTAGTTCATATGACATAAATGTGAAATGTTCACTTAGCTTTTATTTTCCTGTATCATTCAAACTAGTTAGCTCAAGTTGGCATGGGTATTTAAAGTATTGATGGAAAATATTTTTACATTTGTTTTGGCTAAGAATGGTAAGACTATTAGTACTATTAGTAATAAGGCACTTAAGATCGATATTAGAAAAAATTATTTTGGGATAACATCCATAGAATAATTCCTTTGAAGGAATTATTTTGGATAAAATGTTTACAACAATTTCCCCAGAGAGAAATTTCATTTGGGAAAAAGTCCCAAGATAATTATCCCAAAGGGCTACTTTGAAAGTCTGAAGGGTATTTTAAATTTCCCCAAGGATAATTTTGATCCAAAGGGTCCACTTCATAGTGAATTTTATCCATGATAAAAGCCCTGAAGGATCTATTTCATAAAGGTCAAAGGGAACTTTTGATTTCCCTAAAGGGTACTTTCATATGGCCAAGGGTTGTTTCAAAAGTACCAAAGGGTAAGTCACACAAAACCTAAAGGATATGTGTTTTAGGTCTAAAGGGTTTTTTTAGTGGGAAAAGGGTTGTGATAATTATATAGAAGGGTAAGTGGTCACTTTAAAAAGGGTCAAAGGCTTAGGACATAAATCTTAAAGGGAATCTTCATGTCAAAGTTTCCAATACACAAAGGCCGAAGGGAACTTTTCATAGGGAAAAGAGGTCAAAAAGGATATCCTCAAGGATAAGTCCCATAGGGTAAAGGGTTCAAGACAAAAGATTTTAAGGGTCATTTACACAAAACTTGAAAGGTATGTGCCTTTGAAGATCTTGTGAGAAGGGGTAAAGTAGTCAATTTGGAAAGGCTAAAGGGATAACTCAAAGGATAAAGGACACTTTCAAAAAGGTAAAAGGGCTAATTCAAAATTTTTGAAGGGTATGTGGAAAATATTTAAAGGGTTTATTTCATGGCGAAAATTACCTAAAGAGTCTACTTTGTAAAGGTCGAAGGGAACTTTTGATTTCCCTAAAGGGTACTTTCATATAGCTAAGGGTCATTTAAAAATTACTAAAGGGTAGGTTTATTATGGGTGAAGGGATAATTTTTCAAGGGATTTGTTTTAGAAAAAATATCTGTAGTCGAAAATTATGTAAGGCAAAGGGCCCATAGGCTAAATTCCTTTAGGGGAATTGTTTTGGATAAAATATTTACAATAATTTCCTCTATAAAATAAGGCTTTGAGAAAATTATGTTTGAAATAATAAAGGCCCAAAAACAACTGAAACATAAAACCCAAAAGGACAAATTGCATAAGTGCTAAAAGAGCTAGACTAAAATTATAAACCCTAAGAATAGTCTCCATAGAACAAAAGTTATTCTTATGAAACATAATGCCAATGTCATCCTACAAAAGTGAAATACATTAGATTTTATATAATTTTCATAAACATATGAAAAAATGGGGGCTCAATATTAAGACCAAAATATGAAAAAAGTGGGTCCAATTTCTCCTTAAAGAAAAGGGGGAGGTTGAGTACAATAAATGACAACTTACAAGGGGAATACTCCTGGGTATTCGAGAACCCAAATATCTAGTTTCATAATAAGTAGATCAATATTGAAGTGTGTCACAAAAAAATACATAAATTAGAAACATGAAAGAAATTCCTATGTTAATTCACACAACATACTTGCCTTCTAATTTTTTAGATTTGTGTGTGTTAAATGTGTAGTTTATTTAACCCTTGCTGTGATGAGTTTTTCAAAGGTTTTGATGAAACTATAGGTTTTGTTCTAGTATCTATTAAAGTTCATTAAATCAATAAAAGCCCAGGCATTGATCTACTACCATATAAACATCCATAGCCATGAAAGAGATACCTTGGGCTCCTTTTCTTATCCTTTCATTATTTTATTTTAACCATGATGCATGGTGCATTGACCTTATTTCATCATGTGAACTTTTAAATTTTCTTTAAATTTTATTTTGGTCTTTTGAACTCATTGGTTATTTTCTCAATTTTTTGTTTCTCATATATTTTGATTAATTGCAAAGAGAGGAGATGAAACCCTAGTGAGATGGTGTAATTATAAAACAATTTTTCTCAATAACATCCCTACCAACCATATCTATACCCAAAATTATCACTTTTAACAAGTATTTACTATGATAAGTGCATTTGATCCAATAAAATAAGAAAAATTATAAATTTGTATGAAGCACCCAAAGAAAAACTTCTATAATCCTCATAAAAGTATTCAATTGTGACACTTTATAGAGTAATTTTGTGATTACCTTCTTTCATCTTAAAGACTAAAAAACATAGAAATACACCCAATCTATAAACTAGTCCCCAACATGTTAAGATTTTAATTTTCCCCTTTTCTACAAGTCATAAAGTCAATTGTTTTTGGATTTTATCTTGGCAATAAATAGAGAAAATACAACATTGAACATCAAAGAAAACAGAGAACAACTAATTGAGAAAGCAATAAAATACTCTAGAAAGCACTAAAATCTAATCTAAGAAAACATAATACTGAAAGAAGAAAGATTAATCTAGAAAGCCCAAAAAACTATAAAGCATTGAAAACTAAACTAAAAAGCAAAAAACTAAACTAGAAATCAAAAACTAAACTAGAAAGCATGGAGATCTACTCTATTCCTATGTCAAAACTTATTTGAATCTTCTCAATCAATAATATCTATAGATGGAACAACTTTGAAGTAATGCTTTAGTAACTATCTATTAACTAGATATGTAAGCTTATTACCTTAGAGGTCCTTTAGATGAAATGCATTATTTCTCATTATCTCTAAAATCTAATAGGGTCCAATCCATAGTGGGGCAAATTGATCATGTTTTCCTTTCTTTTCATGGGATTTATCCCATAGGAGCATCGGATCTAAAAGCTTGAATGCTTTGAATTTCACTCTTTAATCAAACCACCTTTTGAATACATCCTAATGTTTATTGAATGTATACAAGGACTCAATCCTTGAATCTTCCATTTCTATTATATCAAGCAATATTGATTCTACTTTATCATTTAGTTTAATGTAGTCTTGAATAAATTGATAGGTGGGTATCTTCAATGTGATGGGGAAAACTAGTCTTTGCCCATATACCAGTAGGTAGGGTGAAGCTTTTAGGGCTTGATTATATCTCTTTTGGTCTACCAAAGAGCATACTTCAGAAAATTATACCAGTCTCTAGGCTTTTCCCGTGTTGATTTCTTAAATGCATCAATCAAATATTTATTTATTGATTCTTCTAGTCCATTTCCTTGAGGGTAGTAGTTAGAATCTGACCTAATTATGATCTAATTATCATGTGCCCATTCAGTGAATTCCACTGATATAAAAGCTAGTATATTATCATAAACCAAAGAGATGGGCATAACAAATCTATTTGTTATATGTTCCTCTAAAAAGTGAATCACATCTTGTGCTCTACTATTCTTTGTGGTTATGGCTTTCATCTATCTAGTATAATAGTTTGTAGCCATGAGTAAAAGTTTATGGCCTGTTGAGGAATTTATGTTAATTACACCAATGAAGTCTAAACCTCACTACACAAATGTCCTTCCTTCAACAACTAGCTATAGAGGCATTGTTACTTATACTTATCTCTTAGCTAATGGTTGACATTCATGGTAGGTTTTAGTGTGAATATGGGCATCATTAAATATGGTTGGCCAATAGTAACCCAACCTCAAGATTTTATGGGTAGTGGTATTTCCAATAGAGAGACCTATTTCCAACTCATTTTTTTATTTTTCACATTCAAAAGGAATAAGAAACTAAAGTAATGGTTAGGGGTTTGTACGTACCCAAATGAAGTTTGAGCACCATTATCCAGATGATTGAAGGGACTCCTCTTTGGCTATGGAGGATGACACTTGTAGAGAGAAAGACTTAAACAAAGAGATTGTTAGATGGATATAAGGTGGATTGCCAAGCAAAGCTCGGTCCCAGAAGTGTAAAGACTTCCTTGAGGGATGACAATCCACTAGTTGATAAAAAGAGTGTTGCTAGAAAGAGAAATGGTGAAAGACTAAACAAAAGAAATCGAGATAAAGCATACCTGTGTTTTGTTATCGATCTTCCACAGTCGCTGATGTCGGTGGTTCTACCAGCGTTAGTTGGTCAAGGTTGCCAATGTTAGTTATGTTGCTGATGTCGGTGAGGGAAATGGTCGATGTTGGTAAGGGCAATGGCCTTGGGCAAGTTTTGGATAGGTCTCTAGGCAATAGAGGGGTCTAGAAGGAGTCTGGGTCTATGTAGGATGGTAAAATAGAAGATAGGGTTTTTAGGAGGGACAAAGGCAAGGGATATGTTGTTAGAAAAGGGGTAAGGGTAGGAGAAAGGCCTCTCAACCTCTCCAAGAAGAAAGTCAGGTTTGGTCTGGTTGATAGCTGGGTCTGGTTGATGATATTACTTAGAAGTAGTAACTAGAGAACCAATTACTAATATATTCTAAATAATGAAATGAAATAAAAGAGGAATACTTAGCTCTTGCTCGCTGAAGGAGTGTAAAAGACTTATTGCTAATGTGGCTAATGTAGAAGACTTCTTGCAATGTTTCAATCAGATGTGGAGTGACTGATGCAGAGTTCTTGTAGCTTATGATGCTTAGTGTGCGTCTAGGAGAGAGAGAGAGAGAGAAAGGTCAAATACCAAGAGCTAGAGAATTAGCCTTTGGGTCTGTGATTGATTGATTGATTGATCCCCTTTTCCATTCAACCTATGAGTTGGTTTTAAGCAACTGACATTTGTGATCCCATCGACGTCAGCCGATGGTTGACCGACGTCGATGGCTAGAAAATGGGTAAAAAGGCTAATTTTAGCCTTTTACCCATTCCTCCATCTACCAAGTTCAATGGTCATGGTTAAACGATCGAAGGTGGGTTTAATAGGCATGGGGATTAGTGGGAGGGTTGGAATGATTAGTTATAGGGTAATGAATGAGGGTATCCAAGGGTGAGGAATCCAAGGGTAAGGTGTCAAGGGAGGTGTGTCATGGGTGAGGTGTCAAGGGAGGTGTTATTAATTTAAAATAAGTTATTATTTTAAATTAATAAGTGTGTAGGTTAGGAATGTGTTAGAAGTGGACCAAGGGGGGAGTCAACTAAGGAGTAGACACAATTTTGGTGTCTACATTTGCCCCTTTTTGTCTTGTTGGTTGTTCTGACGAACTGTAAGACAAAAATAGGAGTAAGTTGCCCCAGGTATGGGATGAGGTCTTTTTTGTCCTATTGATTGTTCTAATGAATTGCAAGACAAAAATGAATGTAGGTTGACCCAATTATGAGATGAGGTATTCCCCCTCAAAGCAGGATTCGAGGGAAGGGAACCTAAAATTAGGTGCCAATTTGATAGATAGTGGATATATATGGTGAAGTTTGAGTGTGAATGTTGCAATAGTTGAGATTGTATGCATACCACTTCACGAGATGGTCAGGTCAAATTGTCGCAGGTCAAGGGTCAAGGAGTGCTAAAATCAAAATAACCAGTCCCCAACATTTAGTCATAGCAAATTGGGTTTTTTGATCCAAGCGGTAGCTCCAATGGTTATCATGTTTCAAGTATCTTGGGCTTAGGAAGTGCTCCTAGAAAACACAAAAATGTCACAAGTAGTGGGGATCAACTTGCTCACGATCCAATACTTGTGAGGGTCATAATGTGGTGTGCAAACAATTGTGCTAACCATTCATGAGGTAGCATATATGTAATCAAAACAACTAGGCAAAGTTGTCTCAAAAGTGGTCATGGTCTTAGGAGATAGTCACGATCTCCATAGTCATTGGTCGAGTTGAGTCGAGATAGATAGTTGGTCCATTAAATGGATGGATGAAGGAATAGCTGAGCTAACCTCAAAAGACCCCATGTCAACTGAGTGCTGCCTATATATCCCCTATTTGAAGGGCCTCAGGCCAATGTAGTTCACCCCAAAAAGGGAGGAAAGGGTTGGTTATGGATTGGTTTTGACTAGGTTAAGTCATGGTTAAAGGTAATATGGTTTGTCCATCAGATAGATGAACAAACGGATGTGACCGAGCTAACCCTAGAAGATGTCATGTCATTTGAGTGTTGCCTACATAGCCCTTGTTGGAAGGGCCTTAGACCAATGTAGTTCAGGATGGTTGATAGGTTGGTTTGGTCAGGTTATAAATGATGAGGGTATGATGATGTTACAACCTTTTCCATATCATGTGATGGTGTATTCTGTAACATTGGTTGAGTGGTGTTTCGTCCCTATCAAGTTTCCATATTGATGATGGATGTATGCTAAAAATGAATTGAGATTATTTATGCTTCAACAAGTAATGGTTTATGCTTGACATAAATTATGTGGTCAATAGTTTCCATGTGTATTGGTGTCCACAGAAACTAGTGAATGAGCTATGTCATGGCAGTGGTCTGAAAATGTTTGGTTTGGTTTGGTTTGGAAATGATTTGGTTGGATTGTTTGTGACCAAGATGTAGGAAGGGAAAGGCATTTTGCCGTTTCATTGATAAGGACCATAATGATAGCACAAGTAGGGGGTTATTTAGAAACAAAAGCCCCGTTCATGCATTATGTCGTTGACCATTGGTTATGTTAGAGAAGTAATCAAATCACTTTGACATTAAAATGAGCTCAAAATCCCTTGAGTATGCTGGGGTGATAGGTTTGATTATGTGAGATGGATGGATGGGGGATCCCTTTTTTGGCATAAACAACTTTTCCCCTTTTATAGGTGACCCTGAGAACAACTATAGACAAATCCATGACTTAATAGTTTGTTAGTCAGTTTTTTTTTTTTTTGGGTAAACTGATCAATGCGGGAAGTCTACATGGAGATGTCATTTTGTTTTATGTTCATATGTGAAGCTGATCGATGCAAGAAGCTTATGAGATAGTGTTATTTGGAGCAAAATGTGTGTATAGCCATCCTTCGAGGGAGTGGTCTATATTTTTGCTTTGTATATTTAAATGTCTTTGAATAGCTATCCTTCAAGGGAGCAGTCTATTTATTACAGTAATTATGTAGCTGTCCTTCAAGGGAGCAGTCTACATTTATAGTTTATGACCTTGGAATAAGCATTCCAGTTTTATATGTTTTTGTTGACTAAATTTTTTGTCATGGACTTGACTATAGAGGTTTAGAGGGTTTACCTTTTATTAGGACAAAGAATTCATGCTTGACAAAAGGGTTAACTAATGTCTGTAGGGTTGAGGGTTGAAAAGGAATATGAATGAGAATGATGTGAGGTTGCTCAAGGGATGAGCTCAAGTTAAACATCAAGTGAATAAGTACTTGACTAACAGTAGGCTGGTCAAATATGCAAGGCATTAAGGGGCTTAGGTTTTATTAGACCTTCGAGAGAGGATAGATGAGAAGTCCCTAATCTATGCTTGTGGATCATGATGTAAGGTCTGAGTCAATTAGGAGCAAACTTGCCCCATTTGCTTCATTCCAAATTGGTCACATGTTGGTCATTATTTGGTTGGTTGATGTTTGGTTGATGCTTGGTTGGTTGATGTGTTGTTGGCATGTTTTGGTCGATGTTGGATGTGAAGTTGGTCAGGATGTTGTTGGCATTTTGGACAACACCAAACATAGTTGTTACAATCTTGGTGAAGAATGGGTCAATAATAGCCCAGGTAGAGGATGTGTTTGGCAAGTGAGTTACTACTAAAATGTCCCCCACAAATCCTATCGTGGACTTGTTTAATGATGTGGGATGTTTCAGTGGTTGTTAGGCATTGGATAAGGAGGCCATCGAGACCTCGCTTGTAAAGAAGTCCCCCTAGCATGGTGTAGCGAGCAATGTTCTTGATAAAAGCTTGTCGTCTATTGCTAGACAGTTTGGGAGGGATGATAGAATATGTCAAGTAGTCCATGAGTCGCTTATACCAAGTGTCATGTGGACTAGTGAGGTTAGGAGGAATTTCCCCTAGAGATGATGGTCGAGAGATGTCCCAGATAGAAATCTTGGGTTGTGTTGGTTGAGAGGTCTTGACGAATAATGGATATGTCAAAGGTGTAGAAGTTTGGTCTTTTCCTTTATTCTTCATAATTTGGGGCCTAGTGGCCACATTGATTGTGTTGATTTCAAATAAAGGTTGAGGAGGTGGTTGAGGGACCATAGTCTTATGTTGGGATCCCAATTTAGGTGATGAGGTTTTGGAGGCATGTGATGGTGTTGAATGTTTGTCAAAAATGTAGTCATAAGAAGCCTCAATGTGAGGGGTGTCCTTTGCTAGATGTTGACAGATGATAGCCTTAAGGGCACAACAATGCTCAGTGTCATGCCCCGATGTGTGATAATACCAGCATATTTTAGTGTCATCGAACCAAGGTGGTTTTGGTTTAAGAGGTTGGTAAGGCTTGATAGGTGGGAGGATGATGCTAGATGACTGCAACAATCAACATAACATTGAAGCATAAGAACCCTTTAATGGGTATGTGCTCTTCATTGTAGTAGAGGTTGACAATTTCTATTTATGAGTTGTTTGGAGGGTTTGTCATGTCACCTTTTTAGTTGGCGATATGGCCACATGTAGAGATGGTACATTCTTTTTGAGAGGTGTTAAATGTGGGAGCAATCTTGCTAAAGTAGACAGATGTGGACCCAAGATGGATGGTAATGGTGAAGGTGGGGGAGGAGTTCTTCGATGGGGTTTAGTAGCCTTCTTTGGTTTAGTGTGAGGACTATTATTGTGTGGGGTGAGGTTTAAGTCTACCATCACTTGTGGGTGAGTGAGGTTAGATGTAGGGTGCACACCAAGGGATTTAACCTATTTTGGCATGGTAAATGACTGCAAGGGTTTGGATGAGGTTGCATGAGGTTTTATAGTCGATCATTTAAAAGATTGAGGTGATTGTGAGAGAATCATCATTGGATCTTCTTTGGTCAAAGTTGGTGAAGTGATAAGTTCTTCTCTTGGTGGAGAAGGAATTGGATAATGTGGCTCTTTAGTTGGATAGAGTGTAGGGATAATCATGGCTTCTTTGTGTGGTCAAGGAGTAGAAAAAGTGTGATCCCCCATTGTTGATAAGAAGGATGAGGGTGAGGTAGTCGGCATTGGTATCATCAAGGAATCCTCTAATATGTGAGAGGTCAAAGTAGATTCTCCCACATGTGAAAGAGGTATGGATGGAGGACTACTAGGAGAAGAAGGCTCTTCTACCTATGATGGACAAATAGGAGAAGAGGGCTCTTCTACCTGTGGTGGACAAATAGGAGAAGAGGGCTCTTTTACCTATGGTGGACAAATAAGAGAAGAGGGCTCTTATACCTATGGTGGAAAAATAGGAGAAGAGGGCTCCTCTACCTATGGTGGACAAATAGGTTGATTAACCTCTTCAAACTATGGGAGAGGTTGGTTAGAAATGACAGGAAAGACTGTGTTGACCATGTATATGTTATGCTCATGGGGGTCATCGGCCATGGTCTGAATGTTGTTTTGACAAGGGGGATGGTTAGGGAAAGATTGTCTAAAGATGTTTATGTTTTGGTTAGGTGGAACATTTGGGTTATCCAAAACAAGATCACCTTTATCTATCATGTCTTGGACAATGTTTTTAAAGGTTTTGCAATTGTTTGTGTCATGGCCTTTGACACGGTGATAATGATAGAAGTCATTTTCCTTATAGCATGTAGGGATAGGTTTTGAGGGGTTAAATTGGGGTGGTAAAATTTGAGGGAGATTGAGGACCCCCTACTTAATGAGTTTATCCAACATGGAAGCGTATGATTCTCCTATTATTGTGTATTGACGCTGTATATACTAATGTTGGAATTGTTTTGTGATACTTTGTGATGTGGAGGGTTGAGATTGGTTAGTTGTTGTTGATGATGGTGATTTAAAGACCATAGTGTTTTCCACTCCCTTGGGTTTAGAGTGGGAAGAAGAAGGTTTGGAAGAAGAAGGGTCATTGGATTTCGCATTGTTATTTTGCAATTTGACCTTGTCCTCTTCGACTACGCAGAGTTCAAGATTTCGAGCCATGGTGAAAGCTTCATCAAATGTGCAAAATGTTTGGACCCACAAAGTAGATGAGATGTATTTGGCACATGCTCTAGAGAAGAGCTCAATGAGCTCAGGTTGAGGTAAAGAAAAGTAGAGTTGGTTGATTAAACTTCTCCATCGAGCAACGAAATTAGCTATGGATTCATCATCAAATTGTTTGATAGAATATAGGTCTGTGATGGAGACCTTTTTAGTGATGTTAATTGAAAAGTGGTCAAGAAATAGTTGGGTAAGTTGAGTGAAAGAAAAGATAGAGTGAATGGTAAGAGAACTATACCAATCAAGGGTAGCACCAGAAAGTGACATGGGAAATGTGCATAGCAATAATGCATCATCATGGGCTATAAGGTAACAAGCATGTCTAAACACTCGTAGATGTTGTTGTGGGTCTTCCTTACTTTGGAAGTGAGTAAACTTGGGGAGTTCCCACTAACTTGGATATGGTCAGATTGGGACTGAAGGATGAATGGGTTCATTACAAATTTGTTCATATGAGAGAACATTTCATGAACCAAAAATGGATGTCTCAAGATTAGACATCTTATCCATCAACATCTTGATTAGATCAGTTGATGGATTTTTAAGTGGGGCACCCCCTAGGTTGTAAGGTACTTGGAAGGTGTTAGGAGGGGCATATGATGTAGTTGGTTATGCTTGTGTAGGGGCAACATATCAGTAACTAGTCATAGGGACTAATGTTGAGGTCAAGGGTGGTTATGTCATGAAGCTAGGAGGCACATCTTGTCTTGATGTCACCAGAGGTGGTTGGATGGTGGCAACATTAGCAAAAGGGTAGGTAGTCACTCTTGTATTTATGGGCACAAGAGGGTTTGGGGTTGAGACAATCAAGTTGTGAAAATGTGACGAACTTGGTTGAATTAAAGAGTCTCACATTTGGCCCTTAGCGAGATAGTGTTGGAGAGCCTTGACGTTATGGTCAAGGAATCTCTCAAAATTTTGATCCCCTTCGGGAACAATTGGAGATTGATCAGGGGTTGACTGGGTAGGAGAATATTTAGTGTTTGAAGTACACTCCATTAGGGAACTTGATATGAAAGGCAAAGGTGGAAGTGGTTATTGCTTTGCGTGGCCAACAAGAGTTTTGGTTTGAATACGTGTCACAACCATTCAAGGCAAAAAGGGTCAGGTTCTAGAAACTATGTTTTTTCAATTTTAGAAAATCAGAATGTGTGTCTAACAACAAAAAAGTTGGGTTTTAAGCCTACTATTTTGAAAGAAGTTTTGATAGTGGCAGACCTCAGTAGAAAAAATGATGTTGGTGAATAAATTTGCTAATGTCGGTCAGATAACCGATGTCAATGAAGATAGGTTGCTAGCGTTGGCGGGAAAACCAATGTTGGTTACTATGTGTTTCTAGAAATTGAATGTTTTTGGAAGAAAGAAGAAAGTCTGAGCTATTTTTAGATCTCAGAATACGACCTCACCAGCTTAAAAAACCAGATAGAGATATAAAAATAGATGAAGACAAGTAAACACTAAATGTTAATTCCTAAGAATAAATTTTTAGGATCGTGTTGGCTTATGCCTTAGAAGAGTGTGTTTGGGAAGTTGGCTTTTAGAACAGGTCTAAAAGAGGTAGTCTAAGGCTGGTTTTGGGTTAGTTTTGGTGCTCAAGAGTCTGTATCAGGTTCTGTATGTGGCTTGGTGCTAAGGAGCAAGCTCCCCTCACTTCACGAGCCCATAGATAAGCTGGGTCACTTAGCCAGTATATAATTCCCCTAGAGTTTATACTCTGCCAGAGAGTAGAGTGGGCTCTCCCCTTGGTAGTGAAGTCCAAGTAGGATTACCAGGAAGGGTAAGGTATCTGCTAGGTGATGAAATCCTAGTCGGACCTTGTCTCAGGTATGTTTAGATGTTTGATTTGTGAAAGTGGTCAGGTTGTGTAACATAAGTGGACTACGCTTTATTCATAATGTGTTTTGTAATTACTAGATAAGTGGACTAAATATGCATTCAGGTAGAAATGAAATGCAATAGATTTTAAGCCCAAATCAAAATGTGTGTTCAGATGCAAACAAGTTGAGAAAAGGTTAAGAGTATGACTTCACTAATCTAAGATGCAAGTATGAAAGGTAACAAGAAGAAAAAGAAATATTCTTTTTAACTTTGCTTATGATGTCTTTTCAAGATAAAGAGATAGAAGAAGGATGCAAGAAGAAATATAATGCACCTATATGAAAGTTTGTTTTAGAAGAAATGAACCCAAGGAAAATCCCAGGGTCCCACCGGGTGTGCCAGAATGTTTCCAACTCATTTTTTGTTTTTTCACATTCAAAAGGAATAAGAAACTAAAGCAATAGTTAGGGGTTTGTATGTACCCAGATGAAGTTTGTGCACCATTATCCAGACGATTGAAGGGACTCCTCTTTGGCTATGGAGGATGACACCTGTAGAGAGAAAGACTTAAATAAAGAGATTGTTAGATGGATATAAGGTGGATTTCCAAGCAAAGCTTGGTCCCAAAAGTGCAAAGACTTCCTTGAGGGATGAAAATACACTAGTTAATAAAAAGAGTGTTGCTAGAAAGAGAAATGGTGAAAGACTGAACAAAAGAAATAGAGATAAAGTGTACCTATATTCTGATATCAGTGTTCCACAGTCGCTGATGTCGATGGTTCTGTCGGTGTTAGTTGGTCAAGGTTTCTGACGTCGGTTATGTTGCTAATGTTAGTGAGGGAAATGTTTGATGTCTATCAGGGCAATGGCCTTGGGAAAGTTTTGGACAGGTCTCTGGGTGACAGAGGGGTTTGGAAGGAGTCTGGATCTATGTAGGATGGTAAAATAGAAGACAGGGTCTTTAAGAGGGACAAAGGCAGGGGATATGTTGTCAGAAAAGGGGTAAGGGTAGGAAAAAGGCCTCTCAGCCTCTCCAGGAAGAAAGTTAGGTTTGGTCTAGTTGATAGTTGGGTCTGGTTGATGATATTACTTAGAAGTAGTAACTAGAGAACCAAATACTAATATATTCTAAATAATGAAATGAAATAAAAAAGGAATACTTAGCTCTTGCTCACTGAAGAAGGAGTGTAGAAGACTTGTTGCTAATGCAACTGATGCAAAAGACTTCTTGCAATGTTTCAATCAGATGTGGAATGACTGATGTAGAGTTCATGTAGCCTATGATGCTTGGTGTGTGTCTAGGAGAGAGAGAGAAAGGTCGAATACCAGGAGCCAGACAATTAGCCTTTGGGTCTATGATTGATTGATCCCCTTTTCTGTTCAGCCTGTCAGTTGGTTTAAGCAATTGACGTTGGTGATCCCACTGGCGTCAGCTAATGGTTGATCGATGTTGGTGGCTAGAAGATGGGTAAAAAGGCTATTTTTAGCCTTTTTCATGTTCCTCCGTCTGCTGAGTTCAATGGCCATGGTTAAATAGTCAAAGGTGGGTTTAATAGGCATGGGGATTAGTGGGAGGGTTGGAATGATTAGTTATAGGTTAATAAATGAGGGTATCCAAGGGTGAGGAATCCAAGGGTGAGGTGTCAAGGGAGGTGTGTCATGGGTGAGGTGTTATTAATTTAAAATAAGTTATTATTTTAAATTAATAAGTGTGTGGGTTAGGAATGTGTTAGAAGTGGACCAAGGGGACCAAGGGGGGGAGTCAACCAAGGAGTAGACACAATTTTGGTGTCTACATGACCACTCCCTATTTTTTTATGTAAATTCTCTAATATTTCCTTAGCCTCGTATGTAGCTACACATCTAAGATAAATACCTTCATATTTCCTTCTATAGAGGACTCCCTTACTGATTATGAAATGAATAACTTTGAGCCTAAAATCTCTCTTTTTTCTCTATTAAGCTCCATGGGATAAGTTCCTATAATTAAATATTGGATTATATCTATATATTATTCTCCTTTAGAAACTTATGCTTCACATACCTCTTCAATGGTGATTCATGGATAAAGCTCAGTCACAAGTTAAATAATGCCTTAACCTTTGATGATCTTTGTAAGCTTGATCTCTATGTCTAATTCATAGAGCTTTGCCATCCATTTTCCTCAACATTCTACTAGATTATTCAACAATAGGGTGAGCTTGATAATAGGGTCAGGTATAATAACAATGGTTTTTTTCCTCAAGATGTAAAGTTAAAATTTCTTCATTGCTTTGACAAGAGAAAAAAATGCTTGTCAATCATAGAATACATGATCTCTACATCCTTTAGAATTGTTCTCATGAAGGCACTCAGATGCTCAATTTCCTCTTTTGTTTGTGTGATAACCGTAGTAATTGTGTGTTCTAAAGTGAATGAATATAAATAGAAATATTTTGTGAATTTTTGACTAATTAACATTGGAGCCTATGATATGACATCCTTAATGTCTTGGAAATACTTTATGTATTTAGTTTTCCACTCTATTTTAGCATCTTGTTTGATCATATAATTTAGAGGCTTGATGATTTTTTCAAACCCTATGATGAACGTCCTTACAAATTTTATCTTCCCAAAGAATGACTTGAGATCCTTATTATTATTTAGTGATTGAATTTTTGAAATTGTTTGGATTCTATCTAGATCAATGGTGGTCCCATCCTTTGTGATAATATGTTCCAAGAGTTTTCCATTAGTGACTCTACATATAATTTTCTTTGGTTCAATGAAAAACTGAAACTTATGCATCTCTTAAATATTGACTATAGGTTACTTATGTGATCTTTTATATTTTTTGAAAACATTGTAAGATCACCCATATAGATGATTATGAATTTTACATTTATTCCCTTGAAGTTATGATCCATGGCATGTTGAAAGGTAGCTCCTACATTGATTAGGCCAAATGACATCCTTTTGTATGGATAAGTACCCCATTTCATAGTAAATTTCATCTTCATTCTATCCTCAAATTGCACTAGTCCCTGATTGTAGCCTAAAAATCCATCCACAAAGGACATCATCTCAAAGCCAATCACTATCTGTATTACCTCATCTAGAGAAGGTAGAGATAATTGTCATTTTTAGAAGCCTTGTTAAGATTTCTAAAGTCTACACATAATCTGATCTCACCGTTCTTCTCTCTAACTAAGACCAAATTGGCCACCTAAGTAGAATGTTAGAGTGGGAAGATGATTTTATCACTTAATAAATTCTCTGGTTCCCTCTGAATAAGAGGCTCTAGAATAGGATTTACTGGGCTTTGCCTCTATCTAAATGGTTTATGGTCTTGATTTAGCGGAATCATGTGAGTGATGACATATAAGTCCTACACCTTTAGTTGTTCATACATCTAAGAAATAACATCTTTATATTGAGCAATCAAATCTTTGACTCATTATCTTTCCTCCATCATGTAGTTGAGACCAATATTCACATAACATAGTTTATGATCATCTCTTATATTTTCCTTCTTCAAGTTTGATTCATAAACCTTGGGCTGCCTAAAGGTCTAAGTTAAATGGTCTTTCTAAGGAGACTAAGCCAGATGGAATTCAATTTTCTTTGAGTTGGAAAATGCCCTTTTTATCTATTTTTTCTTGATATATGTGGTTAATGTCCTTTTCATAGATGATTTGGGACTTGAAATCCCCTAAATTAGTTAAGAAATTAATAGTCTATTGATCATCATTGAAGACCTATAAATTTTCTATATTATCTAGAATATAGGGACAAGGAACCAATTCAATATAAAATCTCTTTACCTTAGACTCCTGTAACATCTCAAGATTGGTAGCAACATCAGCTAGAGAATCAACAACTTGATTTTTCTCTCTTAGGAGTGTTACTATGTTAAAAGCTTCAAAGCTTTCAATTAAATCCCACACTTTATGATTATATCTCCTTAGATAAGATAATTTACATTGATATCTACTTCTATCTTGGTTAACTACCAGCTCTGAGTCACCAAATACTTTAATTTGTTTTAAATTATTCTTCAATGCAAACTCTTATCCTAGAATTAGAGATTCATACTCAAATATATTATTAGAACATGGAAATTAAATTCTATAAACTACCAAAAAATTCTTACCTTGATTATCAATCAGCTCAATTCCTACACCCAATCCTTGCTTGGACTTGGCTCCATCAAAATGCATAGTCCATAGCTGATTTGAACCTTTAAGTTTTGGGTTTTATGCTAGATTTTGAGTGGCAAAAGTATAAATACCAAGGGTGGGAAATTCATACTTTACCTCTTCATTTCTAACATTGTATTCCATGATGGGATATTTCATTCTTGGCTATCTATCAATTCTAATCTAGTTTATAATTCCTCTCCATGATAGTCATATATGTGAGAAGTTTGTGGAAAGATATCCATTGAGTGTTTTGGACCAATCTCTACCTAACTACAATTTTTAAGCTTCTAGTATGTCCACTACTACAATATTAATGGTCATCTAGACTCTTGGTTTAGATGTTACCTAAATGCATATGTTATTTAGTTTTCCAACTACTAATACCACTTTTTTGTCTAGTTAAAAGACTATTCTCTTTGAAATATTAGAGTGAGAAAAATATTATTACATATAGAGGTAGGCATAACAATTGAAAATGGTCCATAATCAACTAAACAATTATGATTATTCTTACCAAATGCCTTGATGGTTAGTATAAATGGTGGCACTTTGGGTTTACTCTTGTAAATGACATTGGGATAAACAACTTTCACTTTGTTCATAGTCACTCTAGTTATTTCCATAGGGGCCTTTCCAATAATGGACTTCTACAACAACTTCTTTTGTTCAGTGATATGGGCTAACTCATGAAGAGTTATATTCACCTTAATTTTCTTCATATCTTTCATGATGTTATATCCTCCTTTACTCAGATCTTCAGTACTTGGTGGTTGATCATTCCCATTTGGAGGGGATGGATTGTTGTCTACTTTGGGATTTGGAGGAATTTCCATAGTATTTGGATGATTCAAGGTGGTAAGTGGTTTTTTGTTCCTTAAGCTATACACACCTCCTTAGAACTACTGGAAAGCATGAACTTCATCCACATTATCTTCTAGTTAATTTTTTCCTTCACCTGGGAAGGGAAACTTATGAGTTTTGAATAACATGGATATTATAGAAGATCTAAGATCCTAATGGTATTCTGGTGGATTATTTATCTAATCCTATCTAGTTGCTTCCCTTTGAAATATCTTGAATGCCATAAAAAACTCAATGTAATCAAATTTTACACCAATTAGGAAGAGTTGTTTCAATTATGTTGATTTATGGGAGGTTTCTAAGCTAATCCATGTTGTTTTTAGGCCTATTAAATGGTCTATTATATATCTATAATCCATTATTATAGTTACCAATTAGGGTTTTGGTATTGCTCATCTTTTATTGCATATTCAAGAAATCATTGCTCAACTTTTAGACCATATTTTGAGTAGAATATAATTTAGATTATATGGAACACATACCTTGTAGAATAGCCATGGGAAGTGAAGCTACATTTTGGTTCTATTTATAACTATTATCTATTTCAGGATTGTTCAAGTAGCCAAAATTTGACTATATTGTCTATATTAGCAGAGCCAGTGTATACAATTGATTCTGATTGTATGCTAAAATGTTCTATTTTATGTGCAGTATCTGATTAAGCACTAGAAATCCGTTTTTTATGTTAGGTACCCCAAGTGTCTTTGGGTTAATCTTCTTATCAATGCTAATAGGCTCTTTGAATTCTAACACCAAAGTATTGGCAATAAGTTCTCTTCTCAAGAACATGATGGTGATAGGGTCCAAGATGTTTTTGTACATATCTAATGCTAATTTTGCTTTTGGTTTATACCTTAGGGTCAACCATTTATACATATTCTACCATATTGCATTAAAATCATAGATGGTTTCATTAGTTTCCCTATTTATACTAGTGAAGTGCTAGTATACCAATCCAAGATTGGTGACCTATCTAAACTGTTCAAGAAAATCCATTTTATATTTCTCCCAATTGGTGATGGATTTTTTTGTAAGATTTAAGTACAAATCATAAGAATAATATATTAACGTAAAATGGAATAATAAA
Organism: Torreya grandis; assembly: GCA_037957365.1. NCBI lineage: Eukaryota > Viridiplantae > Streptophyta > Pinopsida > Cupressales > Taxaceae > Torreya > Torreya grandis. Next base: position 1,057,228 of record JARHVA010004998.1, read on the forward strand.
AATGAAAAATATTCATCAACTATATTCATTAATTTTAAATAAGATTTAACAAATTTGATATGTTCTTCTACTATCCTTGGTCCTGAAGAAGAAATGTATGGTATGCAGTTTTTAGAATCCCTAGGTAAATTATGCACATCTCCCAAGATATTAATAATAGATCCAATTAACTAAGGTAGTTCCATTGGTTTATTAATCTATAAAGGGTTCCTTATAGGTAAGGGGTGCCTTAGTGGAGGTAGTGGATTGTTTTGAACTTGAACTATTGACACAACTCTAGGTCTTTTATGACTTATCAAGGGTGAAACTAATAAACCAGAATGGGAATTATATCTAGTCACTCTCTTGGGTGACTCCAATACAACTCTACACAAAGAAAAAAATCTATTATTGGGGGTTCAATCCCTCCTTTTAGCACTAGTGAAATACTATCGATGTGGGTTTTAATCACACCATAGTCGAATAAGATAACCTATGACATTTTAGGATATCAATGAAGGTAAACTCCACTCTAGGGAATGATTTATAGGTATGTATTTTATTTCAACCTATTGATGGAATACGGGAAGGGAATACAGGTTGTTTGCAAGGTTTTTGGATAGAGGTGAGGCTTTCTAAAAGAGTGAATCTCTACATGAGTTGTATGGGTGGTTGGTTTCTAATCTAAAGTGGGTAATTATTAATAAGAAACTCAAAAAAGGAGGGTAAGGTAGGGTATAAAAAAAGGATATATGATTTTTTGGAATTACCTCTTTGGTTGGTTTCTAAATACAACTATGATTACTAAAACCTATACCTATTTCTAGTAGCAATAAAACACATACAGTCAGACATGACTAAGAAGTCTAAGGAAATAAATATGTATGGACTTCACAAGATTCAAATAAAGGTTTATCCTTTTAGGGTAGCTATTTTACACCCTTAATCAAGAGATTATGGCCAGGTCAAATGAATTATCTGAGGTAGTTATTGTACACACATAGAAAACTACACCAAATAAATCACTAGTACATGTTAAAAAATATGTTTCAATCAACTTGACTAAATCAATATATTCACTAATCTTTAAATAGCTATTGGACATCTAGGATCAATATATAAATTAAAATAATCAATAATTTATACATAAATTTAACATACTAAATATTATTGAAACACATAACCATGGAAATAACAACTAATTGCATGGAATTGGAAATAAAATACTCAAAACACTTCGTTGACGATCAAAGTTACTTCACTGCTCTGTATTCAAAAATCTTTTAACAAAAAATTAAGTTGGGTTACAATTGTATAAATAGACTTGGGGAAGGGGTCACCTCATCCTCTAAGTTCATGCAAGGTGGTTACATGTGTTAGTTAGAACATGTAATTCTAACTATAGGCTAAAACCATATAAGATAAAACTAAAAGTTAAAAATAAATAAATTGACTTTTCTAAAACTATGCAATGTGAACATGTACACAAAATATAAAGTCAATTCTTACAATAAGCCACTCAAAATATAAGGAAAATCTAAGTACATCCACCATTATAAAATTATACATGCATAAAATCTTAGCCTATCAAGGCTTAGTCATTTATAGCACTGAATGCACCTTGGTTGGCATAGAGGTTGAAGTTGTAGTTGAAGATGTGGTCACACTTCCATAATCCTACTTATTCTTTGATTCATTATCCTTATAAAACTTTTGTGTCACTCTATACTACTATCGTATAATTTCTAAATTTAGCTGTGATGGCTGATGAATTCTATTGGTCTATCCAAGGAGCTTTACAATCTCATCTTTGGTTATTTGAAAATCAATATTGAAGATTTCAAATTTAGTGACCTTTGTTTGAGCCTTTCTTAATTAAAAATCAATTTATTCAAGTGTCAATCCTTGTAAGCTCGGCTTAAAATCATCAACCACTTCCTGGATAAGCTTATCAAAATTGATCCTACTAATTAATTTACCGATGGAGTCCTTAACTTTGGATAACTTTAATTCATGAAAAATTTAAAGGAACTAGGCCTCATGCACCTGGTATCTATGGAATAAAGTCCCAACATTTTATATCCAATCCTTTACCTCTTCTTATTGAATGATTACTATATTTAAGGCATTGGATTCCTCTAGTATTATCATAAGATCAAGATGACTATGTAGAGAGTTTCCCATATAGAAAACAAACATATTTAGTTTTTCACTAACCTCTCTCAAAGAATTTAAAAATTGATTGGATTGGTTCACATAAAGGGAAATATTGACCTTCATGAACTCCATGGCTTCCAAGGAGTTATAACAACTAGAAGTTGTCTTTTAAACTTTAGCTTTTATGATAGTAGGAATGTGTATTGTCTTAGCCTTCTCTTTTAGATACTCCAATTCAACCTCTAATTCTTTCACTTTTACTTCAAGCTCTTACCAAAATAATTTTTTTCCTTCATGGATTACAACTATGGCATCCTTATGTTCTTGTGTTAGGTCTACAAGATTTTCTTCATATAAAGATTATCCTGGCTGTCTGTTCTACCTCTTTATGAGGAAGAAAACTTCTTGCCTTTCTTCAAGGATGATCTTGGTGCCTTTATCATCTTATAAAAATCCTCTTCTTCACCCTTTGAATACTTATATTTGGGGAACCAAAGAATGTGGAAATAGAGGGAAGCTCAGTGATTCTAAAGTTTGGCATTTGAGAAGACTTGATTCTTAAATCTACTACCCATAGAGGAATGTCTAACTAAGATGCATCAAAGGTTATGAATACAACCTCTTCCTTGGCCTATTATTTAACTCTCTATTATTTATTGTTGGCCTTGATCAGCACATCGAGTAGGTAAGGCCATATAATTTTGGACCAATCCACTACTCTAAATTGATGAAGTGGATGGACGATAATCATTTTGGGCTTGGCTTCCTTCCCCTACTAGTAATTATCATTATGGTTTCATCTATAAAAGTGGTAAATGGTAGTGTAAGGATGATTTATTTGGAGTTTACATTGATTTTTAGGGTGTCTAAAGTAGTTTTCACCTTCCTGAACACTTTCTTATTCTTGAGGACTCTAATAGTAGACATATCGATAGGAACATAAGGGGTTTGTATGGTGAGTGGGATGGAAGTAAAAATGGAGGTATAAGTAATAGTAGTGGAGATGGAGGGGGTAGATGTGGTAAATTACATAGAATTAACTTTCCCAAAGATGTGTACAAAAGATAGAGGAGAACTAGCAAAATATTGAGTACTTAAGAAAGTGAGTTTCTTAAGCTCTATTTGGAGACTCATAATTTAGTTGTCTCTAACTCTATTTCCTCATCTAAATCATCCTCAATATCCTTGATGATCACCATATCTTCCCTAGATGGTTTTTAATGTAGAGGTCAAGTATGCAAACTTTGTGATGTCTACACCATAGGTCTGCCTTTAAGAATCCTAGGCTTCCCTTTTTAGATCATAGGGTCTTTACTTGTGTGGGGGAGTCTTGAGGTGTTCATGATACTATTTATAACATTTTTATCCTAATGGATGTAATATTATGTACCTAGGTCATATCAATTGGCACTTGACTAGAACCTATAGTAGGCAAATATAGTGTTTTCTCTTCCTCATCAAAATCTATGCTAATGAGATCCCTTGCTTGTCATCTCCTTCTAGAACTAGGCTCAAGTAGCTTAGGCTCTTTCTTTAGTATCTTTAATTTCAAATTCAAAGGAAGTCATTGGGAGGTGGAATCTAATTGGTCCTTGGATTTATCCTTGTACTATCCTCTCCAAAAATTTGAATGTTGCTACACTTTGTAGAGTGCCTTTTTGTTGTCCAACTCCTTGGTAGAAATAGAAGGGTCATCTTGGATCATTCTCAAATGATGCTCTTATATCCCAACAATTGTTTCACATTCTAATACATCCTCATTAGACTTAGCATTCATAAATAGGAAATCATAGTTATAAGGCTCAAAACTATAACTAATGTTGAATGTATGTATGTGCTTTTGAATTAGCCCATGTGGATCCCAATCTCTATGTGCAAGTGTGGGGAAAGGATAAATCCTATGTTATACACCGACTTCCCCAACATACTTCCTCCTAATATATACCATCCTACCAATAGTAAAAAAATGATCAAAATAAAAGGCCTTCTTTTACCTTGATAAGTCTTCATCAATGATTTTCCTTAACTAGAAGGCAATTTCCTATTCAACTAGTTTATCTGGTACAAAGTTTGGGAGACACAGGGGGCCAACCTTGTTTCCCCAAATCATGATAACAATGACATTTGGGTAAAGGAAATAATCCCCTTTCCATACCAAGTTCTTCATAATGTTTTATCAAATTTGAGGCATGGGTGCGCCATGAATGGATTGCTAATCTTGAGGATAGAAATGTTTAGATATCCTTACCATATGCTTGGTATATTAGTAGGCATGCATGAACTGGTAATAGTCAAATATCCTATTATTCTCACAATCTATGGCTAGAGTCCACAAATCACCAAGATATTTATAACATGTACCCATGACTATGTCCAATAATTAACACATCATTTAGAAATATCCTAAGGGCATGGGATGTTTATCCCTATAAATAATTTGTTCTCTTTATCAAAGGTTGATTATTTCACCTAGGGCATATGTGGTATTATGTGTATGCATCATGTATAGTAGAGGCACACAATCAAAATTAATAAAATGAATATTGGGCATATCATATAATTAATTGAGAAGAGCCATACCAATGTAAATGTCGATCTTGAATTTGTTAATCAAATTTTCTCTTGTTGGATTCTTTCCTTTCCATGTGATGATCTAGTCTAAGAGTAGCCACAAAGATAGTACCTTATCTATTGAGGTCTCTGCATTAAACTATAACAATGTGTGTTCATCAAAATAGACATCATGTATACTTAAAGATAAATATCTCTATAAATCTACTCTTGAAATGAATGTGACCATTGTATTATTACTAAAATGATGAAGGAAAGCATTTTACAATATCTTACCTAAAAGAACAGTTCCCTTAGGAGGTCAATGCATGACATTACTTCTAGATTGGCTATAGAAAAGTGTAATCTTTAGTGTTTGAATGCTAATAGTTCCTTAACAAATAGTCTATCTGCTAGTGTCATTTCATCTTCCAGTGAAAACATGTCCATCGAATTGATGACATCCCATAATGTTGAATAATTCTAATACTTGTCTGCAAATACTATAGTATCAAAGACTATATCTATGAACTCTATGGATTCCTTAATTGAATATGGGTATGGATTATTTGTCCTTCAAAATATCCTAGATGTATATGCCATTGATGCATACTCTATGCTACTTATTCTATGCACTATGTATGTTGTTCAAATAATTTAGTGTTAGATTAGTCATTTTTTACTCACATTACTCTTGAAATGGGGACTAGGGATCTTTATCACTGTAATAAAGTAGGATAATTCAAATTCAAGTTATTTTCAATTCAATGATGAATTTTCAATAGCGGCATATCACCTATATATAATCTTGTATTGAATATCAATTTGTACAACATTCACTTAGCTTATAATTTCCTATATAATTCAAACTTGTTAGCTCAAGTTGGTGGGGTTTTTAAAGTATTGATGGGAAATAATTTTACCTTTGTTTTGTATAAGCATGGTGAGACTAGTAGTACTCTTATTAATAAGGCACTTAGGGTCTATATCAGAAAAAATGCATTTGGGATAATGTTTGTAAACTAATTCCTTTGGGGTAATTATTTTGAATAAAATGTCCACATTAATTCCCCAGAGTGATATTTCATTTGGGAAAAAGTCTTGAGACAATTATCTCAAATGCCTATTTTAAAGCTCTAAAGTGCATTTTAAATTTCCCTAAAGGGCACTTTTTATCTGAAGAGTACACTTCATAGGGCATTTTATCCATGACAAAAGTCCTGAAGGGTCTACTTTGTAAAGGTTGAAGGGAAATTTTAATTTCCTTGAAGGGTACTTTCATAAATCTAAGGTTTGTTTCAAAAGTCTTGAAGGGTAAGTTACACAAAACTTGATGGCTATTTATCTTGAGTCTAAAACATCTTTTTGGTGGGAAAAGGGCCATGAAAATTATCTCGAAGGGTAAGTGGTCACTTTGAAAAGGGTCAAAGGCTTGGGACAAAAGTATTGAAGGGTATGTCCATATCAAAGGGTCCAATATACAAAGGTCAAATGGAAATTTTAATAGGGTAGAGAGGTTGAAAAGGATATCCTAAAAGATAAGTCTCATAGGGTAAAGGGTTCAAGACAAAAGTTTTGAGGGGTCATTTACACAAAACCCAAAGGGTATGTGACTTAAAATATTTGGTTAGAAGGGGTAAAGTGGTAAATTGAGAAAGGCTAAAGGGATAATTCAAAGGACAAAGGATAATTTTAAAAATAATGAAGGGCTAGTTTAAAAGTCCTAAAGGGTATTTGGAAAATATTTGAAGGGTCTACTTCATGGAAAAAATTGACTAAAGGGTATACTTCACAGAGGCTAAAGGGCACTTTTGATTTCCTTGAAGGGTAATTTCATATAGCTAAGGGTCATTTAAAAAGTCTCAAAGGGTAGGTTTGGTAGGGGGAAGGGATATTCTATCAGGGGATTTATTTTAGACAAAATGGCCATTGTCAAAAAATTTGGAAGGCAGAGAACCCATAGGCCAAATTCTTTTGGGGAATTATTTTAGAAAAAAAAAGTCTACAATAATTTCTTTGACAAAATAATGCTCTGATAAAATTGAGTCCAAAATAATAAATTCACAAAAACACCTCAAACATAAAACCCAAAATGACAAATTGCATAAGTGCTAAAAGAATTAGCCTAAAAATATAAACCTAAAGAATAGTCTCCATAGAACAAAAGTTAGTCTTATGAAATACAATGCCAATATCATCCTACTAAAATTGAAATATCTTATATTTTATAGAATTTGCATAAACATATGAAAAAATGGGGACATAATATTAAGACCAAAATCCAAAAAAAGTGGGTCCACACTTCTCTTTAAAGAAAAGGGGGATGTTGGGTACAATAGCGTACAATGATTATCTTCATAAATGTGATAACGGATTTATATTCATATAAAATGCAAAACTTGGCAACCTGAGGATAGATAATGACACCCAATCCTTAAGTCCCTCTTACTTTCTCTCATAACCCTCTTCAGCTTGTTTTGACTAATTCCAAATCATTTGTAGCCTTTCAAACTTGATCCCACTGATCCAGGATCATCTCTTCATGACTAATCCATCCCCCCAAGTCCTGTCTGCTCATGACAATAGTACTAAAGTTGGACTATAGTTTTTGACCCTAGATTTTCCCCTTTCTAGTGCTCTTGTTTAATCACAATTTGAGACTAGATTATCATTTTCCACTAATTCCTCTTATTCATTGTGTCAGGCTAGTTCGATTCCATCTAACCCATGACCAATATATCCATATAAAAAACCATTAAAATATCATTTTCAAGGGGTTGGAAAATATCACTCAAGAAGGAAATAATATAAGTAAGAACACTTAAGAAATCTTTCATATTTTGTACATACAATTGGACTATACACTTTCAACCCAATTCAAGTCCTTACACCAACCCCTAGTCATCTCAAGCACATAAAGTTTTTGCATTTCTTGATTTTTCATTCACTATTACACCAATCAATCTTAAAGGGAGAACTACATATGGCTTGATCCCTCCTTAGAGTATTGGTATGTAGGAAATGTGCCCATATATAAGGTGTGAAGGATGTGTAGTACATCTTACACACACTAACCCCTTTTCCCTATTTGTAAAAGTTTCTATTTAAGTTCATAAAAGATAGAGACATAGAAAATCAGCTCTATAAGGAGCTCTATTGATAGCGAGGCTAAAAATTTTTGTATAAAGGCTCACACTGACCAAGAAAACAAAACCCATAAATCTTAGATGCTTAGGACAATAGCACTAAGGAAGGACTATATCACTAGAGCCTAAGGTGTCCAATTTTAGTGCTCCTATCCAATTGAGAAAGGAAGTTCGGGATCCTATTTATGATAGTGTCCCAAGTCTCTACATAAATTTTTAGACCCTATCTCAGTCAGATTAATATAGAAAAAGATAAGTTTAATTTTCTCTCTCTCTCTCTCTCTCTCTCTCTCTCTCTCTCTCTCTCTCTCTCTCTCTCTCTCTCTCTCTCTCTCTCTCTCTCTCTCTCTCTCTCTCTCTCTCTCTCTCTCTCTCTCTCTGTGTGTGTGTGTGTGTGTGTGTGTCTTATTTTTAGAAAAGGTCAAATTGTAATTAAATTTCACAAATTAGTAGCTTTAATTTGGAATATTATTTACTAATTTTCTCCTACTCAGACCCTTTTATTATTTAGGAATTAAACACTAATTTCATCAAAAATAATAAATCAAGATTCATGGAGAGATCTTGGTTGAAAATTATTCTTAACGCTATCATGTTGTTAGAGTGGTTTATAATAGCCATTTTCCAACTTCTATTTTTCACATTATTTGTCTACTCCTTATATAAGTTGTATGGTTCCTTTTCATATATAAGCTTTTTTTATTCATATTCAAAACACCTCTATTATGGAGAGTTTCTAGTTTTGAGTATGTTTACATATGTCATATTTAGATCTAATAAGTCATAATTATTTGTATTTGAGTTGATTAGATATGTTATGTTGGTCATATATTTTTTTGGAGAAATTATAAAGTTTTTTTCCATATACTCACAACTATATTGAAAATTTGTTTGCTCTTCACATATGTGTTTGATTTAGAAAATTATTTCACTGTTGGAAAGAGGACTTTGTGTGGATTCTAGAAAATGGTCATAATAAAGATTATAATCAATATCCAAGGAGATATGAAGCTCTAAAGTTGATGCCAAGTTTTTATTTTTTTGTAATTTTTTTATGCACGACCAAGGAAAAAAAATTAGATCTTGTATTTAAAGTGAAAAATCACTATGGAAGATTGATCTATGTGAAAGATTGTTTTTTTTATTTGCTAAAAATTTCCTTCAAATTTGTTTTTTCTAGATGTAGTAGAAATAATTTAATTTCTCCAACCATTTAATATTTTTTGGTGTAATGTTTTATTTTTAACCCATTTATGATAGGATAACTTTCTTTAAAATGTATAATTTGATTGGTGACTCAAAACCAAGTGTTATTTTTTCAAAAGTGTATCTTTTTTATGCCTAATTTATTGGTGTCTTTATTTTGTAAAAATACACTAAAATATAAAGTGCCAAATTTGAGGGGGGATATACAATAACAATGGGGGATTTTCTCTCTCATTATAATTTTGTGTGCATTTTTTACTATGACTGACATCTTATTTGCATGAGTTATGACACACATTACTCTTTCTTGGCTCACATGATATTTCTTATGCCACTCTTGCATTATATACTATCTCAGACATTTTTTTGACTAAGTCTAACATCCTTTGCATGTGATTAATAGGTTATCATATTTGGTATTTGATCATTTCAAGTGTGTTTTGGCATACATTATGGATTTTTTTGCTATTTTCCACACTCGCTCATCAACCGATGACATGTTCTATTTTATTTTGCACATTGACACTTTGACAGACTTGTAGTTTATGTTATGTCTCTATCAAGGCCCCTTTCTTAGTACCTTTCCTTCTTTTATGAAAACACTTTTTAACTCCCTTTTTTTGAAAAATATCTCATGATTGGTGGTGACTTCTTTGATAGTTTGACAGTCTCTTTGTTTAGATCTATTCTATTGAATCCCAATGTCTTCCTTATTTTCAATTGGTGTTTAATGAGATATATTGTATTCACACTAAGTTATAAAGTTCCATGGAGGTATTTGTTGATTCAACCTTGTCTACCTTCATGTATTTGTGCAATCTATTTTTGGCACATTTTCACTTTATCAGTTGCTTAGCTCTTTGATTACCACTTGATTCTTCCTTCTTTGAGATATTATATCTATAATTCTAACACCACTTTTTTTATAGTTGATAGTCTCTCACAACTTGAAGTGTAGTTATTCTGGTGATTCCCAATATCATCTTGTTTTTATAATAGTTGGACTATATCCTTTAAAATGATATGGATATATTATGGTGCATATATTATCAATTTGTTGGGTGTTTAAGTAGTGGATTTGGACCACTCATGCAAACCTTTTTTTCCTCCACTCCACCCAATTAACATTATGGGGGGTGTATATATAGATTTTTTTATCATCACTCCATATAGTCAGTAGTATGGGGGTGTGGTGTATATTCTAATTCTTAGGTGTTTAGAGTTCCTTGCACATGTAGTACTCTTTTATAATTTCAATACCTTTGAGATTCTTCTTAATTAATGTTATTTTGGTGAAGCCCAATGTTAGTTATCTTTATGATCAAGTAGTGGATTTAGACCACTAATATATATTAAGTTCTTTTGTGACATTTGAGTAATTAGAGTGTGGACTAATTCAACATTATCTTTCAATGGCTTTCTATCTCTCTCTCTTCTTCTTTTCTCTCTTTTAGGGGGGGTTTTCCTACATGTTTTTCCCTTTTCTCCACTTTATGAGAGTTATATATTTTTCACTTTTTTGAGTGTTTTCTGGGTTCTTCCTTTATACATGGGTATCTTATTTAGGAACTTTAAAACCCATATCAATATTTTTTACTTGTATTTATAGCCTTCTTGGTGATTATTATAGTGAAAACAATGTGTTATCCCCACTAATGACACTAGTGTGGTAGCCCCACCAGTCTTTGTGCTCACTTCTCACCATCTTATTGGAAGGTGTTCAAGCAATGCTTCCTTAGTTTCATCATTCTACCTAGTATTTTAGAGTGTGATGTTCATATTTAGTGATCCTCATATTCAACACCATTCCTACTTCAACTTAGCAAGTAAAATGACTTGAAATGCATGTATTATGGCAAGATGGATTAACATCCATGGGGACACATGACTTCACACTAAATCCTTTATTATACCCACCTAAGCTATGCTTATAGGGGGTGTTGGTTTAAAATATTAATTTCATACTCTTTAGCTTACATATATGTTATTTCATTTGATATGTTTATCCCACATTCATAAGGATGATGTGTTTATGCCTTACTTCCATCTATATTGGGGAAGTTAGTCCCCCATGCATGGGATGGTTGGGATTCTCCTATCTTTTACCTATTTCTATATATCTATTGTAAACTATAGAATAGATTAGATAATCAATAGTTTAATATTTATATGAAATGCATTATATTCATGGATATGATAATGGATTCACGGACAAATTTTGGTTGAAGAGTCTTCTTAACTCTATCACTAAGTTAAAAACCAAAGAAGCCCAAAAAGCTTAGTGCTTACAACAAGCATAAGCATAAGAGGAATCCATTAACCAATAGTAACATGTAGAACTATTAGCTCTACATATGGCCTAGAGAAATGAGGAGGCTAAGTGCACATATGAATCCATTGTGAAACAAGAAACCATAGAAAAGGAATAATAGGAGAAGTGATAGTAAGGGGAAACATCTCACATTATTTCCCAAACATAGAAATAGACTAAGAAGGAAAAGGCACAAGATAAATCCATAGAAGAATCCCAACACATGATGCAGGCACACAATGATGAGACCACATAAACATTAGTAAAGGACATGTAGAACCTAATAGATAAGGTAGTGTCCATACTATAAAAATCCATCATAGTAGCAATGTAGGTGGAAGGTTATGAAGACTTCAAGAGACCAAAGGAAGGTTGTAAATACTCAATTTTAGGGTATGCCAATGGGAATTCAGAGTCTTATAACATTATATGTCCTTATGTTGTCCACTTAGAGGACTATTTATCCTTTTCCCATTTCTCCACTTTAACACATTTTGACTAGTACATCAATGACTACTTTGGCTATGGCTCCACCAACAACTAAAGTATCTTTGGATGTTTTAGAAATTTATTTAGGTAAGCATGTGGAAGGGGCATCTACATTTCATGAGGCCATTACCTAGAAATAAATATATTTTGAGAAGATGGTTGCATAATTGGGTAATTACAATTATGAGTTTTGCCATCAAATCATCAATGCAAATACTCTCATCGGAGATGCATTCCCATCTCTCTGTAAGTAATTTATCAACAATAAAATTCTTTCATCTCCTAATAAATTTATTTTGATATTTGTGTAGATTACCCAAGGCTAGTATAGCATTCAACATTTGTCCAGTCTTGCATTGCAATCCCAAGCCATTAAAATAGAAACTAGAGTCTTATGAACTCCTGAAGGCATATAGATTCGATATTGAGGTTGCATTCTATCAAGACACATAGTTGGATTAGAGGATGCTCAATTAGAAACCATAGTTAGATATAATGTGGAACAGTGTTTAACCAAACTTACTAATACTTCTACTTTGTGAGATACTTTATAGGATCAATCTTTTAGGGTTCTCTTTGATCTCAAGAATGTGTCATGTAGTAGTTACAAACTAGGCAAAATAAAATGCTAGAAAACACTTTTTTAGGGGTGTAAGCCCAAAACAATGTTTATTAACTTATCCATTTACATGTGACATTATATACACATAATATTTTCAAACTTTTATTGATTACTAACACTTTTTATCTTGCAGGAACCCATCAAGTCTCAATATCTCTAAGTGCATGCCTTAAGGGGTGCATTGGGAAGGGGTGGGTAAACCATGGGTGCTTCATAGGATTATTGTCCCTTTGCCACTTTTTATCTACACATTTGTCTCCTAAAAATATTTACCCTAAGCTTGTTCTTCTCTATTGTACCCATTACAGGCTTTTTCTACATTTTATCCTCATTTTCCTTACCTAAATCCCAAATTGTTAGTCAGTTGTGCTAGGTTGATTGGGTTGACTTGGTATAGTTTCAAGATATTTTCACTTTGGAATTAGGTTAGCCTTTGGTTGACCTAGCTTGGGACCTAGTGAGTACTTATCTAAATTATGTTAGGTCAACAGGGTTGACCCTATGAGTGAAGATTTTTGGACGGGTCAAAGGTCAAATATACATATATATACAAGTTCATTTCGATCATTTATCAAGGAGAATCTAAAGAAGAAGTAAGAGTGAATAAACATCTACTTATTGACAAATCTACTTGATAAATAAAGCTTAGGGTTCCATAATTTCTTTGGAGATATAGATCTTATCTTGTGGAGAATTATTTTGGATGCGTTGATAGGTTGTGTAGCCTAAGGTTGATTTGTCTTTATCATCCTTATATAGAACAACAACCTCTTGCAAAGCACCTTGGCTAAGGGAGAAATTGAATATAAGTAGAATTGTCTTTAAAGGTAAGTATTATTAACTTTATTTCTCCTTTGTAAAAGTAAATAGATATGCATTTATGTTTCTCTTCTATGCATTAGGATTCTGTATACATTGATGTGAGTATATGTCTTCTATGAATGTTTAGTTTTATTATTTTTAACCCCCACTTTATGTCACAATCTTTAGAGAGCACTAGTTTAGATTTATTTTACTTGTTATTAATATAGGTGAAGTATCAAAACCTAGGACCCCCTTAGGGTTATTGAATTATTGTGTTAGACTGGAGGCTTTGGAACCCTCCTTAGCATGGTGTAATGTGATAAATGATCCCCTAATCAGGTCTAGTGGATCCCTATATTGGTCATGATCCCACTTAAAAAATGTATCCCCAATCAGAAGTATATGGTATGATCTTTCTTATCTGAGTTAAGATTGATTTATAGACATGATGCATTTATGATTGCATACATTATGGTGAACCTGATGTGAATCTAATCCTTTCAATATTTATTTCACTTATTTCATTATTTTATCATTTTTAATATCATATATTTATGATGTTAGGTTGACTATATTGACATAGTAATAACTTTTGTATTGTATGCATGTTTAACACATAATTACATCCAAGTGACTATTCTTTTTATACAAGTTATTTTCTAAGTACATGATATTAAATCATCTCAATCGACATAACACAATTTTTCAAATTTTTAGACATCCAGTCCAAACTACTAAGTTGACCCAGTCAACCCTATACACTTTTAGGCATCAGATTCAGACTACTAGGTTGACCCAGTTAACCCAGTACATTTCAAGCACTCAACAATAGGTTTTTGTAAAGCTTAGTCGACCTAATCAACCCTGTTAGAAATATTTACAAGCATTTACCAAGGTTATTTGAAATTAATCTCAGTTCTCTACATCTTCAAACCCTTCAAGGTTCCTTTATATCCCTTCTCTCTTTCCTTGTAGTCTTTCTTTTCACAATTTACAATTTTAATAATCAACTAGATCGACTTTGATGACCTAGTTATGTATTCTAGGTGTAGTCTAGAAAGCAAGGTCAACTCTGTCGATGTAGTTCGCTTTTAAAAATTTTGCTTTCATAGTATAGGGGTGACCTTGTCAAGCCTATTCTATATTATATGCATACACTATCAATTAAATTGACACTGTACTATGTTCCAAAGTTGTAATTAACCCTTATATGCTAGTAATTAGCCCACACTTTCATTTCTTGTTGTTTGCATACTTATAATAGCCACATAGTATAATTAGGTGGTTTTCAATATAACATTTAGTTTAACTATTTTATATTTTATACGCACATGACCAAATAAAAAAATCTTAACCAAATTTTTAATAATTATCTACCCAAGGCCAACCTATTTGGATTTCATCACCAAGGGGGAAGTTGACTTGGAATTTTGGCCAAGAATAAACACGTGGTTAATGGTATATTTTAGCTAAGCACTCGACACCCTTATTGATGTGGTGTGTGAAGTGAGTGGGTAGGCCCCAATACCAATCATGTACCATTACTAATAGAGATTGTTTTCAACCAAACATCCTAAAACCATCCTTAGATTGCTTTCTAGTTATTTGCTTACAACCAACTTCCTATCACATCTAAAATTATATTCTAATAATCTAAAAACATTATGGTTGACCACTTACTTAACTTTTACTTTTCAAGTTGATTGTTTGCTCTTTGCTCAATTGTATATTGTATTATAAAAACTTGCATTAGCTAGTGTTGGTGCAAGGTTTTATGTTGTGTGCCTTAAATGGATTTACTTCATTGATCCAATTGATTGTGTGTTTCTATTCAGTTCTTTCTTTTCAAAATACTTAAAAAAATTTATTATCTTAGTACATAGTCATTTTTGTCAACATAGTCTCTTACAAATTATTTTTTTACTTGTCTATTATGCTACATTGACCTAGTCAACCTTGTACACTTTTTCAACCTATATTTGTTGTGATAGGTCAACTTAGTCAACCTTATACAATTTGAAGGCCCTATTTCAAGTACTAGGTTGATCTAGTTGACTTTTTACTATTTTTATAACTTTATATATATATATTTTACATACTAAGGAAGATAACAACATTTTTTTAGCTATTGTACTCTAAAGCTCCTCTGTAGGATTTGTTGCATAGTAGAAAATATTTTTTGATCACTTCATGTTCTTATAAGACTGACTTGGCAAATTTAGACAATTATTTAGAACCCTTGGTGGATTTTCCTCCACTTATTCTCCCTATTCATTTGTAATAGAATCTTTAAAAATAGAAGAATGTTGTTGTAGTTTCATCACAACACACACTATCAATTTTATGACTACCTTATAGTTTTATAGGACTCAACATAGGTGGGAAAATTTTGAAAATTTTCTCTTTAATTTTTTTTTAGGTTGGTTCATATTACATTGCATCACTAGGTTGGTTGAAAACCCAAAAGGAAAACTTTCTTGGTTTAGCTTTTCTATTGAAAACCTAAAAGGGTGGTAGGTTAGCTTACTACTTATTTAAAAGCATGTGAGGGTGGCTAATTAGTATGAACCAAAGTGAAAATTGGTCCTTGACAACTTGAATGATCTATGATTTTTGTGATTTAAACCTATATTTTGTGCCTCCATGCCTTTATGACATTTTTTCAAGATGTTACAATAATTTAAGTCTACGAAACTATTAGTAGGTGAATATGATAACCATACTACTTTGTCAAATATAATTTTCACATGGATAGAATTTTGTTTCCTTATATTACATAGTTGTTTTGCATTGTTTAATTGTTAATATATTTTTTTATTTTTGGTGTTATAATGAAATTAATATGGGTTGGCATGTATGTGTGTTAAGGATGCCTTTAGAGGTTAAGAATGATAACAAATTTTAGGATATATATTCTTTTAGTTTGTAATTTATTGGGTTTAAATTCTACATAATTGATACTTTATTGTAAAATAATTTGATCTCAATGAGAAGGATTATAATAGAGATATACACCCATATTATATTCATATATATGTATGATCGGTGTTTTCATTTTTATGAATAAGTATGAATAAAACTTAATTGACTATCTAATATGATTTCCTTATGTGTTATTCTATGAATTATAGAATTATGCATGCAAAATTTATGTCATGTTTAAATCCTTTCATTAGAAGCTTTGTTAGTATTTAAATAGATCTATGTGTTGATTAAGTGTATTCTTAGAAGTCAAATATATACAATTTCAATCTAGATATGGAAAACCCATATCTATCTATAAGTTCCTATAAGTTATTCCTTAGATCATAGGGCTATCTCTATAATTAGCATGTTATGGTGAAACCTAGGAACTATTGCTAGCAAATTAAACTTAACAAATAAATTTATGTTTATACGTTAAAGGAATCTCTTTATGGTTTAAGATAATATCCTTGAGCTTGATATTCTAAAATCATTAGTTATTTTAAATAATTATGTTTCTCTAACTATTATTCTAATAATGATCTCTTTGTAAAAGATGAAAATAGTCATTTTATCTTAATTGTATTATATGTTGATGACATTCTTATTATTGGTTGTTTAATCAATTGAACTATTATATATAAAGATAAAATAAGTAAATCTTTTGAAATTATTGATTTAAGAAATTTTCATATTTTTTTAGGAATGGATATACTTTAGGACAAAAAAACAATTATTGTATCTTAATCTTAGTATTTTTGTATGCACATAACTTGATTGTTAAATTTAATATGCTTGAATTTCAACCTACATATACTCCTATTTAAGTTGGTGTTAATTTTGATCTAAAAAATATTTATAATATATCTAACCCCACTCTATACATATATCTTGGTGGTAGTTTAATTTATCTAACTATTAATATGCCATATATTTCATTTAGTAGAGGTATTAACTCTAGATTCATGCAGGATCCATACTTGGATCATTGGAAATTATCAAAATAGACAATTAAGTATATCATAGGAACTATAAATTTTGGTTTATATTATTCTTCCATTGATAATGATAATTTATATGGTTATTCTCATGATCACCATTCTGGTGATATTATAGACCATAAATCTACTTCTAGATATGTTTTTATTGTTGGTAAAAGTGTTATAACTTAGAACAATAAAAAGTAACATACTATTTTTATCCCTTATACAAAAGTCGAGTAAATTTTTTTTATGGAAACTAATATTGACTTATTTCTACCCTTGGTCTTATAAAGGGTCAACCTATGCCCAATGAACACTTGAGCCTAATCTTGGTCACCTCCTTATGTTTGGTAGAGTGTCTTGATAGGCAAAAAGGAGGTAAGTTATCCTAAGGAAGTTAGAGGCAAGATGTTAAAGTGGCGTTCCATGTCAAAAAAAATCATGGTGGTCATCTTCTCACCTTGTTTGAGCTTATTTCAATTTTTCATTTTGTGTTAATTATGTATAAGGGTCTATAACAAGTCTTTATGTGGTCCTTATGATCTAAAATCACTCATATTCAATATGAATCAAATGTTGTAGCACATGGATAGTTATGAATCCATTTAAGAAAGTTGAAAACTTATAAAATATAGAAACATTAGAGGATTAGAGATGTCATTAAGATAATGTGATAACCTTGTTTAAATCCTTAGCATTTTTAAGGTCTTTTTTAAAATGTTAAGGTAACCTTCAATTGATATTTCACTTGAGATCATGTATATTACCTTCAAAGGGTATTCAAACCATGGGAATAGTATTATTGTGGCCCTTAAGACACCATAAAATTATTACCAAAGGTAAAATTCATTAAAATGGGTCTCAATATAATCATAATACCATTGTATAGTGGTTTCATATGTAAAAGGGTCTTCTTTTAGAAGTAAAATGCTTTTATTCACCACCAAAGGCGCTCATGTGTGTGAAAAATGACTTTTCACCTTACCTCAACACATAATACATATTTTAACACATTTTCTAATTCTTATTTACCACATCCTACCAACCAATAGAATTTTAAGATTCCAAACTTGAGAAAATGCAAGAAAGTGATGTTTTACAGGTTTTTTTAGGCTTGTACGGGATCATACAATATGGTCAAGTTCATAATAGGTTATTTATATTCAAGGGAATTAATTTTAATAATAATATAATATAATACATGATATTAAAATTTAAAATGTAGAAAAACTATCCCCTTCTCTCCATTGCTCTTCTTGGCAACCTTAGATAGCCATTCAAGTTCTTGCTCAATATGGATAGGAGAGAGAAAATGGTGATATGAGATATTTTACAAAGGAATGGGTTATAATTTCATTCCAATAACTATAATTATTTTTTATATTTATTACCCATGCCTTATGAACAATGGTTAAGAACCTATGTATCCAAATTGGTCTTCTACATCTACACAAGGTCAATTTTTGAATGGTTTTAGTGTATTTATAGTTTTATTTATACAATAAATTTTTTAATGTGTCTTATAAAGGTCCTTAGAGACCATATAAATAAGTCTCCACCATTATTTCACATTTATGATCTCATATGAGTAAGAATCATTTATGTTGTCACAAGTTGTAGCTTCCAGGCAGTGATTTCTTGATGTTGTAGAGTCGTCAATGCATGAGTCTATAATTGAGTAGTGGTTTGATGATATTATGGGTTTTATGGAACAATTAATTTAATATTTACCTCAATAAAATAATTTATTCATAAATTAACATTCAACTTTTTCAATATCCTTTATTCAAGTGTGACTACCTATTTAGTTTAACCTCCATTGCAAGTGTGAGCAAAATGTTTCATGGTTGATGGTTATTGAGAATAATTAGGACAATATATAACATGTATATTTATCCATATGGTGATTATCACAATTAATTAATCTTTTATTCCCCACTTCTCGTGCTAAAAACTGATCCCATAGCCTAGAAAGACAAGCTCTCATTTGGTACCTACATGCTTATTTAGGCAAACTAAGAAAGTGAGGTAACCATTTTTGGAAGTAGAAAACTAGGTATTGAATTAATTAAGGATTAATTTATACCTATTAATAATCATGAGAGATGGAGGTATGATTTTGAAACAAATATCAACACCATCAACTCATCCCAAGATAATATGTTCAATAAAGACTCCTAATGCACACATAGGACTATGGTTGTAAGATTGAAAAAGCATTAATGGAGTGATGAGTTACGGAAGTACATAGGAGTGGATAATAAATTTAATAAAATAATAAATAATACATATATTCCATGAATAAGGAAACCTTAATTTCCATTTCACACATAGTCAAGATCTTAGATTTGAATATCTGCAGGCCTAACTTTCGATGGAGAACATGTGAGTAATGGAATGTTGTTTTAGGGTGAGAAAAGGTATATTGGTAATAATGAGAAACATTATAAAATTATTAAAAAAAATTAAAAAAATATGTGGAAGATTCACATAAATAATAAACCTCACCTATCACCTTTCACACACAATCAGAAATGCATAATTCTTACCTATAGGTAGAGTCTTGGGAAAGTAAGATGGCCAAGTTATGAGTGCACTTTAAAAAAGGTTAATAATGTATAGGAAAGTATTAATATACTATTTATAATGTTTTACCACTCAATTAAGTCTCAAAATGTCAACCAAGAAAGGAGGATGTATGTATATCTCATTCAGGCAGACCTAATTGAGCACCTATAGGTAGGGTCATAGAGAAGAGTGAAAGTATGAGGAAACATGAATGGAGATGAAGTGAAAATTAAAAAAAAGGTATATTAAATTATTTTATAATATTTCTCAATATAAATTGAATGATATAACCATTTTTAACAAGTGAAGATCCTTGATGGGGTAATTAGGCCTAGTAGGCCTGAATAGGCATGTATAGGCCTGCACATGGAAAATGAAGGATATTTACATGTTTTGGGAGTGTTAAAGGTTTGAAAAAATTATAGTAGGGTGATGTAAATGTAAATAGGTAAGTCTATGCATTTTTAAATTGATAAATATGGAAAAATATACACGTATAAACATGTAAGGCCAAATGTGCTTTGAAGCATACAAACCCTAGGTACGAACATGAGTGGTATGCAGAGAGTTTTGATCATTAAAAATTAATATAAATCATGTAATTTGGTTATGTGGGGTATAATATACATATATAAGGTGTTATAACCAAACTCCAAACACTTTCACACCTCTTCAAGTAAATTCACCTCTCTCAAGCTCTCAATTAGTTTAGGCATTCAGCTTTAGTCATTTTATTATGATAAAAACTATATGAAGTATTTGCATCGAATTTTTATAATGTGGGGCAAGTTGAGGGCCTTTTCTACTATAAGTTAGAGGCATTAGTTCATAGGTTAAATCCTAACCTTTATGAACTATTGTTAAGATATTAAACCTCTCTAAAACCCTAATGGAAGCCTTATGGGAAAGATGTTCAAAAAATTTCACTCGAATGCAATAAATAGGTATTGAAGACACTTGAATCACATTTTACACTATAAAATGGTTCTACTTAGGCTATTTCTCTATATAAACATTTATACAGATACACTAAAAACCTTATTTTTATAGGATTTAGTGATGAATCCAAGGTACAAATCTATAAAAATGATTATAGATCAATTAATATTATGGTTTGGAGTGTATTACACCCTCTTGGGCCATAAACTACTCTCAATTCCTTTTTAAAAGGCTTCTATAAGATTGGACTAAAGATGTAATTCAGAATTGCTAGTGAAAGGTAACCTAGTCACCTAAATGAGTAAGATTTACTGGTGTAAACTATTGTAAAGGCATAATTCAAGGTGTAATATAATTTTTTAGAACTGAAACATGTTAATTTACCCATTATTAAGGTTTTATTCATGTTTCATGTCCATCCAAGCAACTAACACTGAGTGACTAGGCCTAGTTTCTTAGTAGACATATTTGGTCAACTAAGGGAGATGTTTATTAGCATAGAGGATTATTAAGGGATTAAATACATGGTAATTATCATCCTTGTAAATAATTAATTATGGTTATTAGGTAAATTTCATTTCCATTATTTAGGATGGTGTAGTTTCATAAGCCTTATTGGCATGCCAAAGAGAGAGGTGGGCTACTTAATGCTTCATGAAGGCCAATCAGATCATATGCCACCATGGTAATTTCCAAGAAAGGAAGTAGTTGACTAGGTTGGGGTGATCATGCTTTAAATTAGATAAACTAATATTTAAGGATCCTCCATTATACAATTTTCTATGCCACACTCTCATCGAAGGCCATTATACAACTAAGGCAACACATGGGAGAGGTCAAGGAGTTATTAATGATACTTATGCATGTTGTAAATTATTATTGAGTAAACAAGGATCATCATGGACTCTCCTACAAACTTCCAAGAAAAATTCCCTTCTCTCCCCTTTTCTTGTTCTATAAATTGAGTCTAAAAATCCATTGTATGCATCCCTTAGTTGGGCATGAAAAAAATCAACCCAAATTATACCTTATAACATTTGAATGAATATAAAGACTAGTTAATATTATCTATGTTAGTAGAGTGTGTTCCATACTTGTTGATTTTCATAAGTGTTAAATTTTATCTTCCTTTTCAAGTCTTTATTCTCGCCTTATTAATAGGATATTATCTAAATAGGTCATACAGTGTGTGAAAGTGTTGGTGATTATGATTAGAGTAGAATCAAATTGGTAGTTTCATGAAAATGGGCCTACCATTCATCATCCTCAAGTTTTAAACACTTAGCATATACTTCATGTTAATTATCTATTCTTAGGAGTCTTTAGGAGATAGTAACCTAATCACTAGTCCTTGTCTTCTTCACAATTATTGTTGAAGGCTTAGTTAGAGTAAACAAAAAATTGTTGGTACATCACCTCCCTTAACTTAAGTTATATTTCATGCATCTCTTTATCCATTTTCATCATAAAGTTATTATTTTTTTGAAATAGATCCATAGATGATGCATAAAGGGAGATAGTCTTAAAACTAGAGATTCACCTCATCAATGAGGATATCCACACCTAGAGGTACTCCCATTATATCAGTTTGATAAGGTAGGTATAAAACACCAATACTTCATAGGGTACAATCAAGACTGATGATAGTTTTTAGTATTCCTAATGTTACTAGGATTTAATAAGATTGGAGTAACTACTTACAGCATTTGGTGATCTCAAGGATCTTCAAACACTCTAGTGGTAGAATTGTCATCAGATTTCATGCCAAAAGTGGTCACAAGTTCTTCATAAAAAGTTAATAAAAATGAGTTTCTTGAATTATCCTTAGATTTTTATAGGATAAAGAGGTACCATAGGTCTAATCCTAATCTTACACCCCTACTTCTCCTAATACTTCTAAATAAATTACTATTAAAAACCCTAAACCTCTAATGTCTAGGCTTAGAAACCAATATTTTGTGCCCTTAAATGATAGTAACCCTCATAAATTAAACCAATTTTATGATATTCCTATAACTACACTTAATATCATTCCATACTTCATAGGAGAAAACTCTACCACTCTTATTGAACACATTACAGACATAGCCAACCTATGCTCAGTACATAGTGTGACTCAAGATAATGTAACAATGAGGATATTAGCTACTTCATTAAGATTTAAGGCACTTCAATGGTATATAGGTTTAACACCTACATCTATCAACATTTGGGATGAGTTTGTAGAACACCTATGTAAGCATTTGAGGATAGACGTAACCACTTATCTCTAGTGGAATAATTGACCACAATCAAAATGGATCCTCAAGAATTTATGGTGGAATTTAACTATATGTTTCAAAAAACTTGGGATAAGATCCCAATGGTATTCAAACCCACTCCTAACTATGCCTTTTTGTACTAATTCAGAACCATCAATTCTAATGTAGTAGTCATGATATAGTCCATGGGAGGGAACAAACTACATGACACCTATGAAGTGGAAATACGGGTAGAAAACTCTAATACAAGTAGGAAAGCTTACCCCAAGGCCCCTCATGCCTTTGTTCCTATAACTACAACCTCTTGTACCTATCATTAATACCCTTCAAATTCTAATTAATCATGATAAATAATATGTTAATCACGCATATAGATTGGGTAAAATTAAAGGGCTAATCAAGGAAAAAAACAATGAAATAGTAGCTTTGGAGAAGCAACACCTTCCACCTCATAGACCTTATAAATCACCCTATAAATATCCTTATTAACTTTACTATTTTAATATTCCTTCATATCACTCTAATCCATAATTTCAAGGGTAGTTTACCCAAGTAAGGCCCTATAATAGTTTCTATCCCAATTCTACTAGCACTTATAAAGAATTAGCTCCAACTCAAAAAAAATATGCTCAAGAAGGTTAATGTTTAACACAATGGGGGAAATATTATGAGATGTTAGTTATTTCAAGTGAATATGCTTTTCAAATCATCTTTTACTCAGTATAGTTAGGCTGATCCTATGCAAGATAGTCAACTTCCTATACACCATAAAGAAGGTCATTCTATGTAACATGTATGGACCCCATTCATGACTTAATATGAGATGTTAAACCAACAAGGAATGAGTGGGAGCAAGACACAATCAGAGACTACTTTTGTCAAATTTCAAGAAGGAGAAAATTCTTTTAAACAATGTGTACCTAATTAGCTTGGGGGTGCAACCAAGGAAGATAACCCTATTATATCTCATATAAGGGCCAAAAGGAGAGTAGTGGGTGATGACTTATAAGTTGGGAGAATAGTTCCTACATCATCTCAACCATATCAATAGACTAGTGGAGAAAATGTGGCCCCTAAAACTCCACCTATTTATAAGGCTCAATATGAGAAGGGGTATAATTACAAAGGTCCATCCATACCTCAATTCACTTAAGATCTAAGTAGTACCATTGCTCTTAAGTTGTAATCAAAGAATACTAACTCTCGCATAAATATTTTAGATCAGATGAAGAAGGATCATGTCACCATACCAATGTGGGGCACATTTCTCATTCCAAAACAAAAATATCTCCTTCAAGAAAAGTTATCCAAACTTCACATCTTGGACAAGCCAGCCAAAAATGTGAGTGCAAGATTAACCAAAACTAATTATCCTAATGAGACCCAACCATCCAAGTTAAATAATCCCCCTCCTTTATATCTTTATATCATAATAGGATACTACTTAGTACATAAATTTATGATATATAATGGGTCTAATGCATCTATCGTGCCTAAGTCTATAGTAGACAAGTTGGAATTAAGGTATGAGCTTAATTCTAAGGAAGTTTTACAACTAGATGGGTCCCTTACTAAGACTATTGGTGTCCTCAAAGACTTGAAAATTATCTTAGATACTTATCTTAATTGTATTATATCCCAAGATGTTGTGGTAGTTGATCCTCCTCCTTATTTTTCCTTATGTTTATCTAGGGATTTCCATACCAAGATAAGAAGCTATAGATCACTTGATTGGTATTATATGGTATTTAGAACTAGGTACTGAGTAAAGGTCACCATCTTATGTTATCCCATATCTAGGTTCTATTTATAACCCTACATGCCTAATTTATCCAATGTTAACTGTACTATCATAGATGAAGATGAAAACCCCAATGACCATGAGCCATTTGAACCACTTGAGGGCATATCAAAATTACTTCTCCATGATTATTGGGTACATAACCTTGGTTGTGATCCATATAAGATAATTAAATAATTAGGCTTGGGTATATACTATATTCATGAAGAGGAGCCAGTCATACCATCTCTTACTAACCCAAGCCAAGATAATGATATAGTGTGGAGTTTGTTATTTGATATCTTTAGGTACACAAATGGAAGTGGGGAAGGCATCATGCTTTTCTCTCCTTCCAATAAAAGATAATTTTTTGACATGAGGTTCTAATTTATATGTACATGCAATTCAATAGAGTATGAGTCCCTTATTCATGTGCTACAATGGGAAAGAAAGAGAGGCTTTACATTATTACAAGCTATGGTAGATAGTGAATTTATAGTACATCAAGTGAAAGAGTAAAATCTAGTTAAGAATATAATTTTGAAGGCATATAAGCATAGGGTTTGGGACATCTTACAATACTTTGAGGCCTTTGACATCCACTCAATCCTAAGAGAGCCCAATCAACATGCAGATAGGCTAGAAATTATAGGAGCATAGTATGACATCCTATGTGAGGTCAAGGACATGAAATATTAGTCACAAATTAGTTTATGTTGATGATCAAAATTACCATATTCTGAAAATGTGAACCCTCCTTTCTTCAATTTTCAAAATTTCCCAAGATGTTAATCATATTAAATAATTTGACTGCATGGATAATTGATTGAATTTACCAATACTTATGTTTCTAGAATTTTTGGTTTATCATTCATTTTTTAATAAGGATTAATACTTATAAATATTCACAGTATTACAAGTTTTATTCAAGTTATATTTAATAATAAATTATTGACCATGGATGGTTCAATGATATATATATATATATATATATATATATATATAGGCTTTTGCTAAAGAAGTGTGACCTAGCTCTGTAATAGACACAAACATAACAAATTTCACAAGGTTTTAATTAAATTAACATTATGTTGTGTTTAAGCTATTTGACTAAATATTTTTACTCTAAAATTATTTAAATTTGCCTAAGATGGGAAATGACATCTTTAATAATCTAACTTAGTTTATTTCTTGACCTCATATGATGTCAAATTAAAGTTATAATTTATGATGCTTCATAATATATCAGGTTCAGATTACAACCTAGAAGTATAAATGTCCATCTCATCGAGACTCACAATGCCTTAATTATTCATCACATTCCATATGAGATACCTATAGTAAATATACCAAGTTTATGAGTTACATGGCATAATCTAGAGGTATCATGATAAGCTAGTCATTATATTTCAAATACCTAGGCTACATGTTAGGATATTATCCCTCATGAGTCAGACCATCCAATACAAGCCACCATGCATCCCTCATGCATCTTAACATAGTGAACAATCCCATGAGATCCTACCACATGTCTCAATGGAAACTAGCCAAACTTGAGTGGCCTTATGAGGTGATACAAGCCCCCCTTGGGTTCACCTTAGGTCACCACATGTTTGCACTACATTACATCCATCTAAACCTTTCCAAATCTCATGAGGTAGATACGTAGTTGTACCTAAGCCATCCAATCAAGGTTTGATGATATAGAAATAGCTGTGATGCCTTTTGAGAATGACACTTGGTAGAAGAATGAAAAATATCCCAAAATAATGATGCATGCCCCCTTTAGGCCTATATGATGATGTCATGTGTCATTCCAATGCTATTTCTATTTGAGATCCATGAGATCACTTTAGATAAGGATGTGTGTCTCTACCTGAGCCATCCTATTAGTACCAAGTTATCAACAAGTGTAAAAAAAGTTCATGAGAGAGACACCTATAAAGGAAATCTACAATTTCTAGTGAGAGTGACATGTGGCATTCTCATGGCCAATCAAAATTGAACAACACCACTTGAGACCTCGTTATAAATTAAAAGACACCACATGATGAGATGCAATTGAATCATCATGAAAATCTACATTTTTAGATTCTATGAGTACTTAAATGGATCTAAGGTGGAATTCATGTGTTGAAAGGTGGAAATATTTATCTTTAAAGCTAAAATTTATGGAAAATCAAAAACAAATTAAAGCTAAATGTAATTATGGTATAATTAATTACTAGAAACAATAGTCCAAAGTTATTTCAAATATATGCAAGGTTGATAAGCTTACCATTAATACAACATGAACTAGGATCACCATCAATATTGTATTAATATAGTGGTCATTCAAAAAGATACGTAATCAAGGCTATTATCATTTGCATTTTGAAGCTATACACATTTGATTTCTCTACTATCTATGCTCTCACAATTTGATAAATCTCAATCCATTAGGAAATTTCACTCTTGACCACCATTATTAGAGCTTGAAAATTATAGGACATAAAGAGACATTTATTGCTACATAAAGTATTTAAAAAGATGGCACAATTAGGTCCTTCTACTCTAGGTAAGATCAGTTCCTTCAAGAATAATGACTTTCTATTTTAGAATGGTTCTTCAGTCATCTTTAAAGATATTGAATTTATTCCTAAGGCCATAAAATCTAGTGACTTTCATTATAGTAGCATATATTTGAATGCAAAATAAGTTAGTGATGTTGATGAGAATGAAACCATGCCTCATAAAAACCAACTAGCTTTTGATATCTTTTCCATTCACATAGTCAGTCTCCATAAGGCTACAGCTAAGCTAGATGTCATACCATGCACTAACCTAGTTTATAGTAGTTTTGGAAGGTTAAAGTGCAAATACTAGTTAATTAAATCAATGTCCCAAGGGATCCCTATTATTTTCATAGTAGGATCAAGATTCTAAATATACTATGACGTTACCTCACCAGAGATAAAATATAACCAGGGTATCATTGACAACTAGTATGAAGTGTACTGCTTGAAGAAGGTATTGGGTTCATGGGTGACTAACCCAATGGGATATATTTCCTAGATGATCAAGGAAACTTTCCCATTAAAAAATTAAAACAAGGAGTCAAAATTGGCCTATCCATCCTAAATAGAATATTTGGTAGTCTACACATTGATTATGTGGACATAAGAACTATTCCATTATTTTAAATAATACTAGAAGACCAACATATTCCCCCACTTAGGGAAACTATCAAAAATAACTTGGTGTATGCAATACATGACATTTTCAAGAATGGTGCCCCCTTTTTTTATGATGAGATACTTATTATATGAAATCTATATAACTAATCAACTAGGTTGAAGTTCATCGTCTCTTGAGCATCCATATGTTGTGCCTCAAATATTTTCTATAATGCATATTCATAGATTTAGATGAAATATGAGAGTGCTTATGAAATGGTTCTACCCAATGGTCTACTGATTGATTAATTAATTTTAGATGTAGAGGGTTTCCCCTAAAATCAATAAAACCTTGAAAGACATGGGTAGCTACTAGTTATACCTAGATTACAGATTATCATAATGGAAGGAGTGATCGTGGCCCATCTTAGATTGACAAGGTTTGTGACAATGAAGCTAAATAAAGAATAAATTTCTTATTAACTTCTACATGTATTTGATGGAATCTTAAAGGACAAGAATAAAATGGACCTCCATAAGGTTCCTTACAAATTTGGGAGGACCATGATTATTTCTAGGCATAGGGATTCATACCTATTGCCTAAATATGAATTCAAACCATGGGATCCTAATAAGGTTATTTCCAAGCATATATTCATATTTAATAAAGATGTATAAATGGAATAAAAGCATAAATAATAAGTGAAAAAGTGGATATATGAGGATGTTCTGAATGATGAGGTGGTACTATAGAATGTAGCAATGAAGAACATTAAACTAGAGATGAGACTATATAGGGAGAATAAAAATTAGGATATTACTAAGTCTCATCCATAATGAACACATGGGAACATGTTTTATGATAATTATAAGTAAGGGAAAGATGAATACAACATTCTTCTTGTTAGGAATAGACCAAATATACCCCCCAAATTTCCACTACAATCATTTAGGATTTACCTCCAAGTTTTGAGAAAGGAAGATCTAGTAGTCAGCCTGACCACTCCCAAATGCCGACAATAATATTTACATCTACTATGGGATCCATTTTGGAAATACTAGATTAAGCTAACCCTAATACCATTGACCTTGAGGAATTAGAATAATGCATTGAGATCTCCATGGAAGACGTATAGGCACTGGTTAGTAGAAACATTAAAAATGTCTACAAGAGGAAAAGGGAATCTAAGACCACTATGAGAAGAGAAATAACCCCTCCATTAGCTTCTCAAGTGATTTTAGAGCCTCCAACATAAGTAAATATTTTAGGCACCCAAGAATGTAAGAACAAATAACTACTTCTTCTTTAAGAGATGATCCATATATTATTGTTTTTGCCACTAACACACTATAGGCTAACCTTAGAGCACAAGATCCCAATGTAAGTACCTCACCACTACATTCTTTTCCAATTACAAGTACATCTCAAACTAATTTTACTTTTATATTTTTTCCTCTTACCAATTCTCCCCCATAAATGAGCACAATGCAAACTAGCATCCCACTTGGGGCTGCTCCTATTGTTGGTTCCATAAGTATCCCATCTATTATTGTTCCCCTATTGGATTCAATATCATCAAAAACTGTAACTACCACTACTCAATATTTAATTGATATTAGCTTGGGTCGTTTCCCTATTGGATTCAATATCATCAGCAACTATAACTACCACTACTCAATATTTAATTGATATTAGCTTGGGCCAAGCTAGTGGTTTCTTTGGATTTACCGTCCCCCATTTCATTTCTCATGACACTACAAATATTTCATCTTCATCAGGTATTAGTACTAGTCAAAATATTAGTTACACTTTTTCCTTGGTAGCAACAACTAGTAAAACACTTGTTATTGCTTCCCCTACATCAACAAGGCCATTATAGCCCATTTTTAAAAAATCACCTTTCCAAATCCACCTTTACTTGCATCTCCATTCAACGTTGATATGGCTAGAAAGGTGAGTGTGCCCTCAAAATTAATTTTGTTTATTATAAATATGGGCCCTATAATAATTCCATTTAGCACATTTGGGCAAATAGACCCAACAAACTTGCCACACATTTCTAATACAACTCTATCCTATGTCGTAGCTATTCCACCTCCAATGTCACCTCCAAAAAATCTAATACCTTTTGTTGGCCCAAATTATATCACGTATATTACACTAGCAGTAAAATAATAGAGACCTTAGGTAGTCCTTTGTGCACTATAGATTAACATGAAATGTGATATTGCTATAGGTACCATGAAAAGAATGGTGATGAGGAATGTTGAATAGCCCCAATCTATATTATTTGTTTCTCATGAAAGTGAAGAGTCCCCCTTCACTTTAAAAAATAAGAGGAAGGTTGGCGCAAGTGAATTAAATGAGTATGTAGAGGACCATGTGTCCATGGTCTAAGCCAATGCAGAATCTATAATGGCCTTAATGAGAGATATGTAGTAGGAGGTGAAGATATTGATGGAACAATCATTTCCTACAATTTTAGAGAATACTATAATCCAAATAATAAATGCAATCATCAATGTCTTTAGTTTATAAAAGGTCATGAAGAGAAGGAAAGAGGATGATACTCTAGAATTTAATGTGGTCATTAAATATGACCAAAGACTTGCACTCTATGATGCCAAGTTGGCAAACTTGGTTAGAGTTGAAAGGAACAACAATTTACCAGACCTTAAGACATTTCCACTTGAAGAAATCTCCCTAGCATAAACTATAATAATGAATAGAAGGATAATATTGAAAAGGTGTCTAGAACAAGTTAAGAATGTAACTACATCCTTAGAAAAAATAGAGTTTAAGATTTCCCTATTGATAAAGGATGTTATGATCACTAGGGTGAACAAAATTGATGGAAAATTTATAGATGACTAGGATTTTAAGGTGCAAATTAAAGTATTTATTATGAAATTAAAACAAGACATAGCCTATGCCAAGACTACCACTAAAGTGATGAACATTGTATCTTTTGCTAACTAAAGGTTAGAGAGAGCTGAGGCTTTTGAAGAAGCACTAAGATCTATAATTACTAATCATGGTAGGATTATTCAATAAATTCCTAAACTATTTTGGCCTATGATATTGAATTTAGGTCAAATTTACCAAGACTACTTAGCATGATCTAAATTTTGGATGAGGGAAGAGGAAGAGAAACAAAGGTTGCAATAGTAAGCTAGTTAGAAGGTATCTATCCAATAGCCCCTTCTACTACAATAACTATCACCTTAGCAACATCCTTTATGGAAATAGCAAGTGGTATCATAACAAAAAGTTCCCCTTCAAGTGAAATAACCATAACTAGATTATCCAAGGCAAGTAGGGCCTTAAGGAATATTCTACTTTGCTTTTTGAATTTTAATTTAGAATATTCCCTTGTAATATGTGGCATTTTAATTATTGTTATTCAAGATATAAAATCTAATTGGCTATATTTTGGAATATTTTAATGGGCCCACTTAAACTTTCATAGTTATTTTGAGGCCTATATATAGGGATATTCCCCCTCATTGTAGTTTTTAAGAACAATTGTTAGAGAATTAATGCAAAAGAGCTAAGAATTGATGAGATAGTTTGAATGCTCTGTTGTGTGTTCTATAGTTTTTTATTTTCATGATTTTAGAGAAATCTATTTTTTATTTTCTACTAACTAATATAGTAATAATATCAATGTATGCATCTATTGGTTTCCGTTTAACACTAGGCTAACACATATATTGGTTTATGTGCTCTATTTCATTTTATTTATAGTTGAGTGTGCTTATACAATTTAATATGAGTAAGTAAATTTTGTGAAACATACACTTTCAGATATTTGCATTTCCTTTCCTTTGAATTCTTAACTACGTTCATTTGGATTTGAGTATTAAACTAGGGTTAATGAATGCAAGTTTTACGTATTATTGTCATAGAGGTTAAAACAATTGACATCTCTAATCATCTGATCAAACTTTATTTTCTACCCTACCCTACTTATCTTTCGCCCCATTAATCTCTTTAGTCTATATAAATATATAAATATTCATGGTTTGTATATGCTTGGGAAATAATTGGAAAAATTTAGAGCAAATTTCGTAAAGATTAGCAAGAAATAAAGTGTCATTATTTTATAATCTATTGTCCGTACAATAGGGTCTTGTTATAGACTTACAAGTGGTGGCCATATCTCTCTTATTTTACTATTTTTAGTAGTAGTTGTGTAAAAAAATCAAGCCCCAAGTCTTCCAAGACTTAAAATTGAGTTTATTACTTTTCTCCCATTCCCTAGTGACATAGGAAGCACATTAAGTACATCAACAGGGAGTAAAAACTTGGCACTATAAAAAGGGAACCTATGAAATTAGTTTCATGCATCTTGGTGAAAATGTAGTGTACTTCATTAAATATATCCATAATTATTTAAATGTATACAAATATGGTTAAATAACATTGAATATATACATTATTTATATTAGTATTTGAATTCTTTGAAGGATTCCATCAAAGTTAGTGTTCATTTATATAAATTTGGAAATATTTAATTATGTTGTCCAAATTTATGAAAAACCTTAAAGATAGGTGAAATACCCCATTATTAGGCATATTAAATGGTTTTTTGATCATATTTACAAAGGTTGACATAAATTTGGTAAATAATTGAGATATTTGTGAGAATTTATGCAAAGGTCAATCATTGCGACCTCACTTGTAATGAATCTAAACATTTAAGATCGTAATTACTCCAATTAACTTGAGATTGAGTAAACCTTTGTGTAAATTTGTGCTAAAAGATGTTTTTAAATTCTCAAATGCTCTCTAGTTGTTAAATTAGGAATATAAATGCTTTGGAATGGTGGTTTAACACTGATCTTTGCAAGCTAATGTGTGAAACAAAAAATATTTATGTAGGTATTGAAAACTCTAAGGTTTTAAAGCTTGAATCCTTAAAGATCAAGTTAATGATATTTGATCTAGTTTGTAAAGACTTTTCTATAATAATTTGACCAATATTTGTAATATTTGACACCTATGAAACTACCTTTGAGGTTTTTCTACTCTCTTATTATTAATACCCATTATGCATCCTAGAATTTCCTAAGATTGGGACTAGATCTTGATATGAAAATAGGGTCCCTTTAACATCCATATAAATTCATAGGAAGGTGATATTAGACAAAGGTAATTTTAGGAAGTCTAGGACCTAGCCAAATTCCCCATCTAACCAAAATTTTCCACCCCTCTTTCTAATCATGGTATGGTTAGCTGGCTCATCGATTAATGTCCTTAGAGCTGTGCATGATATGCCAAGGAACCCAAAAAAATATTTACATCTCTTTAACCCCATAAATAGAGTAACCAATGAAGAGAATATAAAGTCATTTAAAGCATCTTTAAGGCTACTTAATATAATTTATGAGGATGTCTCTTACTTCCTTTTTCCCTTTACATTTTGTGATACAACTTATGATTGGTTCCTCAACTTGTCAAAATATTCCATAATAAGATGGGATCAATTTAATGATACTTTTATTTCCTAATTCGATGGAGTAGTAAGCCCAATAGTTATGTATCAATAGCTCATCACCATCAAAATGGATATAAAGGAACCAATTAAAACATTCAATGCAAATTTATCAAAAATCTATAGCCTAACATCCCCACCCTATAGGTTGGTAGATAATTTGGATTTAGAAATATACAAAAATGCCTTAGACTCGATGATAGCTATCTTCCAAAAAATAGCCTTGAATATTAACAAATTACCATTGGAATATATTGAAGCCATCTATATTGATGATAAAATGCATGCACAGGGGTATCTAACCTTTTCTATACCAAAAAATAACCCAACACTACCTATTCTAAATGTCCTACCCAACATGAATCAAAATATTTCTATATTAAACCAAATGTCTATAATTAACTAGTTGCAACTAATCCACATTGAACATAACTAGTGGCTAGCATTTTTCAACCAAGCGAATGACGGAGCACATCCCTAGAATAATATCAATCAAGCATTGGTGCCCATAAATAACACCAAAATTCAAAGTAAAACCCAAAATAATAACTCAAATCCTCTTAATGGAGAATTATATTTGATACAAAAAACTATTCAAAAACTTGTTAATGATTTCTTGGATATCAAAAAACAAATGGGAAATACTAGTGAGGTTTATAATAGAAATTAAAACTTCTAGAGATATAATAGACCATTCAATAGGTATAATAATAATATCAATCCCCCCTTGAGTAAGTTGCCTAAGATCAACATTTTTTGAGTTATCCTTCCCCAATTGGTGTCGAGTGCACAATACCTCAAGACATGAAGAACTAGAGTGCATTGAATTATATCATGCATTTAAATCCATTCAAAGCCAAATGGAGGGGTTAAAGATGAATCCAATTGATAAAATTAATTATAAAGGCTCTAATAATACCAATGATGCTTTTAGAGCTCCAAAAATAGTCTTCATGGTTGAGACCTATGATTTTCCTAGTCAAGATGAAAATGACCCTGAAGATAATGATGAAGAAGTGCATGCTTTCTAAAAATACCATAGGAACAACTATGCTTTGAGAAGTAAATGCCAAAATCAACCTCTTACAATTTTCACCCCACCTAATAAAATAGACACAGCTCTTGATGGAAGGATAAATAATAATCCTCCATCGCCTATGAAAAAGGAAAGATAGCCAACAATAGAAGCTCCCTACACAACATCAAAAGGTGGATATAACATAGTGGAAGATATGAAATGATCAAGGAAAACATAACATTAAATAAACTCACTCAAATAATTGAACCACATGATTTGTTATTGAAATCATTGAATGAAAAGCCTAGCTCCAACAAAGCTAAACCAACTCATGCAAATGTGTTAATGTATAATAGTAAGCATGAAGTTTCACCATTTATATTGATTATAAGGATTTTTGGTAAGAATATTCATAATTTATTATTATATTTTGGAGATTTAGCTAATAATATACCTTTAGGAATCTATAAAAAATTGGGATTAAACCCAGTCAAATTAGAGAAGGTAGTGGTGTAATTAGACAAATCAAGAGTGAAAGTGGTGGGAAAATTTTCAAATATTCACATGTATCTTACTCATGAATGCCAAATCTAGTAGTTCATAATATTTCAAGTCATTGACATACCTAAGGCTTATAGATTATTATTGATTCACGATTAGACTAAATCCCTATATATACATATACATGTGTGTTTGTGTGTGTGTGTGTGTGTAGGGATTTAGTCTAATCATGACTCAATAATAATCTATAAGCCTTAGGTATGTCAATGACTTGAAATATTATGAATTACTAGATTTGGCATTCATGAGTATATATATATATATATATATATATATATATATATATATATATATATATATATATATACACACACACACACACACACACACACACACAAACACACACACACACATATACATATATATACATATACATATACATATATATATATATATACACACATATACATATACATATACATATATACATATATATATACATATATACATATATATATATATATACATATATATATATATATATATATACATACATATATATATATATATATATATATATACATATATACATATATATATATATGTATATATGTGTGTGTGTGTGTATATATATATATATATATATATGTTCACTAATTATTCCCGCATGTGTCTACCTTGGCACAATATTCCTAATCAAATCAAGATTGATCTTGAACCCAAAATGATATACATGATAATTGAATGTAATGCCAATAATGAAAAGATAAATTACCAATCCTTTGACATAGGTGTTCACACTTTTAAAACCACTAATGCTGTTGTAGATGAAAAGGTGAAATAAGAAAGTAAAGGTTTCTAGACATTTCACTTTGATGGTGCACGAGCTAAGCAAGGTTCTAGTGTTGAAATTGTTTTGAAAAATCCCAAAGTAAAATAGTATATAGCTTCTTATAGATTATAGTTTGCTTGTACTAATAATTTAGCAAAATATAAATATCTTATTTTAGGACATTAATTTATAATCAAATATAAGGTAAAATAATTATTAGTCTATGGTTATTTCAAATTATTTGTTAATCAGGCCAAGAGTAGATATTAGTGTAAGTTTTCCTATTTAATAAAGTATAAATTTATATCTTTGGATTTGATTTGATTTAATATTATTTCCCTACCTAGGGAGTATAACCAATTGGAGGATGATTTAGCTTCAACAATAGAAAACTTGGTGCCTCCAGAGCCTTTAAAATTGTAGGAGTTTATTGTAGAAATGATTTCATACCCCTATATACCAAAAAATATCAGTCACTTCCAAGTTTTTGATGATGACAAGAAGATAGTTTACTTCATGTGTAATTCTAGCATATTTAAATTCAACATTATTTATGAATAGGATCAAAGTTCTATGAAAAATTTAAAGGATAATGGAGATGGAGTAATACATCTCAAGGAGAATTTAATCCCCAAGGGCATGATCTCCTTAGAAAGGATGCTAGACCTAGATAAATAAAGAACCAAAGTTAAACAACCCAAGCTGAGTGGAAAATATTATAATCAAGTTAACTTGGGAAATCCTAGGAATGAGAAAAGTGTCAACATTGGTTTAGTTTGCATTGATGAATAACTAAAGGAAGCCCCTACCATTTTAACTAAGTTCAAATATGTCATTATATAGTCATATGATGATCTTAAGATATTTGATACTACTATGATTACTCACACTATCCCCTTAAAAGATGCTAGTGAATCTAGTGATGGAAGCATTGATTTATAAGGAAGTGAAGAAATTTCTAGATGCAAGGATAATATTTCCCATAAGGAATTTGGTATGGGTTTAAAATCTTGTTCTAGTCTAAAATAAAAATGAAGAAATCAAACTCTATGTAAATTTTAGAAACTTGAATAGATCCTCAAAGAAAAATAATTATCCCTTTTCATCCTTAGATAAGGTCATTCAACTGGTGAGTAGGTCTAAAATGATATCATTTCTTGATGGTTTTCAAGATACAACCAATTCCTAATGAATGAGAATGATATAATGAAAATTACCTTCACCACCAAGTGGGGAACAATTATATACAACTGAATGCCATTCAGATTGATCAACATAGGATAAAGTTTATAATGAGTAATAGACCATGAAATCTAAGGATTAATATGTAAGTGCATCATTATTTACAATGATTACATACCAATTTTTCTAAAAATAGAGTTGATCACATGATGCATTTGGAAAAAGTGTTGGAGAAGTGTAGGAGGTATGACATTTATTTAAACCCCAAGAAAATTATCTTAGTTATAACTGAAGGAAAACTTTTAGGATATGTAATCACCTAGGAACATATGACTATTGACCCTAATAGGAGAAACTAAAGTTCAAAGGTAGAAATCCCTAACAACAACAAAGAGTTGAAATATTTTTTTGGCAAAATTAATTTTGTAAGAAAAATTATCTCTAGTTTTATAAAGATTATAAGAAAACTCATTGTGATTCTAAAGAAAGATACAAAGATAGAATGTAATTTTGAAGCAAATAAGGAATTTTAAGACATTAAGGATTATATTATTCAAGCTCCTATTCTGATAAGTCCTAATTTTATCAAAGACTTTTCTCTATACCCTCTTGCTTTTGATCACATTATTACCATTGTCTTGATGCAGAAAGAGGATGACAAAAAGCACCCTATAGAATTCATGAGTACCAACTTGAAGAATTTGGAACTTAACTATTCCATTCTAGATAAGCAATCCCATGCTCTGGGAAAGGCCATTAAGAAGTATAGACACTACATATTGAGGAATAAGATATATGCCATAGTGTTTGATCTGACTATCAAGTTGATGTTGAGACAAAATTAACTTGGAGAATGAAGAGGGAAATAGATGGCAAAGCTCCAAGAATATGATATATAAATAAAATATGCTAAGTTAGTTAGAGGCTAGTGTTTAATCTAACTTATTGTAAGTATTTATCCATGCATTAAAGTTTTTAGGTTAAATTAGGTCAAGTGTCTAGTGGTGATTGGTACAAGGATATTGTTCACTATTTGATTTATGGAGTGTGTTCCCCACACCATAAAATAGAGAAGAAAAGATCCCATAGAGAGATATCATCTCAATTTATGGTTAAAAGGGGAGTCCTCTATAGGAAAAATTATAAGGGGATCTATCTAAGATGTGTTTTTAGAGCTGAAGCTACAAAAATCATGAATAATTTCCATGAAAAAATAGGAAGTGGTTACCCTTTAAGGTGTACCAAAACACACAATATATTTAGAGTAGCCTATTATTGGCTAACAATATTTAAAGATGCCATGATCATGTTTGAACATGTCATAAATTTCAAGTTTTTGATCGATAATAGACAAAGGCATCTATGTATTTACAAACAATGATTGAAATGAAGCCATTTATACAATAAGGCCTTTACTTCATAGGAGTGATCAATCCTAACTCCTTATCAAGGTATAAAGTTTTACTCACTGCCATAGATTATTCCACTAGGTGGACTAAAGCAGTGGCCACCAAGAATAGTAGAGTAATTGACATCATCAAATTTCTATAATAAAATATCATCACTTGGTTTGGGATGCCCCTATCTTTGGTATGTGATAATGGCCTAGCCTTTATATTAGGCAAATTCACTAAGTGGGCATATGACAATCAAATAATCATCAAGTTTACTTCAAAATATTACCCTTAGTGTAATGGAGTCATAGAATCTCCAATAAAAAATTGATGAGTACCATCAAGAAACCTATAGTGAAGAAACCTAAAAAATGGTAGTCCCTGCTAAAGTATACTTTATGGGAAAAGATAATGAGATATAAATAGGAACTCAAGGCATCCATGTTCCTACTATTCTATGGGTATCAACCTATTTTTCCTATGACATTGAAGTTATTGACCTGTGAGTTTATGGATAAATATATGGAATATGATGAAAGAGTATAATCATAAATATAAAACATCATCCAAATATAGGATGCCAAAGATGAAGCATTAAATAATTTAAACAAGCATTAGGATGCTGTAAAGAGATAGTTTGATAAATGAGCCAAAGTTAAAGCATTTTGCATATTAGACTTGGTCTTACTATGAGAAAAGGCCCATGAGAAGAAGGGATAACATGACAAGTTAAATCCTCTTTAGATTCGACCATATTAAGTGGCAAAAATATTAGGTGAAAATGCATTCAGGTTAAAATACCTATAAGGGAATGACTTAACCTAGCCAATCAATAGGTAATACATGAAACATTATTTCTCTAACACTTTGTCACAAAATATAGAAGCATATTAAGATTGTTGAGAGTTAGAATAGGAAGGAGTAGACTATTTTTCTTTCCTACTTTGCTTTCCTATTATGTTCTTTCTCACTTTCTTCTTGTTGTTCATTTTCTATTATGTTGTAGCTTAGTAATAAGTCCTTTGAATAAGAATTGATTAGCTCAATCTATGTTAGTCCAATCCTAAAAATGGGAAGAAAGGATTTTTAGTTTTAATCATTGGTCATCAAAAGTTTGGGAAGCTCTAACAATGTTTCAATTTAGGAACATTGCATGGGGTTAGTTAGAATTTAGTGTTCTCATGAAAATCTTAAGTCATTTTAAGATTGTAATATAGTTTAGATGAATGAATAATTTCTTTAATGATAGTTTAAATCTATGTGGGCAATCATACTATCACTTAAATTCATCAAGTAAATTTCTA
Organism: Torreya grandis; assembly: GCA_037957365.1. Lineage (NCBI taxonomy): Eukaryota > Viridiplantae > Streptophyta > Pinopsida > Cupressales > Taxaceae > Torreya > Torreya grandis. Next base: position 1,096,871 of record JARHVA010004998.1, read on the forward strand.
GGGTAGAACTTGATATCTGAAAGTGAATTGCATCTAGACTATGTCTTGAAAAAACCTCACACCTAGATAATTATGGTTCCCAACCATTCTAGTTTATGAATGCAGGTATAAAAATTTGATACACTGTGAAGTGAAATCATAAACTGCTTTTAGATTCCATGAATAGTGATTTAGGCAATCTCTACCAAGGCTATAAATGCCTAGCTATTAGTAAATCAAGGCCTAAAGTTGATCCAAAGGTATCTTTGTCAGGGTTATGGACATATAGATGGCACCAGAGAAATTCCCAAGCCATCCTCAACTAAGAAAAGTAAAATTATATAAAATTTAAATAATGCTTAAGTTGGTTCATTTTTTATGTCTTAAAAGTTGAAAGTTATCATTTTTGAACCTAGTGATAATGGTTAAGGAACCTCAAAGCACACATATAATATGATTTTATAAAAGGTTTAAACATTATTTCAAGGTTTTGGGCTTTTTTTAGTTCTAAAAATATTTTTGGTACTGACTGGAGATCATAATGAGATAACTAATTTTTTGATTTATCTTTGAACATAATATCTAGATTCTAACATTTTAAAATGTTTCCCCATAGAGGTCATCATTTTTTGATGATCACTTACCTTATTCTTATAATGGGGACCCTCCTTTATTCAATTTTAAGAAGTACCCAACATGATAAGCATATCAAATCATTTGACTATATGGAGAATTGATTTTATATTTCTAGAATTTTTGGTTAATCATTCATTTTTCAATAAGGATCGATTTCTATAAATATTCAAATTATTTCAAGTCTTCTTCAAGTTTTATTTAGAAATGAATTGCTGACCATGGATGGTTCAATGATATGGAGTTAGTATTTTTTATAAGAAAGTGTGACCTAACTCTATAATAAGCATAAACACAACAAGCTTTGTTGAGTTTTATTCAATTAACATTATGTTGTGTTTACAACATTTAATTTTAAATTATTGCTTTAAAACTATTTAAATTTTCCTAAGATAGGTAATAACATCTTTAAGAAGCTAACTTAGTTTCTCACTTGACCTCATAGGATGTCAAATTAAATTTATGGTTTATGACATCTTGCAATACATCAAAGTTTAGACTAGGGATTAAAAGGATAGATGTCTACTGCATTAGGCCTCACAATACTTTGAGGATTCATCACATCCCATGTGTGAAATTTAGATAAAATCTACCAAGTCCATGAGTTATGTGGCATCATATAGAGGGCTTATGAGAAACTAGCCATTAGAATTTGAATCTAGGGGATATGTTTCAAGATCTTAGACCCCATGAGCGATCCCATCCAATCAAGGCCACCACACATCCCTCATACATCCTACCATAATTTAGAAGCCAAAATATGTTATTGCATGTCTTAATAGTAACTAGCTAGACCCAAATATCTTTCCAAGGTGATGTGTCTCCCCCTTGAGTTCATTCGATGTTACCACATGTCTATGCTAAATTACATCCATCCAAAGCTTGTGAGAGCTCTTGAGGAAGACACATAGTTTCATCCAAAGCTTGTGAGAGCTCTTAAGGAAGACACTTGGTAATAGAATAAAAAATATCCCATAATAATTATTTGTGTCCCTTTTGGTCCCCCATGATGATTTCACATGCCATTCCTACACTATTTCTATCTAATATCCATGAGATTGCCTCTGAGAGGGATGTATGTCTCCACCCAAGTCATTTGATTAGTGCCAAGTTGTTGATGATTATCTAAAATCCTTCTAAGAGAGACACCTTGCAAGGAAATATATGATTTACTATGAGAGTGACATGTGCCATTCCCATAACCAATCATAATTGAATAGTACCACTCAAGAGCTCATCATGAATTGAAAGATGCCATGTGGTGAGATATAGATGAGTCATCATGTAAAGATGCATTCTAAGAGTCCATCACTACTTAGCTAGATTTGATGTGGTATCCACATGTTGAAGAGTGGAAATATTTATCTTTAAAGCTAAAATGATGGAAAATCAAAGATAGAATAAAGTTAAATTGAATTATGGTGCAATTAATTGTTAAAAGCAAGAGTCTGAAGTTGTTTCAAATAGATGAAAGGTTGACAAACTTGTAATTAATATGGACTAAAATAGGATCACCATAAACATTTCATTAATTAGAGTAGTCATTAAAAATGATACACAATCAAGGATATTTTTATTTTCATTTTGAAACTCTACATGTTTCATTTTTCTATTGTCTATGTTCTCACAATTCAACAAAGATCAAGCCGTTAACAAATTACACTCTTGACCACCATTATTAGAACTTGAAAAGTATATAAGTGTATAAAGAGACATTGATTTCTCCCTAAATTATTTTAAAATATGGCATAAGTAGGTCCTTCTACTCCAGGTAAGATAAATTCCTTCAAGAATGATGACTTTCTATTTCATAATAGTTATTCAATCATCTTTAAAGATACTACATTTATTCTTGAGGCCATAAAATCTGGTGACTTGCATTATAATATCATATATTTTTATATATAATAATCTATTGATGTTGATGAGAGTGAAACCATGCCTCATGAAATCCAACTAGCTTCTGATATCCTTGCCATTAACATAGTTAGTCTCTACAAGGTTGCATCTATGCCAAAGGTCATGCCATATGCTGAACTAATTTATAGTAGTTTTGGGAGGTCAAAATACAAAGAAAATATTATTAAATCAATGTCTCAAGGGATCCATATTAATTTCATAAAATGAATAAGCTTTAATAAATAATATGACCTTCCCTCATCATAGATAGAATATAACTAGTTCGTCATCAACAACTGGTATGAAGTGCACTCCCTAGAGAAGGTCTTGGGTTCATGGGTGACTAACCCACTAGGAAATTTTTTCATGGATGATCAAGGAAACTTGACCATATAATAATTTAGACAAGGATTAAAAATTGGCCTAGCCCTCCTACATAGAATATTTGGTAATCCACACATTACTTATGTGGACATAAATACTATTTCATTGCTTCAAATAATCTTAGAAGACCAACAGATTCCCCCACTTGGGAAAATTATTATCAATAACTTGGTGTATGAAATACTTTATACATGAAATAATAGTGCACCTTTATTTATTATGAGATAATTATTTTATTCAATCTATGTAATTGCTCAACTAAGTCAAATTTGTGATTTATTGAGCATCCAGAAGTTGTGCCTCAACTCTTTTCTATAATGCATGTTCATATATTTAGATGCAATATGAGAGTGATTGTGAAATGGTTCTACCTAATGGTCTATCATTTTATCAATTAATTCAAGATGTAGAGGGTTTCCCCTAAAACTAATAAAACTTTGAAAGACATGGGTAGTTATTAGTTATACTTAGACTTTATGGTTATTAGAATGGAAGGAGTGATGGTATCCCCTCTTAGACTACCAAGGTTTGTGTTAATGAATCTAGATAAATAATAAATGGCCTATCAACTTCTATATGTATTTGATGGAATCTTCAAGTACAAGAATAAAATGGCCCCCCCCATGATTTTTATTACATACTGGGGAGGACTATGATTACCAAGTGGTATGATATTATTGTATCTATTAGGCATAAGGATTTATACCTATTGCCAAAAGATTATTTTAGACCATGGGATCCTAATAAGGTCATTTCCAGTCATCTATTTAGATTCAAGAAATATTTAGTAAAGGAATACAATCATAAATAAAAATTTAATGAGTGGATATGTAGAGATGTTTTGAATGATGAGATGATACTCCAAAATGCAAAAATGAAGAACATTAAACTAGAGATTAGACTAGATAGGGAGAAGAAAATGTAGGATATTGCTAAGTATCAACCATCACCAACAAACAAGAACATGTTTGATGTTGACTATGAGGAAGGAAAAGATGAATAAGATGAATAAAACATTCTTTTTATTAGGAACAAGCCAAATAGATCTCCACAACTTTCCATTTCAAACATTCAAGACTTACTTCTGGGGTTTGAGTAAGGAGGATATAAAAGTCAGCCTGACCCCTCCCAAGGGTAGAAAATAATCTCTACATCTGATATGGGATCCATTATATAAATCTTAGATCAACTTGACCCTTCTATTATTAACCTTAAATAATTAGAATAATACATTAATCTCTCTATCTAAGAAGTGTAGGTAATGGTCAGTAGAAACATTGAGAAAGTATACAAGAGGAAAAGATAGACTAAGACCAACATGAGAGGGTAAATAACCCATCCACTAGTTTCTCAAGTGACTACAAAGACTCCAATTCAAGAAAATAGAAAATCTTGCAAGCACCCAACTTATATAAGAACAAGCAATTGCTCCCTCTATAAGAGTTGATCCATCTATTATTGATGTTGCCACTAACACACTGCAAGCTACCCTTGGAGCACAAACTCCCAATGTAAGTACCTCACCACTACATTATTTTCCAATTGAAATTACATATAAAACTACTTCTAATTCTACATTAATCTTCCTACCATTACTCCCCCATTAATGATCATAATGCAAACTATCATCCCACTCAGGACTGCTCTTACTGTTACTTCGATAAGTATCCCATTAATTATTGTGTCCCTAGTGGCTTTAATATCATCAACAATGACAACTACCAATACTTAATCTTTAGTTGATACTAGCCTAAGATAATATAGTAGTTTATTTGGATTTACCATCCCTAATTTCATTTCTCATTCCACTATAAATATTGCATCTTCATCAAGCACTAGTGCTAGTTAGACTATTAGTTTCACTTATTCCTAGGTAGTAACAAATAATGTAGCACTTAATGTTGGCTCCCTTGAATCAATAAGGCCATTAAGGACCATTTAAAAACTTTTCACATTTTCAAAGACACCTTTGCCTACATCCCCATTTAATGTTGTTATGGTTGCAAAGGTGAGTCTGCTCCTAAAATTGCCTTCATTTGTTCTAAATATAGGCCTTACAAGAACTCCATTTGGCACACTTTGGTAGATAGACCTAGAAAAAATTTCACACGTTCCTATTTTATATCTAGAATTTTCCTTAGATACACCACCTCTAGTACCACCTCCATCAAATACAATGCCTATTATTGTCCCAAATTGGGTCACAGATATTATACTGGTAGCAAGATAAGAAAGACCTTAGGTAATCTTCTCTACACCACAAATTGACATGAAATTTGATGCTGCTATAGGTACCATGAAAAGACTGATGAGGAGGTAGGTTGAATAACCCCAATCTATCTCATTTGTATCTCATTAAAGTGATTATTCCCTCTTCAGTTTAACAAATAAGAGGAAGGATGGCCCATGTGAATTAGTTGAGTATGTAGAGGACCCAATGTTCATGGTCCAAGCCAATGCAAAATCCATAGTGTCCTTAATGAAAGGTATGCAATAGGAGGTGAAGATATTGAGGGAGAAAGAATTTAATATAGTTATAGAGAATACTATAGTCCAAATAATAATGTAATCATCAATGTATTCATTTTATATAAGGTCATGAAGAGATAACTAGAGGATGGGACTATACAATTTAATGTGGTCATTAAATACGACCAAAGACTTTCATTTTATGATGCCAAGTTGGAAAACATGGCTAGAGTTGTAAAGAACAAAAATTTCTTAAAACTTAATACATTTACACTTGAAGACATCATCCTAGCATTGACTATAATGATGAATAAAAGGAGAATATTGAAAAGTTGGATAGAATAAGTTAAGGATGTAACTACATCCTTTGAAAAAATAGAGTTTAGAATTACCCTATTACTGAAGGATGTTATGGTCACTAAGGTGACAAAAACTGATGGAAACTTTACGGATGACTAGGATTTTAGGGCTCAAATGAAAGTATTTTTCGAAAAATTCAAACAAGACATAGCATATGCCAAGAATGCTATTGAAGTAATGAACATTTTGGATTTTGACAACCAAAGACTATAGAGAGTTGAGGCTATTGAAGAATTGTTGAGACCTATAATTTTAGAGCATGGTAGGCTTATTCAATAAACACATAACCTATTTCAGCCTATGATCCTAAATTTTAATCAAATTGACTAGGACTGCTTAGCATGCTCTAAAGTTTGGATAAGGGAGGAGGCAAAGAAACAAAGGCTACAACAACAAGCTAGTCAGTAAGTAACTATCCAACATCTCCTTCCATGGAAACATATAGCACCTTAAAAACCTCCTCTAAGGTAATATTAAGTGGCATCATAATAATATTCCCTTCAAACACAATGACCACAAATAGATTATCCAAGGCAATTAGGGTCTTGAGTAATATTTTTCGTTGCTTTGTAAATTCAAATTTGGAATATTCCCTTGGTTTATGTGTCATTTTAGTTATTGGTATTCAAGAGATAAAAGCCACTTGGATAATTTTGGCCATATTTTAATGGGCCAACTTGAACTTGCGTAGGCATTTTGAGGCTAATATATACGGGTATTCCCCCTCATTGTAATTTTTAGGAGTAGTTCCTAGAGAATTAATGCAAAAGAGCTAGGAATTGGAGGGATTGTTTGAATGCTCTATTGTGTGTTCTATATTTTCTAATTCTCATGATTTTAGATAATTAATGGTTTATTTTCTAGTTAGTAATCTAGAAATAATTTCAATGTATGAATCTATTGGTTTGAGTTTAACACTAGGATAACAAATTTATTGGTTTATGTGCTCTATTTCATCTTATTTATAGTTGAGTGTGCTTATACAATTTTATGTGAATAAGTAACTTTTATACAACATATCATTTTAGATATATGCATCACCTTTTCTTTGAATTATCAATTGCATTCATCTGGCTTTATGTATTATACTAGGGTTGGTACATGCTATTTTTGTATGTTATTGTCATAGAGGTTAGAAGAATTGACACCTCTAACCATCTCAATCAAACTTTATTTTCTACCTTACCCTACTTACCTTTGGATATACCCTATGATTCACTTTGTTCTATCTCATTCTATAAATATTCATGGTTTTTTTGTACTTGGGTAATTACTGGAAAAGTTTCCAAAAATTTCACAAAGATTAGAAAGAAATAAAGTGTCATTGTTTTATAATTTATTGTACCTAAAATAGGGTCTACTTGAAAACTTATAAGTGGTGGCCATATCTCTATTGTTTTTCTATTTTCATTAGTAGTTGTGTAAACAACTCAAGCCTCGAGTCTTCCACGACATGAAGTTAAGTTTATTACTTTCCTCATATTCCATAGTGACATAGGAAGCACATTAAGCACATTAATAGTTTATAGAAATTCAATACTTGATAATGAGGTCAACTAACATGTATTTGAAAATGATACACAAATACCATGTTTCATGTAGTACAAGGCATAATTTTTCTCAAGAAATCAATGCAGACCAAAATAGTATGGTGACCAAAATTTTCAATTGAGAAAAACAAACTACCCAAGGGATTAGTGACCCTAGAAAACATATTTAATGAGGATGATCAGTTAAGGAAGGATAACATTAACATGTCAAACAAGGAGGATCGCTATGAAAAGGTCACCATCTTTAAGGATAGGATTCTAAAACTAGGTAAATTTAACACAAAGGAAGAAAAAGAAGTCTTCATAGAGTTGTGTAAGGAATGTATAGACATCTTTTCTTAGAATACAATGATTTGAATGGGTTTGAGACTAGTTTGGCCCAAGACAAAAGAAAAGACCACTGAACCCTAAGATTAAAATCCTCATGAAGAAAGAGTTGAATAAGATAATTGAGTCCAACATCATCTTCCCCATCAAAAACTCTTCATGGGTGGCTAACCTTGTGCTTCTAAGGAATAAGAGGGGAGATAAGGTTATGCCTAGACTTTAAGGATATCAAAAAGTGTCATTGAGAGACCATTACCCCTTATCATCCATGAATTATATTTTATAAAAAAATTTAGGTTAATAATGTTTCTCCTTGCTTGATGGATACTCAAGGTAGAATCAAGTGTTGGTGAAGGAGGAGGACCAACACAAGACTACATGCACAACTAAGTGGGGTACTTATGCTTACAAGAAGATTCCCTTTTGGATATCCAATATATGGGCCACCTTTTAAAGGGTAATGGATGTATCCTTGTAAGGACTCATAAATGAGATGGTGCTCATTTAACTTTATGACATCACAATACTTTTTAAGGATGCCAAAGACCACTTAGCACACCTAAAGATAATATGTGATATGTGCAGTCAGTATGGGATCTCTTTGAATCCCCAAAAATGTATTTTTATAGTCCACGAGGGAATATTTTTAGATCATATTGTGTCAAAATAATTCCTTTATATATACTATAAGAGGATATGTACAATCCATTATTTATCATTTCCCAAGCACAATAAGGGATTACATAGGTTTTTAGGAAAGATTAACTTCATTAGGAGGTTTATCCCCAATTTTGTTGAGTTGGTAAGGCCTCTAACTTTCATACTAAAGAAATATAAGGAATTAACATGAAATAAAGAAGGAAATATAATATTTGAAGCCATTAAATAGACCATTTCCCAAGCACACACTCTCCTTAACCTTGATTTCTCAAGGTATTTCTTTTTGTATTCCTTCTCAATCAATGATGCTATTTATACCATGCTAATGCAATAAAATAATGAGGGTCTTGAGAATCCCATAGTCTTATTTAGTCAAGAATTAGATGGATATGAGGAGAGGTATACATATGTGTAAAATCATGTACTTGCAGTCATGAGAGGCCTTAAAAAATTCAAACATAGGGTGTCTAACAACAAGATCTATGTCATGGTGGTTCACCCTATCATGAAGGACTTCATTCTTAACCAATACTTGAGTCAAAAGAGCGTATTTTTGGTGACTAAATGCATGGAATATGACATAGAAGTGAAGGTCACCAATTTGGTAAAGGGTAGAGGACTATGTGTACACTTGGTAGTATATCTAAAGGAGGATAAATAAGTTGTTTTGGAATTACAAAGTTATCACCAAGAAAATGCACCTACACCATCTTATAGATGGAATCAAAACATGGTAAGATTCCTTCAAATATGAGAATATCATATAAGCCTACATAGGACAAGAAGAAGGTATTATATGCTGAAATGGATCCCTTATGTCTTGGTTTATGGAGTTATTTTTAAAAATGATCTTGATGGAATGTTTTTAAGGTGTGTAGAAACTAACCAAGTTGACAAGATCCTAGATCAATTTCATGATGGGCTTATAGGAGGACACTTTGTATCCAATACTATAATGGCAAGGATAATAAGAAAATGTTACTTTTGGACAATCTTGTTCAATGACTGGCATGCTTGGGTTAGGAGATTCCAAAAGTGTGCCATGTTCATAGGGAATTAAAGAATACCTTCCTTTCCCCTTAAACCTATCCAAGTGGAGTATCCCTTCATGGAGTGGGTCCTAAACTTTGTATGCATGATTTACCCTCCATCTAGTGTAGGACACAAGTGGGTATTGACTATTATAGACTACTTCACTATGTGGGTGGAGGTAATAGCTCTTAAAGAGGAAAATGAGAATTTAGTTTTAGAGTTTTATGATAACCTATTAACCAAATTTAGTATCCCCTCTACCATCATATCAGATAATGAACTAGGTTTTAGTAGTGAAAGGGTGAGTGAATGGTCAATTAACTATGACATCTACCTCAAGAGTTCTTCAAACTACTATCCATAGGGAAATGGACTTGTAGAATCCAATAGCAAGAACCTAATCAAAATCACAAAGAGAAATTTGGAGGAAAATCTAAGGGAGTGGCATATGAAGCTAAAGATATCCTTGTGGGTAGATAGGATCACTCCCAAGAGAGATATTGGTCATTCACCACACCTTCTTATCTATGGAAAAGAGGAAATGTTTCCCATATCACTTGAAATACCAGCCTTGGAGATCACACATCAACTTAAACTAATGGAGAATGATGCCATGGAGGTAAAGATGAATGAATTAAGGGAGATGGAAGAGATAAGAGATGATTCTATGCATGCCATATGGTCCCATAAATATCAAGTCAAGAGGTCATTTTAAAATATATCTTATTTAAGGACCTTACAACAAAGTGATATGTTTAAGTAGGATTAAGACTAGGCTAAACCTAGTAAACACTCAAAGTTTGATAGCTTATATAGTGGATCTTACATTATTACTAGTTGCAAGGATCACAATGTTTTCCAATTGTCAAGGTTTAATGGTGAGGAAATCCCTATCCCTATCAATGGGGTGTTCATTAATTATTGTTATTAATAAATCACACACTATCTTTGTACATAGTATTTTAGGTCTCTTTTCTTTCAAGTGTTGTGGCACATTATTTTTTAGTTTCTTATTTGGTTACCTTTTTGCTTTTTAGTTATGTGACTTTATTATGTTACTTTATATTGTGTTGTGTGTTTTGTGAGGCTATTTCAGCCTTTAAGATTTTCAAGGTATTAATCATGAAGTTTCAACCCAATCAAGGAGGTCTTTAAAAATAGTCATGACTATCATGCAAAGATTTTGGGTTTTCTTGACCAGCAGGCTACTTAACCCTTCATAGTCACTAGTGATGTTGATTTTTTTCTACCCTTAGGATTAGAAAGGGTTAACCTATTCCAAATTAACACCTAAGCCTATATTTGGTTTCCTCCTTGTGTTTAGTAAAGTACCTTGATAGCCAAAGAGGAGGTAGGTTATCCTTAGGAAGTTAGAGGCAACATGTTAAGTGGTGTTCTATGTCAAGGAATGTCATGGTGGTCATCTTATCACCTTGTTTGAGCTTTTATTAAGTGTTCATTTTGTGTTAACTATGTATAAGGGTCCAAAACAAGTCTTGAGGTGGTCCTTATAATTTAAAATCACTCATATTGAAGATGACTCAAATGTTGTAGCTCATGGCCAATCATGAATCCTTATAAGCATGTTGAGAACCTATAAATATGGAAAAACATATGATTGGAGCTGGCATAAAGGTAATATGATAACCATATTTAAAGCCTTAACATGTTTTAAGGTCTTATTAAATGTTAAGGTGACCTTCAATTGATATTTCATTTGAGATCATGTTTATTGCCTTGAAAGGGTATTCACACCATGGGAATAGTATTATCATTGCCCCTTGGACACTGTTAAATCACTATCAAAGATCAAATTAATTAAAATGGGTCTCATTATCATCATAATGCCATTATAGAGTAGTTTCATATGTAAATGGGTCTTCTTTTCAAATTTAAATGCTTTTATTCAACACTAAAGAGGCTCACACATGTGAAAAAATGAATTTTAACCTTCCATCCACCTATACTCTCTATTTTTAACAAATTTTTGACTCCTCATTTCCCTCTTCTTGACATAAAATTGCATTTCAAGATCCCAAAATGTAGAAAATGCAAGAAAGTGATGTTTTGTAAGTGTTTTTAGGCTTGTACAAACCCATAAAGTATTTTTAGGGTTAGAAAAGGTCAAGTATATTTAGGTGGAATTAATTTTTGCAATTAAAGAAGATAATACATGATTTTTATAGTTAAAAATGTCAAAAACTAGCCCCCTCTCTCTTTTGCTCTTCTTCAAACCTTAGCTACCCATTTAGGTTCTTGATTAGTACAAATATGAGGGAGAAAATGGTGAGATGATGTATTGACCATAGGAATGGGATATAATGGCCTTAAAATCATTGACATTAGGTTTTATATTGATTACCCATTCTTTATGAACAATGGTTAAGAACATAGCTAGCCAAACTAGTCTTCATCTACATAGGGTCAATGTTTGAATGGTTTTAGTGAATTTATGGTTTGATTGATGTAATAAAAAATTATGCATGTCTTATAGAGGTACTCATAGTCTATATACCTAATTTTCAACCCCTAGTTCACATGTATGATCTCATGGGAGTAAGAAACCTTCATGATGTCACAAGTTATAGGTTGAAGGCAGTGGTTTCTTGATGTTCAAAGCCTTCAATACATAAATATAGAAGTGATTAGTGGTTTGATTATATTATGTGTTTCTTGGAATAATTAAGGTTTTATTTTACTCCCAAATATAATGAATTCATCAATGAACATTCAAATCTATCAATATCTTATCTTCAAGTGTGACTACCTATGTAGTTTGACCTCCATTACAAGTGTGAGAAAAATGTTTCATGGTTGATTATCATTGAGGATCATTAATAAACTATATAAAATTCAAAGGTATTCATATGGTTATTAGTTCCTATTAATTAATCTTGTATTCCTCAATCCTCATGCAAATAAATCATCCCATAGCCTAGAGAGATAGGGTCTTATTTACCCACCTACAGGCCTATTTAGGCAAAATAAGCAAGTGAGGTATCCATAGTTGGAGTTATAAAATTAGGTATTGAATAAATTTAAGAGTAATAGGTACCTATTATGAATCATGGGATATGGATTGGGTAGGTTCAAATAAATATCAACACCATCAACTCCCCCAAAGATAATGCTTAGTCAAGACTCCTATTGCACACATAAAACTATGGTTGTAAGATTGAAGAAACATTAATCGAGTTATGATTTGAGGAAGTACAGAGATGAAGATAATAAATTTAATATATTAATGAATAAATCCAAGATACCATGAATAAGGAAACCTCAATTTACGTTTCACACATAGTCAAGAGCCTAGAGTTGAATATCTATAGGCCTAACTTTAGATGGAGAACATGTAAACAAAGGATTCATGTTTAGGGTGAGAAAAGGTAGAATAGGAGCAATGATAAACATGGTAACATCATAAAAAATTTTAAAATTGATGTGGAAGACTCACTTTAATAATAAACCTCACCTCTCACCTTTCATGCACAGTCAAGAATGCAAATTTTTACGTACATGTAGATTCTTAGGAAATTAAGATGACTAAGTTATGAGTGAAATTGAAAAAAAGGTTTTGAAATTATTAATATCATATGTATCATTTTTCATCACTAAATGAATTCTAAAAATTCCAACCAGGAAATGAGGATGTATGTATGTCTCATTCAGGCATACCTAATTGATCACCTACATGTAGGGTCACAAAAAAGAGTCAAAGTGAGAAGAAACATACATGGAGGTGAATTTAAAGATTTAAAATAAGGTATATTAACTTATTTTATATGTTTTATTAGTCTAAATTGAATTATATATCCATTTTCAAAAATTGGAGAGCCTTGATAGGATAATTAGGCCTAAATAGGCATGTGCAGGCCTACACATGGAAAATGAAGAACATTTACATGTTTTGGGAGTGTCTATGGTTGTAAAAAGATAAATTAAAGTTATTTAAATATTTCAAGGTAATTCCATTAGTTTTGAATCAATAAAGATGAAAAAAGATGCACTTATACACTTGTAAGGTCAACTATGCCATGTAGCGTATAAAACATAGGCAAGATCATGATGGTATTCAAAGATTTGAAGGGTTGGAAAAGAATAAAAATAATTATATTTAATTATTTTAGTTGTTATATACACCTAGGAGGTTTTATAATGAAAATCTAAACTCTTTAACACCTCATCAATCGAATGCACCTCTCTCAAGCTCTCAATTCAGTTGGGTAGTCAACTTTAATCATCTTCTTATGATGAGAACTAAATAGATGATCTAAATGGAGTTTTTATAAAATTATTAATGTTTAGGGTCCTTGACTACTATAATTTAGTGGCATTAGTTCATAGTTTTAAGTCCTAACCTTTATGAACTATTGTTAAGAGTTTAAACCTCCCTAAACCTCTCTAAATATCTATTAAAATCTTGATGGCAAATATATTAATAAATTATCACTAAAATTAATTAAATTGGTATTTAATACACCTAAATAACATTATGTAATCTAAAATTTTCATATTCAATCCATTAGTTTGTATGGATAGCTGTACGGATGTAATAAGGGCCCTATTATTATAAGATTTAGTGACGAATCCATGGTATAAATCTATATGAAAATTTTTATATTATTCAATATGATAGTTTGGAATGTATTCCACCATTTTAGGCCATTAAATAATCTCAATTAATCTTATAAATTATTATATAGGCCTGGACTAAAGAGGCAATCTAGAAATTCTAATGAAAGGTAACCTAGTCACCTAAATGAGTAAGAGTTAAAGGTGTAAAATATTTAAAATGAAAAATTCACTATGTGACATACTTTTTTATACTTTAAACATGATAATCTATCCATTATTAATTTTATATTTAACTCTCATGTCTATCCAAGCAACTAGTACCGAGTGACTAGGCGTAGTTGCCTAGTAGGCCTATTTGGTCAACTAAAGGAGATATATATTGGTATAAAGGGATGATAAGGTAGTAAATTCATGGTAATAATCATAATTGTAACTAACTAAATAATTATATAATTCAAATTTCATGTATATTATGGATAATGGGGTAGTTTCTTAAGCCGTTAGGCATGTAAAAGATAGAGGTAGGCTATTTAATGCTTCATGGAGGCCAATTAAACCATAATGCCACCATTGTAACTACAAAGAAAGGAATTATTTTACTAATTTTAGGTTATAATTATTTTAATGGGGTCATCTAATAATTAATTAGTGTCTATTAGACCATTTTATATGTCATACTCTCATTAAATATTATTATTTTGCCAAGGTAATGCATGTGAGAGCTCAAGGAGATGTTACTAATCCTTATACATGTTGTAAATAATTTTTTAGTAAATTAATATCATCATATAATCTTCTCAACACTTCCATCCCATATTACCTTATTTCCCATTTTATTTCTCTATAAATTGAGGCTAAAAATCCATTATATGTATCCCTTAGTTGGGTATGAACAAACTCTTCCCAAATTATACCTTGTAGCCTTTGAATGAATATAAGGACAATTTTAGATTATATATATTAGCTAATAGTGTTTCATACTTGTTTATTTGGATAATTTTCCAATCTTTTCTTGCTTTATGGTCATTGTTTTCCCTAGTTTCTAGGAGATTATCTAAATAGGTCATATGGAATGTGAAAGTGTTGGTGATTGTGCTTGGAGTGGAGTATAATAAGAGTAGTAGTCTCATGAAAAATTACTCCCATTCATCATCCTAAATTTTTAACCACTTAAAATATCCTCCATGTGAATTATTTATTCTTAGGATTCTCCAATAGAGAGTAACCTAATCACTAGTCCTTATTTTATTCACAAGTGTTATTGAAGGGTCAGTTAAAGTGAATAAAACATTATTGGTACATCACCTCCATTAAATTATGTTTTATTTCATTAAAATATTTATCCATTTTGATGAAAAATTTAGTAGGTTTTAGGAATAGATCCATATATGATGCATTAGGGGAGCTAGCCCCAAAACTATAGGTTCACCTTATCAACTAGGTTGTCCACACCTAAAGGTGATCCTAATATGTCAACTGGATGAGGTAGATCTCAAACACCATTTCCTTAAAGAGTTAAATACAAACTAATAATAATTAATAAATAAGCCATATGGCTATACATGTTATAATCATTCCATTTATATTTTTATCACAGTACCACCCATCTTTGTAAAATATAAGTTGTCTACCTCTGGAAAAAAATCTATTGCATCTCTAGAAAAATAAGCATATTTAAGTTCATGTGCACTTTATCTAAGATAAAGTCCTAAATGGTAATATAAATATGCATTTTTATCCTACATATGAACAAATTGTAGATATCTTCACAAAACTTCTTGGTTCTACCATGTTTTATTAATTTCATATAATGTTAGGCGTCTCAAAGTTGCCATTGAGGGGAAGTGTGCATGACAATGTCTCTTCCTAATGGCCATGTGTTTATTTATTCTTATATATAGTTATTCTAATTTTATAGAATTATAATAAGTCATTTTATGTGATTTTGGTAAACTTCATCATATCCGAGTTTATAATGTACCCAATACTTAAAAACATATATTGTAATGGAGATCTTTATGTTATAAAAGGTTGAAAAATGCTTGGTTGATTATACATGAGAAACTTAAGATGTAGTCTCATGATCATGTTAGGCTAAACTTACTCTAATTAGTTTAAGGAGTATAATTCATTTTATTTTCAAAACATTATATTAGTATGATAAAGGTTTTTAAAATCCTTTAAATGTTACATGCCTTGTAAACTCACTATAGATGGTTTATAAAATACAATTACTTTAGTATAATGATGAATATGGCATGTATTCTCACTTAGCATTAAGGGGGAGTGTTGGAACAATAAATTATTAAGTATTTATATTCATGTACCCCATAACATATTAAATTACATTGGTTAAATAATAACATATTTTATTATTTAACATGAGTTAATTCTCATGTAAATAAATAATAAAATATATTAATTTAACTTAGGCCTCACGTAGAGTTGGACCTATTGGTTATAATAGTACACCTTGGTTATATAAAAATGTTTTAAATTGTATAATAATAAGGTGACAATGAAATTTCCACCCAAATTTTCTAATTGGAGAGCTTCCATTAAAGCCTTTTGAAGAAAATTTAAGGTTCTATGAAGTTCTATGAGAAGAAGTGCGAAAAAGGAAGATTGTATTGGGTCACAATAGTTTCTCACTAATGAATAATTTTTTGTGGTTTTTTACCTCCTTATGAGGTTTTCCACATTACATATAGTGTCATACATATTTTTATATATTTTCTATTAATTTCACGTCTAGATCTAACACTTTACAAATGCACCATTATGTATTAATTTTATTAGTGTGTAGATAAATTCTAAAATATAAAATATCCAAAGTATAACTTATAGTAAATTTTAGCTCAAAAACAATATAAACTAACTATAATCATGTAACTAATATGTATACGAAAATTATGGTGTTAATTTCACTAGATAATACATACAATCCTAAAAGAGGTTTAACACAAACATTGATAAAAGGAATCTTGTAAAACATGGAAGCTCAAAATGATACCACAACATCATAAAAACAAACTAAGGTCAACTAGAGATACTATAAGATGGTAACAATAAACTTGAAGGTGATATCTAAGTTTAAAAAGATACCAAAACATCAAAAAAAAGAAACTAAGGTTAACTAAATATACTATAAGATGTCAACAATAAACCTGAAGGTGATATCTAAGATCTTTAAATGAAACTAAGGCCAATTGTAAATTATCCAAAAATAGGGGTAAACTAAAATGATAACAAAGAGTCTAAAAAACAATAATGGTCACTTGTAAGTGAAATAAATGATGAAAAATAAACTTAAATGTGCTAACTAAGATCCAAAAGGAAAATAAAGGTGATTGTAAATCATTCAAAAAGAGGGGGAAGATAAAATGTTTAAAAAATAGAATTTGAAGGTGCTACCAAAGATCTATAAGGGAAACTAAGGTTGATTGTAAGTGAAATAAATGTTGAAAATAAAAATCAAAGGTGACTCCTAAGATCCTTGAGGGGCAATAAGGCTAATGATAAGATACAATATAACCAAAATTTAATTAATGGTGTTATACAAATGATGTTAAGGAAATAAAATGTAGTAAATAAATGAAATATGTGATAAAATAACAATCATTATCCATGATAAAAATTAATATTAAAAAGAGGCATGTGAAAGGCAAGCATATTTATCTTGGAAGGTTTTGAAAGCTCAATTTTTTTGTTTATAAGATTTGAAAGGTTCATGATATATACCTCATGATAAGGATGAGATATCATGAAGCCAAGAGAATGAGGATGGGCATCATAATATACCCCCAAAATTTGCATAAGGGTAAGGATGGGCATAAAAAGATGCCCCAAAGGATAAAATAATAAAATGGTGGGTAACAAAAGATGCCAAAATATTTGTATTGAGAAGAGGATAGGCGTCATAAAATTCCTAAAAAAATGTGAGCATAAGAGGATAGGATTTTAAAAATGCCACAACTTGTGGGATGTAAGTGGATTAACCTCAAGATTGATAGACTTAGTAATGATGCAAAATCTTTGTAAATATGTGGTATAGTAGGGAATGTGGCATCTAATGTAAGTTCATGATCTTTGGGAGGTGATAGAAAATATTTTTTTACAATGTTAGCCACTCCAATGAATTATAATGTAATAAAACTAAAATGAACTACATTATCTAGGTGAATATAGTATGGTGTAGTAGGACTTATATGAATGTACCAACAAAGTCTATATGTCTGATGTAAATTGAATTATATGACTTGTATCGATCAAGTCTATATAGTCTAGTGTAACTAGACTTAAATGAACTAGATAAGCACATTTATGATCATGGTCAGTTTAATTGGATGAAATAAGATTAAAAGTATCGACACATTATATATACCTACCATGGAAATTAAACATAATAAGAATAATGGTATCCAAATATTATGTGTCATGGTCAATGTAGTTAGATGAAATAGGAGGAACTATAATTATACAATCTATATCATGGCTAGTGTAATTATAAAAGAATACGAGGAACTATTTTGGTACATTTTATGTCATGGCCTATGGAGTTGGATAAAACAATGAGAATGTATCAACACATTTTGTGTGTTGATGGTGTAATTAAGTGTATGTGGTTACATATGAATGGTGTATTATTGGTTGATATAATTGTAAATAAGTGATTATAGAAGTGATTAGGTAGGTTAGAAAAGTTTGAAGTTTAAATTGGGCTAGTAGGATAACTCTATATATTGATTTAAGCTCAAAGATCAAAATAACCTATAACTCATATTATTTTAGGCATTTAAATTAGGTATTATTCATAAGTTGTTGAGTTGACCAAATTTGGTTGAATGTGAGTTGAGGTTTGATGAATTATCATTTTAAGGCCTTTCAATGGTGGGGTAGAGGGTTGGTAGACATTAATGAAACCATGCTCATAATTTATTGATTTGTAATGGGGATTGCCAATGATGGCAAACTCTTAAGAGGATTTCCATATATATAGTAATGATCATCAATGAACATCTACTATCATTTTAGGGTATCCAACTCTATCAAAATCATTATCATAGATGGAAAAACCATGGTATTGGTTTTCAACCATGTGAGAAGTGGTGTAGGTTAGATTATTAGAATTATCATAAGGATTGTCATAAATGGGAGGACCATAATGATAATCCTAAGTTCCACTATAATTTTAATAATTGGGATCTTAAACCTAGTAATAAGTATCATCATAAGTCATAATATCATCATTGGGATATTAAGCCATGAGAAAAGGTGTGGCATAATTTCACTGTGAGGATTTGCCTTTAGTGGTGTTCATAGAAGGAAGAAAAGAGAAACCATGTAAAATAAAAATGGGTTTATGCTCATTAAAAATATTATGAAAATATATATAATTATTAATAAAATAAAAAATTATCTAGATAAAGCTTGATTAAAGTAAAGAGGTGGTATCAAGCAAGTTGATATAGCTAGTTATTAAATCTAGAAAAATATATTATATTTGTTAGCTAATAGATTAGGAAATAAATCTATAAAATAATTATTATATCAAGTTGGCCCATAGAATTTGTTAAAAAGGTGTTGCTATTAGCAGTTAATGAAAAAGACTATATTGAATTGGCTAATGTAGTAAGAATTGAAAGCAAGAAATATATATTTGTATTGATCTATATGATATAGTATGATAATAAAATGAACTATATAATTTTATGAATTTCAATTGTAAGTAAAATCAAAACTATATCAGGCTAGCTGATGCATTTTCTAGAAGGAAAAAAATGGTATCAGTTTGACTGATACAATTAGGAAGACAAAAAAATTATACCAAGATTACTAGTTCAGCTGGAAAAGGGCACAAAATAGTATCAGGATGGCTAATATAGTCTGGAAAGAAAAAAATGTACCAATTTCGTTAATGTAGTTGGAAAAAAAGACAAAATAGTGTTAGGTTGGCTGATGTAGTAAAAAAAAAGACATAAAAAGGACAAAATAATTTTTGATATATGAGATATATAAATAATTTATTTACTTTTAATCTCTTAGATATATTTCTATTAACCATAAATAGTGAACAAAAACCAAAGGTAATTTACTATAGAGGATTCCATGATCAAATAGTTGCACTATCACATCTTTGAAGTACATTATGAGTAACTTCCTAGGGATAACCACTTACCAATACATTAAAAAATTAAACCACTAAAATAATTTGTAATGGCTCAAAAAACCTAGGTGATTTTGATATATTTTGAGGTACATGGAAGATAAATTCCAAATATAATGTTGTCTAATGTCTTGAGTATTATGGTAGTACCCCTCACACAACAACTCAAGTAAAAATGATGGTTGCTTGTCACAAAATAACTCTTATAAATTTTATAATTGTCAAAACATAGTTATAGGAAGACAAAAATATATATATTAAAAACAATTCAAATTAAAAGTGAAATAAATAACATGCAATGAAATAAATAAAGACTCATAACTAAATTAGGGTTGTCTATATAGTCAAAAACAAAATTTGAATAAATAGAACTATATCTAATTAGTTAATGTAGTTTAGAGTAAACCCACAACTATATAAACCATGTTGATATGTATTTAAAAATAAAAAATATATTAGGCTAGTCAATACAATTATAGACAACTAAGAACTATATTAGGTTGGTTGATATAGTTTCTGAAATAAAGAAAATTACATTAGGTCGATCATACAGTTCTAATAAAAATATTTGATGGTTTTTAAAGATGTCACTAAGAATTTAAAACTAATAAAATGAACTAATGTAACCAAAGTTAGGATAAGTTTCATGTTAGGTTTTCCATAATTTATATATAATCTTTGATGACCTACAACTATCCTTTTATTATTTATAGATTAGGACTGAAGAAAGGTCAATCAAATAGAGCCTATAAATAATTTTAAATTCATGTAATGACCTAGGTTATTCATAGACCTGACAAAGGATAACCTAAAAATCAAATGTCAAAAGAAAAGGGTTCCAAATCCTAAGTCTATGACAAAGGTATATAAATATCACTAGGGCTTAGTGAAGATACTTATTGTAACAATAATTGTAAATATGCAAGTAAAGTAAATGATTATAAAAGATAAAATTAATGTAAATTATATGTAGGTAAGGTGAAATGGTCAACTAAATGGGTTTATATGTAACTTAAGGTGATAAATGGTAATCATACACAACCTTATATATATACCAAATTATTGGTTATAAGGAATATACTAAGCAAGGATACACACATACATCCAAAAAGAAATAAACAACTAATCTACTAAGTAAATAAAAGAAATAGTCCATATATAGAAATAACTACCTTTGGGTGAACACATCAATGATTCAATCTCCCCATTTGGCTATGTGGCCCTTTTTAAAATATGTTATAGGTTAAAAACATCACATGGATAGATGAAGGCCTAGATATCCATAGTTAGTAACTATATAATACCTATCCTATTGATCTTCAATGAGACCACAAGATAAAACCTTTAAGATAAGGTTCTAAACTCTATAACTCTCCAAAATATAACTTAGGGGGAAAATGTGAGTGTAATATGAGTGTATGAATGTGATATTTGTTTTGTGAATGAAATATGACCCCATATATATGGATACAATACCTAAAACCAACATGAATTTTAGGTCAATCATATCAACTAGGTCTAGCTGGAGGATGTCAGCTAGCGTAGTATGATATTAATCAGGCTAATTAGTATAAATGTTACAAAACATACTCAAGAATATATTGGACTAGTAGATACAATACAAGGAATACTTAAGCATGAAATAAACTATATTAACAAGGCCAATACAATATGATATATGGAATCTAGCAAATTTGGATGGAAATAAGACAAAGAGGTAGGACATAAAGAGACTCTTAGGAGGTCAAAATAATATTAATTATGGTGTGATATAATAGTATGTAAAAATATCTCACAATGTACCATGTGCTGATCCCACCCCATTCCTTAGGCATAATTTAAGGCATTCACTCTAGGATATTGATGCATAGATAATCCCATGTATGAGAAAGAGTTATTAAATTGATAAAAGTGATAATATCATATTTATACACTATATTATTATCTTATATATATTGATTGTTTTTATGGTAGAACACATCATGTTGGAATGTGTCTAGGTTTATTTTTTTTCTAGATCTTGGATTTTTGGAATAAAACACTAGGCCATGGTATTAAAACACCAAAGGAGTGGCTAAGTCAAGATATTTATAATGACTTATATAGATATTTTTGATAAAATATCTAGAGAATTGTTTCACATGGCTATATGCATATGTTTAATATTGAAGTAGGGATTTGGGAAGAAAGGATACTTGATGAGAGGATCAAATAAATAAATTAAAAGAGAGTGATGAGATTTGGACACATGACATTGACATGTGGTATAAGGGATACTTTAATAACAACATACTATACTTTTTAGTATCAACGTACACCTACCCATAAGAGGTAGAGTTTTAATTCATACACAAACTTAGAGGAGAGTTTATTGAGATAATACCACTTTATATAAAGATAGTGATAGTTTATATTATCATTAAAAAATTAAATATGGAAGTAAAAAACATTCCAAATATGGGCTAGGTAGGAATTAGGTCAGATAAGAGTAGGAAATTGATATAGAAAAATTGAATGGGAGGAAGCCTACAAGGAAAATGAAATTCTAAGTAAAATATAAAAAATAATATGAACATATGCTAATATTATGGAGAATATGATAACTCCTTATAATCCCAAGAATAATGGAGGACCAATTCATTTATATTCCATGAAGACACAATAGAGAAGAGGAAGATACAATATTAGTTAAAACAAAAGGGAAATATTCTCTAATGAAAAATGAGATATATATAGTGATGGATTAAAAGAGTTAAAATGAGTTATAAGAATAATGGATACCATAAGTGGAAGTGAAGTGGTCATTCAAATAATCTTTTTTGAACCTAGTTTTAATCAAAACCCATGCTTATGTTAATTAAGTGGAAGAAAAAAATGTGGATATTGTGGACATGAAAATGAAGCGTGAATTTTTTAGATTTAATGTCAAGAATTTAGTGTCAAGGAAACCATTATAGCTAGTAATCTATAGTAAAATTATTGTCCAAAAAATACCCATAGTTTAGATAGTAAATAATCTAGTGGTGGGGATGAATATAATAGTAAGTACATGAAGTTTGATAGTTAGTAAGATGATATTGGAAATTGAACTAGTAG